>OZ017765.1:122500-215390 GCA_963969365.1 Asterochloris sp. CNOR1 | reverse complement strand
GTTTATCTCTTGCTTATGCTGCTTTGTAGTCAACATAAATAAATTCTTGGCTTTTTTTTTTATTTACTAGATGCCTGATATTTAAAGTATCACCTTTTTTTTATTTTTACAAGTTAGTAGCTGGTAAATATTACTCTTTTTGTGCTACCAACCAAATTGTTTCTGCCCTGATACCAAGTAAGACTTTTGGTTGGTAGTAGTGCTTCGCTCGAAAGTGCGCCAACCAAAGGTAGACCTACTTGGAACACAGTTAAGTCTTGCACCCTTTGTGCTTGCGCTGAAGGAATCGGTTGACGCAACACCTAGGAGTACCTACTGGTTGGTTTTGCTTGTTTATAATATTAGAACCTGAAAGTGTTAAAGTAAACCCACTTGCAAAATTAAATGCAATTGCTTGGTACTATATCCATCTTCGACCCTGCTTTGCAAGCACAATGTTAGATAAACATTTAGTTAATTTAAGCATAAATTTTACTTTTAAAGATCAGTTTAAGATAGCAATCACGGTTTGTCCTTAAATTACAACTTTGTTCTATATTTTATCTACCCGTAAGCTTTTGTTTTTAGAAACACGTGCAAACCAGTAGCTGTTGCTTGGCGTGTTGCTACCTTGATACTAAGTTGTTTAAAAGCATGGCATGCAAACCAAGTTAATGGGCCTTGGCACTTGTAGCCGAAGGCAACACTTGCTTGGCACGAATAGCTGCTCAAACCTAAAGAATGCTCGAATGCTCGAATGCTCGAATGCTCGAATGCTCGAATGCTCGAATGCTCGAATGCTCGAATGCTCGAATGCTCGAATGCTCGAATGCTCGAATGCTCGAATGCTCGAATGCTCGAATGCTCGAATGCTCGAATGCTCGAATGCTCGAATGCTCTACAAGCAAAGCAGGTCGGGTAGCGAAAGGGAAGCTTAAACATTAGGCGGGACGATGGTTTGAACAGGTTGATTTAAACAGATTAGTATAAAAAAAGTAGTAGGTTTAAGTTTTATTGTGAATAAAACACCTAAATAACGATTTGTTTCCTACAAACAATCAAAAATTACCTGATATTATGGCTTGTTGATCACCTACCAAGACAAATATTTGAGCTATATATTCTCATATATGGTATAATAAAATTTAAAAGTAGTCTATAAAACTTATCAACCTTAAAAACAAATCTTATGCTAACATTAAAAATTGTCGTATATACTGTAGTGAGTTTTTTTGTTTCTATCTTTTTCTTTGGATTCCTATCTAACGACCCAGGTAGAAACCCAGGACAAAAAGATTCTAATTAACTAATTACGTACTTTGCAAGCACAACGTCTTGGTAAAAATGTTAGGTGACACACAAAGTGAAATTCACCCAAAACAGAAACATCTTCATTTACAGCAACACCGTCTCGTCCAAAGCAATGCGTTCTACCTACGGTTCTACCTACGGTTCTACCTACGGTTCTACCTACGGTTCTACCTACGGTTCTACCTACGGTTCTACCTACGGTTCTACCGTCTAGGAAGTGTTTCTACTAATCAAAGGTTATGTAACAATTCGTGTTGCTACCTGGTGGTGGAGCAAAGGTAATGGATAGGTCAATCAATTGTACCCCTCACCCTTGTACCCAAAGGCAACACTGCGTGCAAAGCAAGTTGACGCAACACGGTACACAAATTGCTTTGCTTACTACGTCGTACCGGAGCGAAGATAATGGATAAGTTTCTCTTCGGTTTTCAGCAAATTAAAGCAAAGGGTACAGGACCAAGTTACTTGTACAAGTCGAGTTGACTGCCTGCAAAGCACGACCAGTAGTTGATACAAATCACAATACTTGATCAGCAGGTTCTACAAAAAAATTGTAACAAGTACGTTAAGGTAGCTAGTGCATTGCTCATTTGCTTTAGTTTAATTCATTAACTAAATGTTTGTGTCTGAAGGGGTACTAAACAAGCAGTAGATACAAAAAAAGTAATATCACTTGCTACGTCCTATCTTCGATCGAGGATGGGTCAAGCACCAAGTGTTGCGTCCTACCTGCTTGTAGCCGAAGGCAACACAAGGAAGGAAACACCACGAAGGGTACAATAAAAAGCACGCAATCGGTTAGTAACAGTGCTTTGCTCGAAAGTGCTTTGCAAGCAGAAAGGTTGTTTTGTAAAGTTTTAAGTTTGTTTTGCTACCACCTACCTTTGGTTACACATCTACCTACCGGCAGAAGCAAGACCTAATTGCTTGCAAAGAACAAGGAAAACCTTTTTTTACTACGAGCAACCTTTTTATTGTAGAAACAAATAGAAACAGGTAAAGCAATTGCGTGTTTTACAGACACGCAGGTGGTGTTTTGCATTGCCTTTCGGTACAAGGGCGAAGGGTATAATCGGTTGGCGCAATCGGTTGACATAACTTCACGTTTTGAATTAGAGATCGAGTGACCAATCGGTTAGGATAAACCTTTCTTTCAAACAAGTGTCACATGACAATCTAATTAGCTTTTATCCTGTAAACTGGGTTCAATTCTAGACGGCTTGCTTGGGCCCACAAAGAAAACCTTTTGGCTTTTTACTTCGAATATATATAAAGTATGACTTTTATTTTTCAATTAACTCTTCTTGCACTAGTTGCACTTTCTTTTCTTTTAGTTGTAGGGGTACCTGTAGTTTTTGCTTCTCCTGAAGGTTGGACTCAAAACAAGCGTACTGTTTTTTCAGGCTTGAGTTTATGGTTACTTTTAGTATTTGCTGTTGGCTTACTAAATTCTTTTGTGGTATAATTCTCGTGTAAGGCTGTACAAAGCCAGATCTTTAAAAAAAATTAACAAAAAGTGTTGTACCTTTCGCCCTTGTACTCAAAGGTAACACTGCGTGCAAAGCAACAACAAAATTACTCTTTTAGAGTGATTACTCTTTCATCCTGGTTGTTTGTACATATGTTTTTTGCCTACTTGTTTTTTTTGATACAAACTCATTAGAAATTTGTATGTTTGGAGCATTGCAAACCGGTACCTTTATAAATGGTTTGTATTCTTTTTTGATCAGATGGTACTTTTGTTGCTTTGTATTTCCTTGTTCTACCGTTATGAACTAAGTGGATCGCGTAGATAAAAGTTAGATCCAGAAAAGGCAAAACATTAACCCTTTCAAATATTTGAAACTACCTACACTCGAGTTGGCCTCCCGTATTGCCTGCTTTGCAACACTTCGACCTACGTTTATGTCTTTCTGTAGCCAATTGCTGTTGCTAGGTTGTGCTGGAGCTAGAAACGCTCCAGCTAATGTATATCATGCGTAGGTCGAGTTTCTTATTGTACCTTTCCTTGTGTTTCCTTCCTTGTGTTGCCTTCGGCTACAAGCAGGTAGGACGGCAATATTATCAACTCTTTGTGCGAATCAATTCCTTGACGAGTACCCTTTGCCAAGAACGAGAGAAAGACCTATCCTTGGGATGTAGCAACACTTGTAGCTAAAGGCAACACCTCCTAGACCGTAGAACGGTAGAACCATAGAACCGTAGGTAGGACGCGCAATCGGTTGGCGTAGTGGGGTAGGTTCTATTGTTTTGTACGTTGTTTTAATATTGGTTTTAAAAACCTTTTAAATAAAAACATATAAGGAATATAAATAAAATGACTATTCTAGAGTGGTTTGATGAGCATTCCACATCAACAAAAAACCCAAGTACCAAAAGACAAGCCTCTTCTGTTAAAAAAGACCCTGAGCTTGCACTTTCAGATATGTGGACTCATTGTGAGAATTGTAAAGAAACAATTTATATTAGAACTCAACGACAACATCACCATGTTTGTTTTAAATGTGGTTGTTATCTTGATATGAATAGCAATGAGCGCATAAAGGATTTGATTGATGTTAAAAGTTGGAGACCTTTAGACAACAGGGTTTCACCTGTAGATTCTTTAGAGTTTCGCGATAAAAAGAGTTATACAGAAAGATTGATTGCCGTACAAACTGAGACAGGTCTACGAGATGCTGTTCAAACCGGTACAGGAATGTTAGACGGTATTCCAATCGCTCTTGGGGTATTGGATTTCAATTTTATGGCGGGTACGATGGGCTCGGTTGTTGGGGAGAAAATTACTCGACTTATAGAGTATGCTACTGTTGAAGGATTAACGCTTGTTTTGGTTTCTGCTTCTGGTGGTGCAAGGATGCAAGAAGGGATTTTAAGTTTAATGCAAATGGCAAAGGTTTCAGCAGCTTTACAAATTCATCAATCATCTGCCAATCTGCTTTATATCTCAGTTCTAACAAGCCCAACAACAGGTGGTGTAACTGCAAGCTTTGGTATGTTGGGTGACTTGATATTTGCAGAGCCCAAAGCTTTAATAGGTTTTGCAGGTAGACGGGTTATTGAGCAAACACTACAAGAAAAGAAATTACCCGATAACTTTCAAACGTCAGAGTATTTATTACATCACGGTTTGTTAGATTTTATTGTTTCACGTTCTTTTTTAAAACAAGCTTTGTCTGAAACTATTACTCTTTATAAAGATGCACCTTTTAGAAAATCTGGTCACATCCCGTATAGTATTCAACAAAACATTGTTGGTATCACGGAAGAGAAAACACGCCGAAAGATCACTCGCAAGTTAACACATGCTTGTAGCCAAAGGCAACACTTGGTTCAACAAAAGATAGAAAAAGAAAATGAATCCATTAGATACCATCTGAGACAAAAACGTGAGGCTAAAAACATGGTTGGTAAACAAACCAGAACTACCAAAAAAGCCTACCAAAAACCTGTTTAGCTTATATTCTGGTGTTGCATTGAAAAACAGGCGTGATGAATGCCCATCTGGTACTGTAAAACACTTACCTACATTAGAAAAAACACAACTAGTTGACCAAAGGTCGACGTGGAGTTACCCTTGGTTACAGGACCTTTAGTTAGTAGGGGTGTAACCAAAGGTAGGAATTAGGCCCTAAGTGTTGCGCCTTGCTTTGCATTTCGTCCCAAAGGCAACACATAGGACGTAACTCGTAGTGCCAAGCAAGTTGACGGCAACACCTAAACGCACGTCTTCCTTTGGACAGGCAATCGGTTGACGATAATGTTTTTAATTTCTATTTTCTGGAACCACTTTGGTCTTGTGGCCAAAGGTAACACAGATCAAAAGACGTTTTGTTTTAAAAGTTTGGTTGTAACAAGCGGTTTAGTTCTCGATTATCACTACCAGAAATTTGTTCGCAACGTGAACACACTAACACTCTTGTAACGAAAGGTAACACAACAAACAACTTTAAACAGTTGTTTTTTATTAGAGCTTCATTCGTAGACAATACAAACAGAGCCAATACAAGTTTAATTTTTTAGTGATTTTGTTTAAACTTGTCAAAAGCATAACCAATAACGGCAATCACATCAAAACTAAATGTATATCAAAAAAAAGAATGGAATAGCTGCACGTAACAATGATCTTGTATCCGCATTTATAGATTATCAATCTGATTACAAGAACGAGTTAAAGTGATCAGATAGTGAAACTTTTTTTACCAGGTACAAAAAGTAGTGTTTTCTTTGGGTTTTACCTTTTCTTGGTTGTCCAGCAGAAGAGGTGTAACCATCCCTTGATTGAAGATAGGACGTAACTTGTACAGGTTGCATAGAACGTTGGCGTAATAAAATTGATGACAAATTAAAAGCAATGTTTTGGTTCTGTTTTGTTTGATGGGAAGATTAAATGCCAAGCAAAGGTCTGTGGTGAAAACCATTGCATATGGTACTAACTCTTGTGCGAAGCAACACCTACAGGAAGAATTGTAATTAATTTGGAATTACGATACAATCTATTGTAAATTAGGGTTAGGGCTTGTAGCTCAGTGGACTAGAGCACGTGGCTACGAACCACGGTGTCGGGGGTTCGAATCCCTCCTTGCTCACTTACCTTTATATCCTATAAAAATCTCTTGTTGAAGCACATGTTTGGCATTTCCAACCATTAGGTTTTGTACCGCATATTGTCCTTGACTTGCTTTGCATGCGTGCCAAGCAAGTGTTGCGTCCTACGTCTTGTAGACAACGTATTACCAAAGATAACTCGTACTGTTGCCAAAGGCTACAAGGGCGAAGGGTGCAAGAAGGTGATCGTGAAACAAAGCATCTCGAGAGTGGTCGGCTCGAAAGTGGTTTTTCCTGAGGAAGAGGTTATACCAAGTACAAACTTCTTGTACCCTTTGGCTAGTGTTTTGCTCGTAAAACAATTGCTCTACACACTACTTGGATAGAGTCTTTGTCTAACGTGTTCCCTTTGGTTACGAGTCAGGGCGTATGAAACAAATTCACGACTTGGTTGTGTTACCTTTGCTTACAAAGAGGTACAAGACAATTTGTAAATGGTTGTGCGTAGTACGAGCCATCAACTTTGGGTCTTGGAGTTTGATAAAGTAGATCTGCTGAGAAAGCAAACTTTAAAATTTAAACTGCAACCATCCAACCAAATTCGAACAGTAGAGTTTTTTGATTTTGTTTTTGTTATACTGTTGGAGGCACGTACTTCCGTGCCAACCAAACACCTTTAACACAAACTTTAAGTTGTGTTTTGTATCCTCTTTTGAATGGTACTTTGCTCGGCGTAAGCAAAAACCTTTTTTCACAGAATTACAATATTTGCTTTGCTTACGTATTGTACCCTTTGCTGAAAACCAAAGGATCAGCATTGTTTCCGGTTGTAGCAACACGAAAGGTCTCTTGATCCTTGTTTTGTATGTTGTCGCCTTGTAATGAAACACTTGTACCTTTGTGCAAAGCAATCAAACGCAACACGTTTTGTAGTTATTGATGCAAAACACTAAATCTGTTGGACGTCGAGCGAACCACTTTCGAACCAACCACTATCGAGCGAAGCGCTTGTAGCCGAAGCCAACACAACCTTTGGCTGTTAGCAACACAAGCGATTTAGTTACAAAAAAAAGCACATGTTGTTACACAACGGCTTGTAAAGCTAACGATGGTGAGCCTATTTAAGGTCAGGAGAATGCGTTGCAATAATTTTATCTTAGACAAGCTTCGCTTTTGCTGCGGACAAGACAAGGTTTTGACTCATACAACATAAACTTTTAAAACAAGGTGTAACCAGACAAACAAAACATAATGTTTTCTAACCACACGTAACTTCTTGCTGGACCTAACTTTGTTCCTGGTAAAAGGTTATTAATCTTGGTTGACAACCTTGCTAACCATTTTCGAGCGAATCACTTTCACGTCCTACCTTCCGTCTTGCTCCGCACAAATTGTTTCGCAAAAACATTTGAGAAGTGTACTTATTCACAATTTTAATAGCTTATGTTTTTATTTTGTTTAAAACCTTTTATTTGTTTATCTTTTCACACACTACGTGGAGCAAAGCACCTCGTAGTGTTTGATAAATGGTGCAAACTGTACGCTCAAAACAACTCCTCTTACTTGACCCATCAACTTTGCTTTGATTTTGTTTTCACCCCAAAACACACGTTTCCTATTAAAGCAACTTTTGTTACTTGCATAAACGATCGCCTTGCTATTGGACCTGAAGCAAACCACTTTCACCTTTGGTTAGTAGACCAACAGCAACACCAAGAGCAAGATGCACAAATGCAATACCAACCAACACGCACTTTGTTCGCGAATAAATTGTTTGGCAAACAATTTAACAAGGATCAGTTTTGCAGTTCCAATCTTTTAACTGAAACAAGTAGGTGGTGCTTAGCGTCAATGCCTGAAGCAAGTTGCTCCGCAGTATTTTCACCGGCAAATGGTTACTACAAAAACAAAGCATTCAGTGGAACGAGTTTTCGATCAATCACTCGAACTAGTCAAAGGGGCGAGCTTCAAAAGGTAAGGGCTATTGCTAGTGCTAAAGCAGTACGAGATGATTCGCGTCCTTTCTTACGGACGGAAAACGTTTTCCTTGGGACGAATTATATGTGTTCTACGGGCCAACTTGTTACTTTCTTCTGCCGCAAAGCACTTTATAGACCGAAGGTAGGATCCTCTTTAGTCAAAGTAAGCCAAGCAATTGGCACGCAAAACAATAGTGTGAAACATACAGTAAATGGCGTATCTGCCCAAAAAATTGAATTCAATACTCTCGGAAGAAACACTACGTGCTGCGCTTGTGGTGTTTCTTCGATATCAAAGACAGAAGGTGAAAGTGGTTCTCAAAACCACGTGCAACACCTTGATCAGGAACTGGTTGTAAACAGTGTGTCAAGTGTTAGAACAATAGTTATAACTTCAGGGAAAGGGGGTGTTGGTAAAACAACAGGTACGGCCAATTTAGGCATGTCAATCGCACGCCTTGGGTATCGAGTAGCTCTGATCGATGCCGATATAGGACTGAGAAACCTTGATCTTTTATTAGGGTTAGAAAATCGTATTCTTTATACCGCAATGGACATTTTAGAGGGGCAGTGTAGGCTTGACCAAGCACTTATACGAGACAAACGTTGGAAAAACCTTTCACTTCTTTCGATTTCAAAGAATCGACAGAGGTATAACGTAACTCGTAAAAATATGGAGAATTTGGTGAAATCGATTGGTTTACTTGGTTATCAATTTGTTCTAATTGACTGCCCTGCTGGTATAGATGTGGGTTTTATAAACGCAATATCGCCAGCCCAAGAGGCTCTTATTGTAACAACTCCTGAAATTACTGCAATAAGAGACGCCGATCGAGTTGCCGGCCTTTTAGAAGCAAACGGTATTTATAACGTAAAGCTTTTAGTGAATCGTGTTCGGCCGGACATGATTCAAAAAAACGATATGATGTCTGTTCGTGATGTTCAAGAGATGCTAGGAATACCTTTGCTGGGTGCAATCCCTGAAGATAATCACGTAATCATCTCAACAAATCGAGGTGAACCGTTAGTTTTAAAAAAAAAATTAACATTATCCGGTATTGCTTTTGAGAATGCAGCTCGTCGTTTAATAGGAAAACAAGATTATTTTATAGATTTGTCTACCCCTTACAAAGGGGTGTTTCAAAAAGTACAAGAATTGTTTTTTGGGTAGACTTGTTTCGCAATTGGTTGCCGTAGGAAAAACACCAATTCTTCGTCTAAAACCAAACAGGCACGGTGAAGCACATACAAAACAATTGTAACCTTGTGTTATAAACTGTATTCTAAGCATTATATGTTGCTTTGCACGTGATAGGCACACGTAAATTATTCTAACTTTACTATCTTGTCTTTACTTTTCACGCACGTCGACAAGTTACGTCCTATCTTCGATCAAGGAATGGTTACACGTCTACAAACAAAGCACGTCATAAGCAAGTCGCGAAACAATAGACCATGATATGTTATCTAGTCAAAGAATGTGACAAGCAACACGATCGTATAAATAGCAACCATTATCCGCTTTGCTTATGTCAACGGTCGTAGAACCAACGGTAATTCCTCTTGCTGCGTGACGTGCGCGTTCTACAGTTGGTTCTACTACGGTCTAGGAGGTGTTGCCTTTGGCCACAATAAGAAGCTCGTAAAGCAACATTCGGTTGTGTTTTGTCTTTCTTTTGTTTTTGTTACAACTGGTTGTGGTTTGGTTTCTTCTTAAAGGGGGCAGGTTTTTGTTCCGGTCTTTCCTTATGTAGCTTTGCAAGCAATACGCAAATGTGCTTTTAATCAGTATTTTCTCATCTCGTTACTCGAATCAACATTACCATTATCTCTACTCGCTCAAAGCGATAGAAAAAATTGTAGTTAGGAAGGTGGATACGTACAAAAAAACTAATTAATATGTAACCCTAAATAGTATATTATTCGATGCAAACTAAACCACTAATTCTGTTTGCAAAGGACAACTTGGTGCTATACAAAAGTGAATTATGCTTATCAACGAAGCTCTACATCCGAAGGTAATGCAAAGCAAGCACAAAAGGTTATAGGGAAAGTTCTCCTTGATTACACAACCAAGGGTTAGTAGTACCAGAAGCAACCCGGTCGATTACGTGTTGGTACGCTTAAGTGCTTTCGATGCAAAGCACGACAAAAGGTTGTTGCTTGTGTTGCCTTTGGATGCCAGTAAACATCCCGTAAAAAGATACACCTACCCATTACCTCACCTCCACCACCACGTAGTGCAGAATAAAAAACCAATATTGAAAACATTGCCGTTTTTTGCATGGAAATCGTTGGTAATAGTTGTACCTCCGCTCAAGGTGTGTTTTATAATTCCTATCCTGCAACTGTTCACTGGCCATACAGTTAAAAAGATTAATGTCGAGACTGACGGGACTTGAACCCGCAACTTCCGCCGTGACAAGGCGGTGCTCTTACCAATTGAACTACAGCCCCTTAGTGTAAACAAACCTGATAGTGTGTATATCGATAAAACAAGTAGTAGGTCTTGTACCTATCTTTCAGACTTCCAGCAAAGCACGATCACGTGTAATAGTTTTACTCT
This sequence comes from Asterochloris sp. CNOR1, assembly GCA_963969365.1. Classification (NCBI taxonomy): domain Eukaryota; kingdom Viridiplantae; phylum Chlorophyta; class Trebouxiophyceae; order Trebouxiales; family Trebouxiaceae; genus Asterochloris; species Asterochloris sp. CNOR1. Next base: position 205,007 of record OZ017765.1, on the reverse strand, counting down.
AACTCCTGTTGTTTTGTTTGATGCTTTTTGAAAAGTGGTTTGTAATCACTTGTAAATTGTTTTTAAGGGGTAATGTTTGTAATTTTATTAAAGTTTTCTCCTTTTGTCAACATTTTGAAAGACTTGATCAAACAGTTTTGGCGAAGTAAAGGCACGTGTTTAATAAAAAACGTTGTATGCCTTTAAACCTGTGTTTATTACAATATGGGGTAATTGGAGAGACAAAAACAAAAAATTGTTAGAGAATGTTAGATTTTATGACAAATAACATAACCCATTCTAGTTTTACATCACCGTTGCTTTTGACCGTAAATAGACGTAGAGGAAAGCACTTTCGAGCGAACCACTTGTAGCCGAAGGCAACACAACTTTTGGTTAGTAGACGTGGAGCTTTCTTCGGCACACCCTGTAAAACAAGGAACGAAACTTTAAAACCTTGTTACCGTTTACTTTTCAATTCTCTACAAGGTGTTTTGCTCCACGCCTACCTGCGGTCAAAAGGGTCACCGTAATTAGGAAACCAAGTTGGCAGGAGACCAAAAAATTGTATCTACCCTGTTGTTTGGGTGAGTCGAAGTTAAAACACATAAATTCGATTGGCCAACCTTTTCTTAATACGTTGTTGAAGCAATAAAAAAGAGGTTTCTACCTACTATTAAAAGTCTCAACAAGTTTTTATCAAGAGGTGTTTAGCCTGCTTGACTCACAGCCACTAAACAGACATCAGTTGGGACGCCTGTTCGTAGACTCAAAAACGAGCAAATGTCTTCTCAAATCTCTTTACTATAGCAGAGATTAGACGCAAGTTATCACGCCTTTGGAGATCTTAGATCTTGAAAAACAATTACTTTATGCAAAGCAAGCCAGTCAGAATGAGAGGGTTCACCCTTTTTGATTACTTGCTAAAGTTGTTACCCAAAAAAAATGCTTGTTTTACGTCCTGTCTTGTTCTTGCTTTGCATGCGAGTAGTTGGGTCAAGAACTGCGCTTACCTTTATTACGTTAAGACTACGTGTAACCTTATCTTACCTATTTGTAACGATCGTCTTGTTATCCAATTGCTAAATCATAGATAGCACAAAACGAAAAATGTAGGGTCTTATGCCCTATAAATAAAACTCGTTTTACTTCTAGTGCCAAGTAAGAAAGTAAACGTTTTGTAGCCAAAAACGACACAGGGTACAAGTCTTGCTTTCCACTAAAAAGACAAGAAAGAGCAAGACACACGCATAGCCAGTGTTACGTCCTAAACTTGTGAAACGTAGAGTTGCGCCGTGCCTTTGCCTGGCTTCAACTCCTTGTTGCCGTTACCTGGACCGTTTGCGTGTTTTACAAGCACAAGAATGATTAAAGCAGTTCATTGTCTTTGAAAAAACCAGTTTCCATCTTTACAGAAGGGATTCCAATCAAAGTTAAGCGACAACTTTTAATCCCTTTTTGCGGCCTTGTGATACGTCAACCAAAGCGAGTGCAAAGCAAACACCAAGGGTACAACCCTGTCAACGTGTGACTTCGTAAATTGGGTACGTTGTGAAAAAGTTGAAGGTTGTGTGCTGCTTGCTAGAAACGTTCTACTTGGCTGTAAAAGGGGGGTGCTTGGGCCCGAAGTTTATTAGAAACAATTTTGACTTTTGGTCAAATCTTCGCCAGGGAGGGCAGATGACATAACCGGAAAACAGTTTTGCCGTTGTGTGGTAAATGCCCCCTAAAAGAGTTGTATTTGGTCTTGACTGAAATAAACCATTTAGGGGTAAAGAAAAAGAAGAGGTTTTTTCATCGTCTTGCTGAAACAGAGTTAGAACGAGAAGGATTCTCTTTTAAATGGCCGGTTGCTTGGCTTTCGCGTTGTACCCACCACTTGTTTCGCACGACATGTTTATGAATAACCAACTACAAAGAAAAAACTATCTTGTAAAGTATTGGTTTGTCACCCAAAAGGAAAACAATAAAAATCAATACAATTTTTTTTATTCAACCCAAAGCAATCATTGTTGGTCTACCGGTGTTATTCTAATTGTTCGGCCGTTGCTAAGCATAAATCGTTTTCAAATTACAATCCTTTCTAGCCGTTGGGGTTTACCCCTGCAACCCGACAAAAGCAATCAAAACACCCATTTTTCTCGTAACAGAATTCGAAAACAAGTATTACCCGTTTTACGATTGTTTTTCAACCCACAAACTGATTATGCTATTTATCAATTTATTGAAATAACAAGTGTTGAAGAACAATACTTGTCTTTTTTAACAAACCGTCTCTTAAATGTAATTATGACAAACAATCAAAAATGGTTGATTTTAAATACGTATTTAATTGCTCGTCTTCCATTGCCCCTTACTCGAAGAGTTGTTAAATTGTTTTTAGAGAAAGTTGTTCCAAGACTTGATGGGGGAACAACCCAAGCTCAATCTTGTTTTATTGTTGAAACAAAACAGATAAGATCTTATCACATCGAACACCTGTTAAAAATGTACAAAAACAAAACTAAAATGATTGATTCATATCGAATCAAATCAAACAGTTCTATTTTTGTACATGGTAGAAAAACTGATAACCATAATTTGCATGTTGTTTTACATATGCCTAACAACTGCATCTATTGCAACATATTAAATATGGCACAAATCGATCACTCACGAATCATGGCGCACTTTCTCTGCGTCTGTTGCTTGTGGGAAGGAATAAGATTGTGTCGAACAACCAGATTTCAAAGCACTTGTTATCAGTCGACCATTCTCGAGATACTTTGTACCGCGATCACTTTTTTGTGCCAAGCAAGCACCAGAAACATGTACGAAAATAAAAAAAGCAACCAATTGTTTGGCACGCACTTTTTCAAACAATATAGAACAGTAAAGTTCAATCACATTCTGCCAACCAGCCGATTGCTTGGCAGTATGGTTTTTTTGATTTGTAAAACACGTAATTTAAATAACTTTTCTATCTACGGTCAATCAAGAAATCAATTCTTTACTAGAAGTAATAACTCAAAAACTTTTTTTACTTTTTCTGCGCACAAGAAATCTCCTTTAAAAATGATTTTTCTTCCAAAAAAAGGGTTTCTTTTCGTTATTCCGTAACAATTAATTACCTTTAAAAGTTTTGGCCGTTTCTTTTGAATTTTGATTCTGGTGCGTACCAATTTCTTGTTTTTTGACGAGTAGCTTCTTCAAACTTGCTTAGCAGTACGAGTTACGTCCTATCTTCGATCAAGGAATGGTTAAACGTCGACGCAACAGTACGACCCCCTTGTTGTGGCCAAAGGAAGCACGAGAAAGTGGTTTCTCCTAAAAAAGAGTTTATTTATATATTGTACCCTTTGACCACACAAGTAGTAGTGTGAAAGAATTCACAAGATCTTTACCTTCTAAAGGAAAGCATGTTACCAAGCAAAGTAAATTGATTACCACGACAAGATTTGATCTTGCTTTTTTTAAAAAGGTTCAGTAAATTACGAGTAATTGGCCTTCAAAACAGGAAAAGTTACATTTTACTTGTCTTGTTTGTGCGAAGCAAGCATAAACATCTGGTGTTTTGTAAATTAATTACCCTTTATTGGTTCAATGACTTGGTAGAACCTCTATGAAGTTACCTTTGGTTACACGTTAGAAATAAGGTAGATAAAACATTATGTATTTGTTTTTGTTTGGTATTAGGCAAACAACAATATCGTACTTGTTCCGTCTTCACGAATTACTCGTAAACTTTGTTAAGTGATAAGCAACCATACGTTTTACTTAACCTACGTAGTTCCAAATATGGGTTGGGAGGGATTCGAACCCTCGACCAGTCGGTTAAAAGCCGAATGCTCTACCACTGAGCTACCAACCCAATAATTTTAGTTGTACTTTATTGTTTCATTTATAACATAACAACAAGTATAACACAATTTAAAAGTTTTTTAACTTTCCACAAAGGTTTTGTTTTTAGTGCAACCTACTTGTAGGGTACGTGTTGGTACGTGATGCTTTGTATGGACAGATCTACCTTGGGAGGTAACAACACTACTACTTGTGTTGCCTTGGGGTAAAGTAAGGTCTTACTTGGCATCATGTCAATCAAAGGTAGAGCGCAGCACGTCTTCCTTGTGTTGCTTTCGGCTACAAGTAGGTAGGACGAGCAATTAGAAAGCGGCACTTTCGAGCGAAGCACGATTATCTGGTTGCTTTGCTTACGTGCAAAGCAAATCGAACCAATCGGTTGACATAGACGTGGAGCCTGTCGTACTTGCAAAACAGTACGTTCAAAGAATAGGTTTACCTACGGTTCTACGGTTCTACGGTTTTACGGTTCTACGGTTATGAGTAACCGTTCGTAAGTAGACGCAGGACCTTTGGTTTTGAACCTTTTGCTTTTAACCTGCTTTGTTCGTAGACCTATCCATACAAAGCATCACCTACCAACACGAGTAGAGTTTTTGATAGAAAAGCGATCTGTTTCTTTCGCACAGAATGTTACCTGTACCTCCAACCTTACGATTGTTTTCAAAACGTTAGTTTGTGCAATACAAGAGTTAATCTCCTTGTTTGCTAAATACACGCGCCTGTGATATTACTTGGAAAACAATTGGGTTTTGTTTGTTAACTGTGCTGCCTTTTTTGCTGTTTTTGTGCAACGTGGATGGATTCCGTCGAATATGCTCTTTTTTCTATGCAACTACATTGAGAAAGAACTTGCACTGAGGGTACTAACTTAGTTAAAAAAAGAAACGTGGAAAACTATCACCCTACGAACGATAAAATGGTTGGCTTGTAAAGATTATGCTTTGCAACTCTTTTTTTACAGGTGCTTAACTTGAACGTAACTAGCAAGTGGAAAATCGTTTTGTTTTACTACTTGCTTGTTCTACGTTCTTGTACCCTTGATAACCCTTCCTTGAGACGCAACACGTGTTTCTTATTGTACCCTTTGGCTACACTACCTCTGGTCTACGGTACACAAATCGCTTGTGTTGCTAGGGTACAAAACTGTGTTGCCAAACAATACAACACGTGGAACAAAACATACAAACAGCTTTGCTAGTTATGAAACATGATAAAATCGAAGTTATACTTTTGGCACTATTAGTAAGCAAAAGTTGTTATTAAAGAAATGGTATTATAAAATATATTTTTTTTAACTTATTAGTAAGGAGAATTTATGAAAAATTTTTCTTTTTACCTGCAAAAATATAAAAACCTTTCAGAACCTTTTTGAAGTCAACTACTCGACCTTGCAATCCAATTAGACGATGTAAAGAACGCCCTCCGTAAATCTCCTTCTGAAGGAGAAGTGGAGAGGCGTAAGCTTGAAAAGTTAATGGAAGCACTCGAAGTAAAAGCTTTTAAAGTAATAAAAGAGCTTTCTGAGGAAGAAAAAAAAGCTGCTATTTATAAAGAAGCTCTACTTAAAAATAGTGGAGAAATTGGGTTGGATGTTGTCGAAGCAACTCAAAGGAAAGATTGGGAGCTAATAGCAGAGATGCTAGCCGTAAAAAAGCTGCTGGAGGAAATATGTTCTATCCCGGACAACCAATTCCATCCAATTATTGAACATAGACTAGATAAAATGTTCGAGCGATTTGTTAGATTGTCGTGCAAATTGACTTTTGAGAACCCACTTCCTCTTTTAATGCAAAAAGTTGAACGGTTGCGAAAGGTAGTGAAACAAAAAAACAAGAAGGTAACTAGTAATTTTATCTTGAAACTTTTAAACAGGTTTAGAAAACAAAAAAGAGATTTTTAAGGTAACAACTTTTACTATTTGCCTGCCAAGTGAGAACACATGGCAGGCAAGGACTTAGTTACTTACTTTGTTCTATCTAAAAACGATTGCGTGCTTCTTATTGTATTCCTTGTTTGTCAGAGAAGGGTTGTAGGCAAAGGCAATTACGCCCTATCTTTGGTTGCACTTCTTGGTACGCATAACGTGCGCGTTTGAAGGACGTGTTGCTACGTCCTATCTTCGATCAAGGATAGGTCTTTCTCTCGTTCTTGGCAAAGGGTACAATAAGAAGCTCGTAAAATCTTTTCGGCTCACGTCTACCTACTTGCTTGGCATTTGTAGCCGAAGGCAACACTTGTTTGGCACGCAAGAGTAACTAGAGTTTGTTTTCGTCATTACTTATCAATTACTTACATTGTTACCGTTACATGTGCTGAATCTGTTGAAAACGGTTCTACTTTCCAACTGTTTTATGATATAATTTAAATAACATTATTCAAAAGAAAGAAAGTAAACCACTTAAAAGGAGGTTTTGCAAGTGCAAAGTAAAATGTTTTCTTAACCAAAACTTGAATTTGTATATTGAACTTTTTTAAGTTTTCAACTTCACATAAAAACTCTTAATTGTTGTGTAACCAAAATTTGTAGCCAAAGGCAACAGATGCTTTGCAATTGGTCTACTAAACAAAGTCACAACAAACGAGATGTGTTGTTTTAGAGAACGGTTATCAATTGCTCTTTTTGCTTTGCACCAAAATTGGCCTTTTTTTGTATGAAATTCTTATGGGATTACCTTGGTATCGTGTCCATACAGTAGTATTAAATGATCCTGGACGATTGATTGCCGTTCATTTGATGCACACTTCTCTTGTTTCAGGTTGGGCGGGTTCGATGGCTTTTTACGAATTAGCTGTTTTTGACCCTTCTGACCCTGTTTTAAACCCAATGTGGCGACAAGGAATGTTTGTTCTTCCTTTCATGACTCGCTTAGGAATTACCCAATCATGGAACGGTTGGACGATTAGTGGTGAAACAGCGACCAATCCAGGTATTTGGAGTTATGAGGGAGTAGCTACGTCTCATATCTTGTTGTCTGGTGCATTGTTTTTTGCGTCAATCTGGCATTGGGTTTTTTGGGACCTTGAGTTGTTCCGTGACCCGAGAACTGGAGACCCTGTTTTAGACTTGCCAAAAATCTTTGGGATTCACCTTTTCCTTTCTGGTTTGTTATGTTTTAGCTTTGGAGCTTTTCATGTAACAGGTTTGTTTGGCCCTGGTATTTGGGTTTCTGATCCTTATGGTATTACTGGAAGTGTTCAACCCGTTGCACCGTCATGGGGGGCGGAGGGCTTTGACCCTTACAATCCTGGTGGGATTCCGGCTCATCACATCGCGGCAGGTATTCTAGGCGTTTTAGCTGGTTTGTTTCATTTGTGTGTTCGCCCACCTCAACGCCTTTATAACGGGTTACGAATGGGTAATGTTGAAACTGTGTTATCTAGTAGTATTGCAGCAGTTTTCTGGGCAGCTTTTGTAGTAGCAGGGACTATGTGGTATGGATCTGCCGCTACTCCAATTGAATTATACGGACCGACTCGTTATCAATGGGATTTAGGTTTCTTCCAACAAGAGATTGAAAAGCGAGTACAAATCAGTTTGTCTGAGGGATCAACCCCCTCTCAAAGCTGGTCACAAATACCGGAAAAACTAGCTTTCTACGATTATATCGGTAACAACCCTGCGAAAGGGGGTCTTTTCCGTGCCGGCGCAATGAACAGTGGAGATGGTATTGCTGTTGGGTGGTTAGGGCACGCAGTTTTCAAAGACAAAGACGGAAATGAGCTCTTTGTTCGTCGTATGCCTACTTTCTTTGAAACATTCCCTGTTATTTTAATCGATAAAGATGGAGTTGTAAGGGCTGACGTTCCTTTCCGTCGAGCTGAGTCAAAATACAGTGTGGAACAGGTTGGTGTCTCTGTAACTTTCTATGGTGGTGAGTTAGACCAAGTTTCTTTTAATGACCCTGCTACTGTTAAGAAATACGCTCGTCGAGCTCAATTGGGTGAGATCTTTGAATTTGACCGTGCTACTCTTCAATCAGATGGGGTTTTTAGGAGCAGTCCACGAGGCTGGTTCACGTTTGGTCATTTGTGTTTTGCCTTGTTGTTCTTTTTTGGGCACATTTGGCATGGTGCAAGAGCAATCTTCCGAGATGTTTTTGCTGGAATTGACCCAGACCTTGACGACCAAGTTGAATTTGGTGCATATCAGAAATTAGGTGACGTGACTACCCGACGACAATCAGTTTAAAGGTGTTTGTTCGCCTGCACGCGAAACGCAAGTTAACTATATGTAATTTCTCTTTTTCACATATACCCTTACGTGTTGGTAAGTTTAAAAGATAGATCTTTCTCTCGTTCTCAGCAAAGGGTACTCGTTAACGAAAAGTTATTGTTGCAAATCATAAGGACGGCAGAGGCTCCATTTCTGTAACATTTATGATTTGTAGGTACTTGGTTCCAACTCTATCTCTACGTTGGGTTGTAAGACTTGTACCCTTTGCCGAGAACGAGAGAAAGACCTACTCTTTGGATGTACCAGCACAAGCATCTCTTTAACTGGCTTACCATATTGCAGCAACAAGTTACAACACCGTTGCTTTTCTTACCGACTAGGTTAAAACAACACGTAGTTTTACCCGTTCACTTTGACAAAATATCATCTTATCGATTTAAATTTCCACTATGGAAGCTTTAGTTTATACTTTCTTATTAATAGGTACATTAGGTATTATTTTCTTTGCAATCTTCTTTAGAGAACCTCCAAAACTTATTAAATAAAAAACTTGAGATTTTTTGGACATAAAGGTTTTTATATAATCACAAAACGGCTCAAACTGTGCAAACTACGCTTCTAACCAATACCCTTCCTTCGAAAGTAGATCCAAGGTAAGTGCTTAGAAAACACTCGAATTGATGGTTTGATTTCTCGTTCTACCTGGAACGGTTGCCTGTTTTGCAAGCACAAGGTTTTGCTTGTGTTGCCGTCGCGCGAAGCAAGTGTAATCATTCCTTGATCGAAGATAGGACGTAACTTGTAATGTTGCCTTTGGCTACAAGGACCAAGGGTACAAGCAGGTAGCACAGGGTCGTTAAACAAAACCACTTGGTATACTACCTTGTGCGAAGCCCCCCTTGCCTTGAAGGGTAAGTTTCTGTAGCAATAAAAAAACAGTTTTATCATCAACTTGTACTTGCTGAACCGTAGGCAATGCAACAAAAGGTTTTGCTTGTGTTCCGTCCTGCGTGTTGCCCTTGGCTACAAGTCTAGGAAGGTTACAAGACAAACAACTTTCAAGTTTTATGTAAAACCTTTTGTTGTGCTGTCTACGGTTCAGCAGGTATTAGTTTTGCTTAACTCACTTTGTCAGGCTGAGCAAAACTAACATTTGCTTGGTATTAATTTTTGTTGGACCCATACTTGGTATAGAAGATTAAATCACTTTCTTGTTTTCGCTCTAAAAACAAAAAGATGTCAACTAGGTTTGGTAAATTTGTTTTTTGTAAAGATTGCAGAACTTTTTTACACCCTGTAAAGTGATCTCATACAAGCGAACGGGATGTAGCGCAGTTTGGTAGCGCGCCTGTTTTGGGAACAGGAGGTCGCAGGTTCGAATCCTGTCATCCCGAAGGAATTCGAAAAACCGTTTAATGTTTGCTTATAAAGTTTTTTATTGGTTGTGTTACGTTTTGCCTATGGCACGAAAAATTGCAAGTGTTTAACGCGGTTTTATTAGTAGTAAGAAGATTGGTTTACATAGGGTGAGGTTAATTGCTTATAATCCTTTTTTGCGGTTCTTTCGGCTACAAGCAGGTAAGGAAACACAGGTGAAACGAAAGAGAACGTGCAAACGATAGCGATGTTACTCTTTACCTACTTTACGTGCCAAACAAAAGCTTTTGTGTGGCATTAACAGGTTGTAATAGGTGTTGCTTGTGTTGTCTTCGGTTACAAATAGGTAGCACAACCTTGGGTCATGTTTAACAAAACAGTCTAGACTGCTTTATAGGGTAAAAGAATCCTTTTAAAAAGCAATATTGTTTCACGTATTCTTTCAAAACGTCCTTAGTTCAGTTGGTAGAACGTAGGTTTCCAAAACCTAATGTCGTGGGTTCAAGTCCTACAGGACGTGGGTTACTTAAGATATCAGCCGCAAATCGTTATTGGTTCTAGTATGAATTTTTAATACTTGTTTCTTGGTACGTCCTATCTTCGATCAAGGATAGGTCGCAAAGAGAGGACAAAAAGGTGTAACAAGATGTTAAAGGGTTTAGTAATGATAATCTTTAAGATATTCCGATCAATCGTCCTTTAAGTATTGAGCAAGGGAGTGTTAAGGGAGGGTTTGTCCGGTTGGTTGTTTTTCACAAATGGTTTTTCCGCTCTTTGTTTTTTAACCTTTACTCTTATAGCAGATGCATAGTTAGAAACCTTTTTGTTGGGTGCCTGCCCTACCTACGGTTCAACAAGATTACAGTTGAAAGAGGAGGTGAAGATGAAGATGAAGGTGAAGGTGAGGCGAAGCACCTTCACCTCGAGTTGTATTTTTACGCTTTTTTTTGAAAAAGAAATACTGTTTTTCTCGTTACCTGCTTGCTGCGCATCAACTAGTTGCAGTTTTACTTCTATTTCAATTTTCACTACACGTTGTTGAAATGGCAAAATCTTTTTTCACATAGAAAAGCTTTGTGCTCTGCACAAGACAAGCTGGTTAAACTTTGCTTTACAAGGTAAGCAGGTGGTCATAAGTTTCTCGATTGATGAGAACTTGATTTAAACCAGAATTAGGTGGCTCGTAAATTATGACTCTTTCCGATCCGCAGTAACACTTTTTTTATCGGAAACATCGCGTTTAAATCTTGCTCGTGTCGCACCCTACCTACTTGTACCCTTGGTTTTTGCTTGGTAGTACGAGTTACGTCCTATCTTCGATCAAGGAATGGTTACACTTGCTGAAAACCTTAGGTAGACGCAACACTTTGTAGGCCGTAGAACCGTACGTAGGACGAAGGGTACAATTCGTGTCGTCTTTGGCTACAACACGTAGCACAAACAATATAGTTTTCTGCTAAACGTGCTTTTTATTGCACCCTAACCTTTTGTCCTCTCTTTGCGACCTATCCTTGATCGAAGATAGGACGTACCAAGAGGCGCAAGGTAAAAAAATTAAGGGATCTTTTCATAAAACTGGTTTCTTTGTTTTTTTACCTTTATAATACTTTAAATAATTAGACTTTACTCTTTGTGAAACTGTTATTTGATACCCAACTCCTTCGCACGTATTTTCTTAAAGCCGAGTCGTGGTTGACGTTAAGTGGAAAGAATTCCTTTACCGGCTGTTTAATTTTGACCTGGTCTAAGAACAAATCTTATTCTAGGTGTTGTAACTGTTTCTGATCCGCAGGAAAACTTGCTTGTGCGTACCAATTCTTTGACAAATCCCCTTTCTCGTGCTTCCTTCGGCTACAAGCAGATAGAACGCAACTGTACAAACTTATTGTTGTTGCCAAAGGAAGCACGAGAAAATGGTTTTTCTTAAGGAAGACGTGATACCAAGTACAAACTTCTTGCATCCTTTGGCAACACAAGTAGTAGTGCTTTGCATGAAAGGGTGTAACCAAAGGTAACACAAGCAACACGTCGAGGTTGGATAAATTTTACACGTAACGATAATCAATACTTGGTAAGATCAAGTTTTGCGTGCTAAGCAAGCAGGGGATTTGTATTTAAAACACAATCTAAGTTTTGCTTTGTATAAATTCGATTGCAGGTAGTTGATGCGCAGCAAGCACGTAACAAGAAAAAATTACACTTGGTTGTATTACGTCAACCGAAGGTAGTAAAAAGCAATCACGAAAGGTTACAAGAGTTTAGGTGTAATTTTTAAAGGTGATGCTTTGAACAACAAACAAAAATGGTAGGCCCAGTAACACTTTAAATCTAAACGCGTAGTTAACAATTCTATATAAAAAGGAACACATCATGAAAAACTTTGCAACTTATCTTTCTACAGCTCCTGTAGTGGCTTTGATCTGGTTTACTTTCACAGCTGGACTTTTAATCGAAATCAATCGCTTCTTTCCTGACCCTCTAGTTTTCTCCTTTTAAACTTGTCTAAATCTGTAAGCAAGTGCAAAGCAAGTGGTCGTATGGTGGACTGTCTAGCAGAAACTAACGCTTGTTTTGGATTAGTGGATGCTTTTTGGATTGGAATTTGCGGCTTGCTACCTCCTACATGCAAAAGCAAAGGTCTGGCTCGGTCGCAAAGCAAGAAGAAAAGTACCTTATTTTTTCTCTTAAAGCTTTTTTATTTTACAAACAAGGCACGTTTCTCTTTTACCAAAAGTAGTTAAACTTTTTTTAGTGCGAAGGGACGCCCAAGCAGGTATAGGTTAAATCCCCTTATAAAGGTTCGCAACTTGCACAAGTTGTTAGGTTGTTAACGTTGTGTTAAAGTCGACTTAGTACATAAAAAAGACTAGTAATTTAGCTTCAAGGGGTAGACGAATTTTACCGTTCTCAAACCACGGTGTAAGGAAAATACCTTGATTTGTTTTACAGTCAAACTGAGAAACTATAACATGATGAGATGCATCTACAAGGCGTCGTGTTAAATAACCTGCGTTAGCTGTCCGTAACGCTGTATCAACTAACCCTTTTCGTGCACCAGAATTTACTTGTACCCTTCGTGCCACAGGCAAGACGCAGCACAAGGTGAAGATGTTTTTTACCACGTTTAAAATGTTTTCACCTTGTGCAAAGCAATCACTTCTATATTCCGTTTGCTTTTCCTACCTACTTGTACACAAACAAGACGTCGTGTGCTCATAAGGCAAGTAATGTGCCATCAAGTACCACGTTTAAAGCAATGTTTTGATGCCATAAACAGGTTTTGAAACAAGATTTAGTGTTAATTACCAATTGCGTGCTTCGCAAGAACAAGGGTTTGTTAATTTTTTTACTTAAAAAAAGAGTGACTAAAATTTTCTTTTCAAAGATAAAAAAATAGTGTAACCAAAGGTCGTGTAACTTTTCTTGTAACCTTTTGTGCCATAGGCAACAACACAAGCAAGAAAGCTGTATCGTAATCAAACGCAAATTCATATCGATTTAGCGAATTATTGACAACAACAAGCAAAATCTTTATAATCACAAAAAAGCCTTCGTGATGAAATTGGTAGACATGCCGGTTTTAGGAACCGGTGCTTTACGGCGTGTCGGTTCGAGTCCGACCGAAGGCATTAATTTGACAATTTGTAAACTTCCAGTTTAAATAACAATTGCTATGCATAACAATTGTATCTACTTTTCGTGGTTTGTTACTTGGCATCTTTTTTTTACAGCTAAAATCTATTGTTACGTTGTGATTGCCTCTATACCACTTAATTCTTACCTTGGATTCAATTTGTTTGTTTTTGCTGGCCTTACACCAAATCAACCGCAGAATGAAACTATAAAAGACAACCAAAGGCCATGTTGAGCAAACACATGCATTTGTACCTTTTGCTACGCGATCAAAGGTACCAACACGTGGTTTAGGTGTACGGATTTAAAGTATAGACTGGTTACAAACGAAAGCTTAAAAAAACCAGATAAAACAAAGCAATTGTACCCTACGTGTTGCCTTTGGTTACTCTTGCTACGCGCAAAGCAACACATCCAGTTAAATTTTTAATTGGAGTTATATAAAAAACATTAAAGACTTGATTTTAACGTATGCCAGTTCCAAAAAAACGTCAATCTAAATCTAAAAGTAACATTCGAAAAGCTAATTGGAAAAAAGGTATTTTAAATCAAAAAAAGATAGCTATCACAAAAGGAAAAGAAGAAAAGAAAAAGTTTTTGAACAAAATACCACAAAAAACTACTATGGGTTTTGATTCTAAACAGCCAACGCAAGATACGTTTATTACTAACAATAAACAGACTTCTTTAGGGAGCGGGGTAACCAATTTTACAGAATAAGGCGTATGTTTTGCATGTCATTTTAAGTAGAAGGCTCAATGGTGTGTTTTAGAAAAAGTAAAAGATAATTGGTTGTGTTCTCGTGCGTACCCTTAATGCTTATAGCCAAAGGCAACAGTACGAGTCACGTCCTATCTTCGATCAAGGAATGGTTACACGTTGGCGCAATGGCTCCAAAAAAAACACTTTGTGGAAAGCAAGTAATAGGATCAAGTAATGCCTTTCTTCTAAATTCAGTCAATGGTCCACGTTCTATTTGCTTTGCAAATCATAATTTACGTGCTTTGCAACGTATTTCGCTCCTACTGTTGTGCTCGATTGCTTTGCACAAAGGTACAAGAAGATGGACAGGGTTTGTTTGTCATGCTTTGCATGGAAAACTATCTCGTGGATGGTAGGGGTACAATACAAAGTTTTACGTGTTGTTGTTTGTTTTTTTTAATCTTGTACCCTTCCTTGTGTTACCCTCCTTGTGTTTCCTTCAACTGCAAGTAGATAAGACGGCAACACGTAGAACGTAACTTGTAGCGTTGCCTTTGGCTACAAGCAGATGCTTCTTGTTGTACCCTTCGTCCTATCTACCGTAGAACCGTAGAACCGTAGAACCGTAGAACCGTAGAACCGTAGAACCGTAGAACCGTAGAACCGTAGAACCGTAGAACCGTAGGTAGGACGCGCAATCGGTTGTCTACAAGTAGGTAGGACGCGACACGTGTTTGTAAGGGCAATTTAACGTTTTGCTTGTTTGGCTGATTTGCACAATCGGTACATTACAAAGAGAGGCGGGGCAACTTGACAGTAAACAACAAACAAGGTATATTAGGAGTCGGCAGGAATCAAAAACTGTTACATTTAAAACCTTTCTAATTAAAGGTTTTACACTTTAACAACTATTTGTTTCATACCACAAACAATTTAGGTCAAAGATATTAAGGCTTACGGTGGATACCTAGGCATCCAAAGACGATGAAGGGCGTGGAAACCGACGAAACGCTTCGAGGAGCTGGAAACAAGCTATGATTCGGAGATTCCCGAATAGGGCAACCTTTTATACTTTTCCTTGAATTCATAGAGGAGAAAGAGGTAACCCGGTGAACTGAAACATCTTAGTAGCCGGAGGAAAAGAAAGCAAACGCGATTTCCTTAGTAGCGGCGAGCGAACTGGAAACAGCCTAAACCGTTTTGCTTTTATAAAAAGCAAGTCGGGGTAGTGGGAATAAAGATAAGGGATTAAAGCATTAAACAGCTTTTTGGTTAAAAAGCTTTAACCCGCAACTGTTTGATTGAAAACAAGTGTTTTGCTAAACGAAGCAGCTGAATACTGCACCGTAGACGGTGAAAGTCCGGTAGTTAAAAGTAAAACTGTTTGTTGTGCACACAAACGTTCCTGCTTTTTTTAAACAGGAAAAGTTGTCTGATCCCGAGTAGCATGGGGCACGTGAAATCCCGTGTGAATCAGCGAGGACCACCTCGTAAGGCTAAATACTCTTGGATGACCGATAGCGAAATAGTACCGCGAGGGAAAGGTGAAAAAGACCCTTTTGTTAGGAGTGAAATAGATTATGAAACCGTGAGCTGTCAAGCAGTGGGAGGAGAAATCTGACCGCGTGCCTGTTGAAGAATGAGCCGGCGACTTATAGGAAGTGGCTTGGTTAAGGTTTTAATTGCCGAAGCCAAAGCGAAAGCAAGTCTTAAAAGGGCGCTTTTTGGTCACTTCTTATGGACCCGAACCCGGGTGATCTAACCATTGCCAGGATGAAGCTTGGGTAAAGCCAAGTGGAGGTCCGAACCGACCGATGTTGAAAAATCGGCGGATGAGCAGTGGTTAGGGGTGAAATGCCAATCGAACTCGGAGCTAGCTGGTTCTCCCCGAAATGCGTTGAGGCGCAGCGGTTAACGATGGGCTGTCTAGGGGTAAAGCACTGTTTCGGTGCGGGCTGCGAGAGCGGTACCAAATCGTAGCAAACTAAGAATACTAGGCAGGCTTTCCGTTGACCAGTGAGACAGTGGGGGATAAGCTTCATTGTCGAGAGGGAAACAGCCCAGACCACCAGTTAAGGCCCCAAAATGACCGCTAAGTGTTAAAGGAGGTGAGAATGCTGAAACAACCAGGAGGTTTGCTTAGAAGCAGCCACCCTTTAAAGAGTGCGTAATAGCTCACTGGTAAAGCGTTCTTGCGCCGAAAATGAACGGGACTAAGCGGTCTGCCGAAGCTGTGGGTAACCTAGTAATATTACACGTGTTATGCTTGCTTGTCACGCTTCCTTTGGACGCGAAGCTGTCAGCTACATTAGTTCTAAACCAGGTTACGGTAGGGGAGCGTTCCGCTGTAGGGTGAAGCAGTAATGTGAGTTGCTGTGGACAAAGCGGAAGTGAGAATGTCGGCTTGAGTAACGCAAACATTGGTGAGAATCCAATGCCCCGAAAACCTAAGGGTTCCTTCACTAGGTTCGTCCATGGAGGGTGAGTCAGGGCCTAAGGCGAGGCCGAAAGGCGTAGCCGATGGGAAACGGATTAATATTCCCGTACTAATTTGTGGTTAACACCGAGGGACGAAGGAGGCTAGAGTTAGTCAGTAGTGGATGCTGTCGGAAATCTTCGAGGCTTTGAGAGGTAGAAAAGAAACTGTCCTTGAGCTGAGAGATTATACACCTCTATTTGTAGTGTATGTGAGGATTATCTGTTAGCAGGTAAATCACAAAAGCGGGATAGTTGTTAACTTGATGTCACACTTCCTAGAAAAGCTCGAACTGTGCGTTATGTATTCCATAACTTCTATAAATTACCTGTACCCGAAACCGACACAGGTAGGTAGGTAGAGTATACCTAGGGGCGCGAGATAACTCTCTCTAAGGAACTCGGCAAAATGGCCCCGTAACTTCGGGAGAAGGGGTGCCCCCTTGTGCTAAGCAAGGGGGCCGCAGTGACCAGGCCCAGGCGACTGTTTACCAAAAACACAGGTCTCCGCTAAGTCGTAAGACGATATATGGGGGCTGACGCCTGCCCAGTGCCGGAAGGTAAAGGAAGTTGGTTACTTGTTTTTTGACAGGGAAGCTGACAACCGAAGCCCCGGTGAACGGCGGCCGTAACTATGACGGTCCTAAGGTAGCGAAATTCCTTGTCGGGTAAGTTCCGACCCGCACGAAAGGCGTAACGATCTGGGCGCTGTCTCGGAGAGAGACTCGGTGAAATAGACATGTCCGTGAAGATGCGGACTAACTACACCTGGACAGAAAGACCCTATGAAGCTTTACTGTAGCCTGGAATTGGGTTTGGGCTTTTTTTGCGCAGCTTAGGTGGGAGGCGATGAACCTTTCTCTCCGGGGAAAGTGGAGCTACCAGTGAGATACCACTCTAAAAGAGCTAGAATTCTAATGGCGATCCTTGAATCAGGACGATTGACAGTTTCAGGCGGGCAGTTTTACTGGGGCGGTAGCTTCCTAAAAGGTAACGGAGGCGTGCAAAGGTTCCCTCAGGTTGGACGGAAATCAGCCGGAGAGTGTAAAGGCATAAGGGAGCTTGACTGCGAGACCTACAAGTCGAGCAGGGGCGAAAGCCGGCCTTAGTGATCCGACGGTACCGAGTGGAAGGGCCGTCGCTCAACGGATAAAAGTTACTCTAGGGATAAAATGTTGTCCCGCTTGACGGTAACGTCAAGGCAATAAACTGGGTGAATTGCAAAGAAAGCTAAACTTTACAAACAGGTTGATACAAATCGAAGGTTTGTATCAAGTAAAAAACACAACTTTGTTTAAAAACCTATGATCTGTTATCTTTACAGGTCGAAGATTTGTGTGTTTAATTCTTAAAAAACTGCTTTTTGTAAAAGCATGCCAATTTGCAGCGAAATCTATAGAAAGCATCTTTTGTTTTGAAAGTTTTCTAGTTTTCAATTTCAAAAGAAAGTAAATAGAAACGTTCAACGACTAGAGAGTGAGGATGTGCAACCAATAACCTCTCCACGAGTGCCCGGCAACTTGTAACAAAAACAAATAGTAAACAAGTTGATGACATAGTCTGAACTCCTTGGAAACACGGAGAAACAAAGATTTAAAGGTCTTTGTGATAACAAAATTGAACAGGCTGATCTTCCCCAAGAGTTCACATCGACGGGAAGGTTTGGCACCTCGATGTCGGCTCATCGCAACCTGGGGCGGTAGTACGTCCCAAGGGTTGGGCTGTTCGCCCATGAAAGCGGTACGCGAGCTGGGTTCAGAACGTCGTGAGACAGTTTGGTCCATATCCGGTGTAGGCGTTAGAGCATTGAGAGGAGCCTTCCATAGTACGAGAGGACCTGGAAGGACGCACCACTAGTATACCAGTTCTCGTTCCAACGGGAAACGCTGGGTAGCCAAGTACGGAGCGGATAACTGCTGAAAGCATCTAAGTAGGAAGCCCACCTCAAGATGAGTGCTCTCTTAAGGTCTCGGCAAGAGAAGCCGTTTGATAGACGTCAGGTAGAAGGCCAGCAATGGTTGTAGCTGAGACGCACTAAAAGACCGTTTGAATTTGACCTTATACACAAGTTTGTAACCTGTTTGGCAAGGTAATTTGCTAAACAGGTATACTTACAAACAACACTTGAAGCAGTTTTTTTACGTTTTGTTAGTAAAGAGCTTTTGTTGTAAGTTGTCTTCAACCGGTAGCTAAATCTATTCGCTACCGGTTTAAAACAACAAAAAATGTTCAACTTAAACCTTAGAACACCAGTCAAGTAAGCAAAGATAGTACGTTTTGCGGTTAAGAAATTAATTGTGTGTTAAGCGCGGGATAGAGCAGTCTGGTAGCTCGCAAGGCTCATAATCTTGAGGTCGTAGGTTCAAATCCTACTCCCGCCATTAGACCAACGCTTGGTTTGCGTGATACACTGTCACGCAAACCAATAAGAATTAGCTTTTTTTTCTTTTCTAGTCTCCTCGTTTAGCCGCAATATGCAGGCAAAAGTAAAAAATCAAGCGACCAATCCAATCCCAATCGACCCGTATTGGACGTTACGTCCTGCTGCGTCATACTTGTTAGGAAAAATCGGTGGTTCTGTCCGTATAAATTGTAATTGTCGCTCATTTTTAAGTTGATCTTGTACGTGGTTTTCTAAGTTTTCAATTTGCTGGGCTTCTTGTTTTTGCTTGTATTTGTTCCTATAAATCCAACGCATTTGTGCTGTAGAGATGGATGCCCAATTTGATTTACAGCCTACAAAGTCAGTAATGTGTTTTTTGTAGGTATCATAGATATGAGGTTTTTCACCAAGTCGATATGGCTCCATCTCGGGGTGGTTGGTCGCTGTGGTATAAACTTCGCACTTTCCTGTTCCACCTACTATTACAAGACTATGACTCTTAAAGACGTTCCTCGGAACGTCCAAAACTAACGGGCCATTTTGTTCAAAAAAATTGGCTCTCTTTTTACCCTCTTTAAAACCGAGTATATGTGTTTTAACAAACTTCTTTCCAAAAAGAAGTATAGACTGCTGTACTTGTGCTTCAAAACAAAACCTACCTTTTTTGTCCATTAAAGCACATTCTTCTTGAGTTAAAACATCAGCAATTTGATTCACATTTAACCATTTCACTGATGAACGAACGATCTTTCATGATCGAGGTTTGATACAACCTTACGGTTATTTCTTGTTTTTCATTTTGCTTGTTAGCACTAGCATAAAAAGCTTCAATAAATTTTGTGCACGCGACCGCAGCTGCGCTAATTGTCAATTGTATTTTCCAAAACTCGAGCATAAAAAATAGATATATGAAAGTGTTGGTAAATAAAGCAAAACACGTGATTCTGATTGTACTTTTTCTAGATTGTAGGTAGGACGGATAGACGCCCTACCTACGGTCTACCTACGGTCTACCTACGGTCTACCTACGGTCTACCTACGGTCTACCTACGGTCTACCTACGGTCTACCTACGGTCTACCTACGGTCTACCTACGGTCTACCTACGGTCTACCTACGGTCTACCTACGGTCTACCTACGGTCTACCTACGGTCTACCTACGGTCTAGGAATGGTACAATTGATTGACGGAAAACAATTCTCCGACTGATAAGGGAAGACCAATTAAAGGATTAAAGAACGTCAACAGTATCAAATTCAAATTTGATCTCTTTCCAAACTTCACAAGCAGCAGCAAGTTCAGGACTCCACTTGCAAGCAGCTCTGATAACGTTACCACCTTCGCGAGCTAGGTCACGACCTTCGTTTCGGGCTTGAATACAAGCTTCAAGCGCTACACGGTTTGCAGCTGCACCTGGAGCATTACCCCAAGGGTGGCCTAACGTACCACCACCGAATTGAAGACAAGCATCATCTCCAAAGATTTCTACTAGAGCAGGCATGTGCCAAACGTGGATACCACCAGAAGCAACTGGCATTACTCCTGGAAGAGAAACCCAGTCTTGAGTGAAATAAACACCACGACTACGGTCTTTTTCGATATAGTCGTCACGCATCAAATCAACAAACCCTAATGTTACTTCACGCTCACCTTCTAGTTTACCTACAACAGTACCTGAGTGAAGGTGGTCACCACCAGACAGACGTAAAGCTTTCGCTAGAACACGGAAGTGCATACCGTGGTTTCTTTGACGGTCAATAACAGCGTGCATAGCTCTGTGAATGTGAAGCAACAAACCGTTGTCACGACAGTAGTGTGCTAAACTAGTGTTTGCAGTAAAACCACCAGTCAAGTAGTCGTGCATAACGATTGGAACACCAAAGTCTCGAGCTGATTCTGCACGTTTAAGCATCTCTTCACAAGTACCAGCAGTTGCGTTTAGGTAATGTCCTTTGATTTCACCCGTCTCTGCTTGAGACTTATAGATCGCTTCTGCAACGAATAAGAAACGGTCTCTCCAACGCATAAAAGGCTGAGAGTTTACGTTCTCGTCGTCTTTAGTAAAATCTAAACCACCACGTAAACATTCGTAAACTGCACGACCATAGTTTTTCGCAGAAAGGCCTAATTTTGGTTTAATTGTACAACCTAAAAGAGAACGGCCGTATTTGTTTAGTTTGTCACGCTCTACTTGGATACCGTGAGGAGGTCCTTGGAATGTTTTTACATAAGCTGGCGGAATTCGAAGGTCTTCTAAACGCAGTGCACGCAGAGCTTTAAACCCAAAAACGTTACCAACAATAGAAGTAAACAGGTTTGTAACAGAACCTTCTTCAAAAAGATCTAAAGGGTAAGCAATGTAAGCAATATGTTGGTTCTCTTCACCTGCAACAGGTTCAATATCATAACAACGACCTTTGTAACGATCTAGACTAGTTAAACCATCAGTCCATACAGTAGTCCAAGTACCGGTCGAAGATTCTGCAGCAACTGCTGCGCCAGCTTCCTCTACAGGAACACCCGCTTGAGGAGTCATACGGAAAGCTGCAAGAATATCAGTCTCTTTTACCTGATAATCTGGAGTATAGTAAGTTAATTTATACTCTTTTACACCTGCTTTAAAGCCAGAACCTGTTTTTGTTTCAGTTTGTGGAGCCATTTTCCAAAAATAAAATTACAACTTTTACGATCACACACTCTGCCCGGTTTTAACTTGTGCTCTTTGTCTTGTTTTGCGTTGTTACTTTGATGCAAAGTACTTGCTTGGCACGCAAGTAATCGTGTAAGTGCAAAGCAAGTGCCTTGCATCAACGATACAAGACGTTATACTTCGCGTCAACCAAAGGTATTGGCAAGCAAGCACCAAGTGTTGAACGTGTAATCATTCGTGCCAAGCAAAACTTGTACTCTTCCTAGACAATAGGTAAGACAACAACACTTGCCACTTCCTTGGGTTGACGCGCAATCGGTTAACTACAGTTGTACTGCTTGTGTCTGCAGGGTAAGTTGTGCAAAACAATATATTTGTTTGATAAAATCTAATTTAATAATACCAT
The DNA here is from genome assembly GCA_963969365.1 of Asterochloris sp. CNOR1. Taxonomy (NCBI): domain Eukaryota; kingdom Viridiplantae; phylum Chlorophyta; class Trebouxiophyceae; order Trebouxiales; family Trebouxiaceae; genus Asterochloris; species Asterochloris sp. CNOR1. Next base: position 183,385 of record OZ017765.1, on the reverse strand, counting down.
TTCTTTAATAATAACTTTGACTTATTAAATATGTCAAGAGTATAACTTCGATTTTATCATGGCTTACAACTAGCAAAACTGTTTATATGTATTGTCCTACGTCTTGTACCATTTAGCAACACGAATTGCTACCCTTACATGCAAAGCAATAAGAAGAGGTATTGATTTTATATGCTTTGCTTAAAAACATTTTGCGTGCGTAGCAAAGTTACGCAAAGGCAGCACGTAGGGTACAAGAAGGTTATGCCAAGAAACACGTGATCCTTTTCTACGGAAGAAAACAAAAACAAGGAACAAATGATCTTTGTGTTAGGTCAACGTGTAATCAAAGGTCACTCGTAGGACAAGATGTTTTGCTTTTACTGATTTGCAAGATTGCCAAGCAACACAGAGAAACCCAAAACAGGTTTACTACAAAGTGTATTGCATTACGCCTTCACAATGGCTACTTAAAGGTTACTCTAAGGTAAAATCAACATTTTATCGTTAGTTGTAGGTCGAACAAATCGAGTGGATAGCGTGCATTGACAAATCAGCTCCTAGGCTGAACGGTAAGATTACCTTACAAAATACTAACATAGCGAGGGTTATTTTTTTGGACTACCACATGCAATGCGATAAGTACTTTGTTTAGAGCAAAACACTACCACTAACCGAAGATCTTGCTTTGTATCACGTCTTCCTTAGGAAAAAGCAGTACGTCTTTTTTTTACCAGCAAGTGCCAAACTTGTCCACTTAATTAACCGTAAGATGTGATAATTCTGCTAAATAAACACCAAATAGTAACTAAGAACATTAAAACAACAACTACACGTTTGGGCCCAATAACAAACGGTTGATCGAGAAATTGGGATAAGCAATTTCAACTTTAAAGTTCAAGGCGTAACAGGCCACTTAGATCAACTCGTTTAAGAGCTTCTCTACTTCAACCATTACTTAGAAAAGTTAATAAGATTAAGCCACGAATGTACTCACACAAATACTAACAACACTGTGTTTTTAGAAACAACAGTAATAGGGAACTTAAACAAAAGCTTTCTTCTTGCCGCGCAACGTAGAGCAAAGCACCTTGTAGACGCTGATATCAAGCAATGTAGGTGACTCAAAGAACTTTAATGAGTGTTTTTTAAAGGTTAGTTTTCCAACTCTTTTTTTTTGTTTTAGGTGGCTATTATAGGAAAAAACGCAGTTTGCTTAAGATTACGCACAACTACTAGGTTTTGTTTCGAACATACTGAGCTCGTAGACGTGTAACTAAAAGTAGTTTGTAGAGGTTTTGTACCTTTTGTTTCTTGTGCAAAGCAAGTAGGTAGACCTACCCTTCACACGTACCAACACCTCCAGTTTTAGAGTACATGTATTTTGCCGGTGTAACTTGGTTATCCTTTTGCTTTGCACCTACTTTCGACTCAATCCCTTACTTGCCCCGACAAAACGTCTTGTAACGCAACCAATCGAGAAGCATATCTCTTTTCTCGTATAGAAGGACCAAATAAGCGGATCGATTGGTGTTCTTGCTTTCCCGTGCAAAGCAAGACATGTTTGGCTTGTTCTAGACAAAGCTTGGAAAACATATAAAGCGTTCTAAAGCGGAATATCAAGCAACAAGGCGCAAAACAAGATACAACGGCTCGTTATAGTTGACTTGTATTGCTTGTCTTTTTTTTTCGAAAGAAATAACCTTTCGTGTGCGAAGCAAGTCTTGCTACGTCCTATCTTCGATCAAGGATGGGCCGCGAAGAGAGCACAAAGGGCACAAAACGAGTACCCTTTGCTTCTGATGTGCACCGAAGGAAGCTCGTAGACCTATTCATTATCTTTGCTCCAGCAACACGTAGCAACACGTACCAACACGTACCAACAAGTAGGGCGTAACACAATGGTCACCGCCTTGTAGCCAAAGGAAGGTAAAGTAACTAAAATTGTGTCGATCTTGCTTGTGTGCGAAGCAAGTTTTGCCTATGGCAGGAAGGGTACAAGGCGGTAGCACTATAATTGCGATTTGTCTATTGCCACCTGGTCAACTAATCCGTACTCTTTAGCTTCTCGAGCTGACATAAACTGGTCCCGGTCCATATCTCTAGAAATTCGATTTAGGGGTTGTCCGGTTCGTTCTGCGTAAATTTTTCCTACTTGACGCCTAATTCGTATAACTTCTTCGGATTCTGAAATCACTTCGGAAGCTTGACCTTCGCTTCCACCTTCTGGTTGATGAATCATGATGCGTGAATGGGGTAACGCTATTCTTTTTCCCCGACTTCCTCCAGCTAGAACGCAAGAAGCCATTGATGCCGCTGTACCTACACAAATTGTCGTTACATCTGCTTTCACATAATTCATTGCGTCATAAACACCAATTCCACAAAGCACTGAACCACCAGCTGAGTTTATATAAATAAAAATCTCTTTCGAACTCTCCTCAGCACTTACATACAACATAATACCTATTAATTGATTAGCTAGTTCATCGTCTAAATTTTGACATAAAAACAAAAGCCTTTCCCTAAAAAGTCGATTGTAAAGATCAACCCATTGTTCTGTCTCCTCATTCGGTAACTGAAATGGCACATGTGGAACACCTATCGGCATAAAAGCAAAATCTCCTAAAAAGTCTGTTAATTAATAAAAATCGTTTTTTTCAACGTCGTACCCTTCTTTCGGCCGGTAACACGTGCTTTGCAAGCACAAGGTTGCGTTCCTTTAAAAAAAGCACATGTGTTGGTTGTTGGTACGCATACAAAGGCAAGCTCTGATAATACAGGATGTTTTGCACGGAAAACAGTGATTGTCCAAAAAAAAATGCTTGCGTGGGTAGATTTAGCTATTACCGTGTTGTCTTTGGCTTCAAACAAAAGAGGCAACCTTACTACCGAACGGCTGATACTTTGTTACAAGGCGTATTTCTTGTAGAGCCGTACGGGTAAAAACATGGAGCAAAGCAAGTGCGAAGCAAGTGTTGCCTTCGGCTACAAGTGCAAAGCAAGTACCAATATGTGGCGTACTAAGACCCAAGATAAAAGGAGGTTGTTTTTTTCGTATGTAAAGGTATTGTAGCCGAAGGCAACACAAGTAACAGCTGACCCCAAAGAAAACTAACACGTGTTTCCCGTCTGAAGCCAGGGGCATTTCTACCTTGGGTCGTGTTACTTTTGGTTCCAAGAGCAAAGTGTAATTGAGTAGAACCTTTTGATTAAAACACATTTGTTGTGAAAAAACAGGTTGGTTTTACTTGTTGTTTTGTTTGGCGTGTAAGAGATTGCTTCACGAACCAAGTTAGTATTACGTTTTACGAGATGTAACCAATTACAACCCAAAGTCACACTAATGTGGTTTGCGAAGTAACATATCTAAGATAGATTACCACACAAGTGCAAAGCAAGACATAAGCAAAACCGATTAAATTCACTTTTCATCCGTTTACTTTGCACAAAGGCGACGGGTTGCCTAACAACATCCTTGTAACCTTTCGTGCTATAGGCAGGATGTAGGAGTAGAGGTGGAACAAAGCACGTCGACTCGAACTCTTACTTTTGCATATGTTGTAATCTGTTCTTAACAGCAAGTAGTATGTAAGAGATGCCAAAAAACAGACTTGAATTACATCACTAAGAATTCTGTTTGAATACGGGCATCTTTCTAGAAACCAACCAACGCAGTTATAGTTTTGGTGCTTTTAACACAACAAAACGTAAAAAACAAGCAACACTTGCTTTGTAACACTCTCAGGGTAGAGGTTTTTCTACTTTCACGTGCACCTCGTGCATCTACCTTGAGTCTCGCTATGCACAAGTATTACCTTGTTTAATACTTAATAATATACACTTACAAGCCACTCCGTTATAGTAAACCATCACTATGTTTTACAAAGCAAGCTGGTAATAAAACAAAACTTGGTAGGACGTGCTTCAGTCGTAATGTTGGGTCCACCTACGGTTTTCAGCAAGTGTAACCATTCCTTGATCGAAGATAGGACGTGACTCGTACTGTTGCCTTTGGCTACGAGCACGTCCTATCTTCGGCGCAATCGATTGGTTAAAGTTTCTTTTCTTTTGATTCTTTGTGATCGCTTGATACCAAGCGATTTACCTGCGGTTTAAAAAAGCACACGTGTTGCTATATCCCAAGGATAGGTCTACCTGCTTGATTGGCACAAGAAGCGAGTGCCGTACACCTTTCGGCGTGAAACAGAGCAACAAGTTTTGTACCCTTTGCTTCTTGTGCCAATCAAGCAGGTAGACCTATCCATTAGCTACACCAGTACGTAGAAGTCAACTTTAACAAAGTTGGTTGAAGTTTAAAAAACAGGTTTAACCTCATCTAGAAGAACAGAACTGTTGTAAATTTCTAAGATAATCACTAAGAAAACTGCAAATAGTGCCATAAAAACTCCCATTAACACTGTTGTTCCCCAACCAGGAGCAACTTTACCATATTCGGAATTTAATGGCTTTAATAAAGTACCTAATGGAGTTCCTTTACTAGTTTTTGCATCTTTCTTTTTGTCCTTCTTTTCTACTGATGCTCGGTTGCTGTTTGTTGCCATAAGTTTCCATTGTTTTAGTTTGAGTTTACTTTCTGTCATGTTGTGTTTTTATTGTTTTGTACCCCAAAAAAGTGGTACGTCTTGCTTATGGCACAAATTGGTGCGCACAAGCAATTCCTGCCGCCGTCTAAGAGAAGTTGCACGTGCCTTGCTTTGCATCGCCTACCAAACATATAGGTAAAGCAATTTTGGTCTAGAAAAATGGATTGTTTTACGTGCTTTGCAAGAACAGGTGATTCATCGCTAAGAAAGGATCAAGTGTCAAAGGAGAGTTTGTAAGCCAACAACTTCAATAAAAAACTCGAACCGGCCTTTCACATCTGGAGGAAAAGTAAGAATGTGGAAAACAGGATCTAGTCTACAGGAAAGGTATAACCCGAAGCGTGTCAAATTACTATCATGCTCTTGTGTAACCTGCTTTGCTCATTCAGTAAACAAATCAGGTGTTTTGGTTTATACCAATTAATAAGCATCTGGACTTTGGTAGAAAGGAAAGCAATTTAACTAAGTTTCACAAACAGATTGTTTTTGTTTGCTGTGCGAAGCAAAACATGTAAATCGCTTTTATTAGCAAAAGCACAAACAACTATTCCTTGACGAACTTGGCACGTAAAACGTATTGGTTTTCACAAAGAATAACGGTAACTTGTATATCTATGGCTGCAAACTACTCATTACAAGAGTTTTTGTTTTTCGTTCGAGTCCTAAACCGCAAGTAGGGTTGCTTCTGACGTGCACCGAAGGAAGCTCGTAGGCGTGTAACCAAAGGTTACTCGTAGGTCGAAGGTAGAGATTTAAACCACTTGGTTTGTACAAGTTGTGAGAAAAATAACAAGTGCGTTACTATAAGATTGGCTTGTATTAGATTGACACAAACAGTTGTAATCTTTCGCTCGATCCGTTTACATAAACAACATCTCCTTATTCTAAATATTTAACAAATAGAAACTATCAAGTTAAACCTTAAGGTTTTCTACCAAAACCACATTTTTGCTGGCCACAAACAAGACGAGTTGCTTGTCCTATCTCGTGCCATAGGCAAGACGCAACACTACCTTCGGTCAAGACCTATTCATTATCTTTGTTTCAGCACTACGTAAATCTTTGGTTCCACGAAAAGCTTACCTCCTATTGGTACACTTGTAGCCAAAGGCAACACGTAACACTTTATTTCAAGTTTAAAACAGATTGTTATGGAAAATCCAGCTTTTTTTTACACTATTTTTTTATGGTGCTTTCTTTTAAGCATTACAGGGTATTCAATTTATGTGGGATTTGGCCCACCATCGAAACAATTACGAGACCCTTTTGAAGACCATGAAGATTAATCTCTAATCAAAACTAATTAGCCTTTTTTAAAAAACACACCTTATGCAAAGCAAGACCTAACTGCCTTCTAGGTTAAGCAATTCGTGTCGCCTTTGGCTACAAGATTGCAAGTAGTACGTAGTATAAGCACAAGTGATTTTTTTTATAAAATCTGGTTGTAGTCTCATGCAAAGCACAACCGATTGATGTTTAACGCAGATGCAAAGCATCGCAAAGCATCGCAAAGCATCGCAAAGCATCGCAAAGCATCGCAAAGCATCGCAAAGCATCGCAAAGCATCGCAAAGCATCTGTTTTCGATAGCACGAGATACGAGCAATTTCATAACAAACAAAAGGTTGTGCTTTGCAACCCTCGTTTTACGGGCAAAGCACGCCTTCTTTGCGTCCGTAGGACAATCAAAAAAAGTTACCCTTGGTTACACAACCTTTGGTTAGTAGCGCAAGCAACATCTTCTTTATAACACTTACCACTTTACAATTTGTTTTTTGTACAAAATCTTTTAAAAATTATACCATAATTTTTTACAAAGTTTTAATGTTTGTTGCGATAAGATCCTTATATTTCTATTAAAATTAAAATGTTTCCACAAACAAGCAACTACGAGTTTATAAAACAGACCTTGCTTTAAGTAAAGAATAGGTTTTGATAGGTACAATTAAATCTATCAGGTAAAACATGGATTAGCTCCGCTCATGCATGTGTTTTGCATATCGGAAAGGAATGTTACGTGCTTCGCAAACAAGGTTTCTTTTTGGGTTTTGATAGACCTTTGCTGTTGCTCCGCACAAAAGTTAGCATGTAGAAGAAGATTAATCCAGTCGGATTTGAGTGTCATCCAAAGCATTCTTTGTGCTTTACTTGACAGCCGATTATAAAAAAGGAGGATCGTGCGTCTTGTGCAAAGCACAAAGTGTTGCCTCTGGCTACAATAAGAAGCGCATATTATACGTTCAAGGTACAACCTTCTCTTGCGGACTACCTTCAAGCGCAACGTTATACGTTCTTCCGGGCGAAAGCTTGAAGGTAGTCCGCAAGAGAAGGGTATTAATATTGAATTTTAAAGAATATACACTTCTACCCACTAAAAGCCTTTTATTAATGAGAAACAGCTATTGCATTCTCTTGTTTCTTGTGCAAAGCAAGATGTAGACTTATCCTTGCAACTTGCTTAACATAACATGTGTGTACCAAAAAACTTAAAAACACACCTGATTTACACGAAAAAACTTTAAATAAGTTTGATTTTTAATAAACCTAAATAAACGGTTAATGTAATAACAAAAAAAAGAACAAGTGAGAGCAAAAAGCTAATAATGGTAATCATAACATTTAATTTTTGAGAGGCCCACCATTTGAAAGATACTTTTTACAAGTTACGCTTACTACGCGCTAAACCTGCGATAAAAGACGTGGCTAACCATTTTCTAGAAAGTGAACTGCTTTTGTAAGGTACACGTGTGTGTGTACGTGCAAAGCAAGTGGTTTTAAAGACTGTTTCTTGTTCTAACCGAGGGTCTAACCGAGGGTCTAACCGAGGGTCTAACCGAGGGTCTAACCGAGGGTCTAACCAAGGATTTTTCCCAAAATAATAGCAACAATAGTCATTATAATCATAATATTTTTAATTTAATAAAAACGGATGCAAAACACGACCTTTTTTATTACTGACGGCCGTAGGAAAAACAGTTTTGCTTGTGTTCTGTCATGCCAAACAACTGTTGGCTTTAGCTACAAGTCTGGAAAGGTTAAGCAGCTATTGTTAGGTAATTATGCTTTTTGTATGGATTATGTAGTTGTTTGTTACCAAGGACAAATTTCGCGTAATGTTTTTACTAAGTTTCGGGTTATAAACTATCTTAGACATCTACGCAAGCATCTCATGTTATGTAACCGATTGCTACTAACGTCGAATAAAACACTATGCATCGTGCGAAGCAAGTGTAACCATTCCTTGATCGAAGATAGGACGTAACTCGTAGACGTCCGTCAAACAACACCTTTGGTTCTACCACGTATAAACATTTTGTTTGTTGACCTGTTTTGTGCAAAGCAAGACGTGGTGCGCTCCAGGTCTTGTTTATTTATGGCTCGTCTAGAGACCTATCCTACGGACAAAGTGTTGCTTATCTTTCCTTGTTGTGCTAAGTAATCGGTTGTTAGAGGTTAAGCGGTTGCATTCCAAGAAAAGAGTAAAGGTAAGTCGAGCACCACGTGCCAAACCACACGATTGCAAAGCAACTAAATGAGAAAGGTCTTTCTAACCCAAAGTTTTACTTTTCTTGATTCCGTGTAAACCAAGACTGATTGTTTGCGGTACGTGTTGCTACGTCCTATCTTCGATCAAGGATAGGTCACAAAGCAAACACGAAAGGTACTCGCCAAAGATTGGTTACAAGGAAAATTACCTTTAGTTACACAACCTTTGGTTACAATCGGTTGTTAAGCAAAACTTTAAATCGACCACATTTTCCTTTTGCTACCTCCGGTCCAGCAAGAGTGGCCTTTGCTTTTCATATGCGCCTACCTAGAACGCAGTTATCACCTATCCATGCAAAGCACTCGCTTTGGTTGTAGCAACACGTAGACTAAGCAACACCTTTTGCTTTGCTGATAGGGCCAACCGTTTATCTAACAAGCACATAAGGAAACAACAACCAAATGGTTGTTTGGCAGGTGCTTGGCAACCACGCAATACATTACATACAAAGGTTAAACAACCAGGTCTAGGAACAAATCAAACCAGAGGTAACGAATTAATCAGATAAGCAGTTGTACATAAAAACAACAAGAGATTTTTATAAAGCACTGGTAACTCTATCACCACGCCGATACTGTAAAAACGCAGTAAGAAACAAACCTGCTAATGTGACAGGAACTAGCCCTAATACAATTCCAGATAAAAGTGGTTCTACCATATGTTGTAAAAATGAGATATTAATTGACTAAACAGGCATATATCGAGTGAACTCAAAAGCAATTCTATTGATTTTGTTATAAAACACCAACAGCAAATCTAAGGAACTTTTGTTTTTTTTTTCCAGAGGATAGGGCGAGATTTTGGTACGCATCCAATATCTGCCTTTGCCTGGTTAACTTGGGTCACCTACCAATCTCTTTGCATTACCTTCGCTCTTGTAACCAAAGCGAGTATAACCAATTACTTGTGAGTACCAAGACACGTTGTAATCTTTTTGCATGCAAAGTACTCGCTTCGGTTGCAAAGCAAGTAGCAAAACAAAGCTGATGTTATGCAAAGCAATCTCTACCTGCTTGTAGCGGAAGGAAATGCAAGGCACAAGAAAGGGTACAAAACGTAGCACAAGGTTGACTTGCTAGAACGTAGGTACCATCACAGTTAGTGTTGCCTTTGGCTAGAAGTTTTACTTTAAGTTTAAACTTGTTAATTAAAAGTTCATTTCAGCCAATTGAACTTTTTCGAATTGTTTTTTCTTTAATACTAAGAAAACTTGTGCTAAAACTACAAAAACAAAGAAGGCAACTAAACCTTGAATTCTTGCAGGATTTTGTAACACGATTTCCGTTTCAACTTGACCAAACCCTCCAACGTTAGGATTGTTTGTTAGTGGTTGATCTGCTTGAATTGACTGATTCTCTTTAACAAGCAATTCTGGCCCTGGGGGTACTTTGTCTACTACTTGTTCACCGTTCGATGTTTTAATAGTTATCTCATATCCACCTTTCGATTCTATTGGTTCAATCTTTTCAATCAAACCGCTTTTAGAAGCGTTATAAACAGTGTTGTTACTTTTTGATCCATCTGGATAAACCTGTCCTCGCCCTCTGTTTGCACCCAAATAAACAGGGTATTTTAAAAATGACACGTTTTTGTTTTTAGAAGGATTTGGGGACAAGATAGGAAAAACCATTTCACTGTATTTCTTACCAGGTACAGGTCCAACTACTAAAACATGTGAGTTATCAGGAGCATAAGGTTGAAAATAAAGTTTCCCTACTTTGCTTTTCATTTCTTCAGGAATTCGATCTTTGGGAGCTAATTCAAAACCATCCGGAAGTATTAAAACTGCACCAACGTTTAAACCTCCATTTTTCCCATTCCCTAAAACCTGTTTCACTTGTTGGTCATAAGGGATTTTAACTACCGCTTCAAAAACAGTATCCGGCAAAACTGCTTGTGGCACTTCAATCTCTACCGATTTCTGTGCCAAATGGCAATTCGCACACACGATCCGTCCATTTGCTTCTCTAGGATTTGCGTAGTTTTGCTGAGCAAAAATAGGATACGCATTTGCTTGCCCAGTTAAACAACCAAAATCAGAACAAATGAGATGTAATCCGATTATTAAGAACAGGGCACGTTGTGCTACGCGACGGCAAGTAGTAGTAAAACTCAAAGAAAAAAGTCTTGGTTTGTGCGTAGAAGAGATGGTTCTTTCCAAAGAAGACGTGCTTCTAGTGCTTAGCAAGAAGGCAGACGTAGAGATGGGGGTGGAGGTGGTTCGCTTAAACGGTTCGCAGAGATTGAATTGCATAATCAACAGTTTTTTTTAAGTTTAAATTGTCTTCTCAACATTATTTTATCTTTAAAACCACTTCGTGAAAAGTTTCAATTAACAAAATTGTTGCTTTGTTGAAACGTTCCAATCACGGAAAACAGCCGCTCTTGCTGAACGAATAGTTTTTAACCCTACGACCAAAGTTAGTGCTTGATACAAGAGGAAAGAAAAAAGACGTGTTGTTGGACTTTGAGTAAAGGTAGACTTGCCCTTAAAGAGGCAACAAAGGATCAACTAATTTAGTAATCAGTTAAATCTCATGGTAAGAAATCCGCTTGCTACCAACAAAAATCAACAAAACATTTGTTTCACACTACTACTTGTGTTGCCAAAAGGTACAAGAAGTTTGTACTTGGTATCACGTCTTCCTTAGGAAAAACCACTTTTTCGTGCTTCCACAACAAGAAGTTTGTAGAGTTGATTTAACGTGTAACCATTCGTGCCAAGCACAAATTGTACCCTTTCTTGTGTTTCTTTTGGCTACAAGCACGTGCTTCTTGTTGTACCCTTCGTCCTATTTACCGTCCTACCGTCCTATGGTCTAAAAAGTGTTGCGTCTACCTACGGTTTTCAGCAAGTGTAATCAAAGGCAACCCGTAGGCACAATCGGTTGGCTACTCGCCAAGGAATTGCTTTGCACTTGTAGCCGAAGGCAGCACAAAGCAAGACATTTACGATGTCTCTTTGGCAAAAAGATAGGACGGAAAACAACTTTAATTATGCAAGCAAAGCTAGTGCTTTGCAAGGCCTGCTGTCGTGCATAACAATTGCTTTGCACGTGTAACGTGACCCTAAGTGCTTGCTGCGCACAAGAAAGAGCAAGTGTTGCTTGACAAACAAACCAACAGCTTGCCAGACAAGCATAAGTAAGGCAAATGATTTAACTAGGGTTTAATCTGCTAATACTGTTTGCCATACAAAACCTGTTCTTCAAGCAAACCACTTGGTCCGTACTTGTGCTTACGTCCACAGGAATTGCTTTATATACCTTTGATTGAAACACAAGGTAACATTCGAAAAAAACACTACCTTTACCAGTTACGTCCTATCTTCGATCAAAGAATGGTTACACGTCAGAAGCAGAACTGTTTTAATAAATTTAAAACAAAAACACGAGTTACGTGGACGTGCACCTGCCTAGAACGCAGTTAGGTAGAACTTCGTAGACCTATCCGTTACCTTTGCTTTACCACCACATACCAAGACGAATTGCTTTTCTTACCTTCGGTCGAGGGTACTTGTCTTGCTTTACACGAATGGTTACACGTCTTGCTGTTGCGCTGAAGAAAGCATAGCAAACAACATAAGAAATATGTGTATTATGCCGTTAGTCGGACTTGAACCGACATGGATTTCTCCGTGACTTTTTGAAAGTCATGTGTCTACCTTTTCACCATAACGGCTTTGTGCTTGTTTCTCTTCGAACGTGGTACCAAATTAAACCTTCTTGTAGCGGAAGGGGACACAAGTAGATGCTGTTTTTCAATCTGTTTGATACAACCCAGTTGTGTGCTAACTGTGTTATAGCAATTCCTTTGGACACAATCGATTTTTCAGAGATTTGAGGTGTTTCCTTATCTTGGTTGTTATCTTTAAACGGTAAATTTTACGCGTGAAGCAACTTGGTATCTAGAAATTATATACTCGCACACCCTTAATTGGCAACCTATTTTCAGAATTAACACAAAGTTAAAAAAACCGTTTCTATCTTCACCTACAATTAAAAGATATATAAAAGGTAGTGGCAAAACCAAAGCTTGTAGAGATGGTAAACAAAGCAAAACAGGTGGTAGTCAAAGGCAACACGTAATCACGAACCGTTAATCCTACCTTGTGTTGCCTTCGGCTACAAGTAGGTAGCATAACCTTTAGTCGTGTGTAAATCAAACACTTGTAATCTTTTGTACCAAAAGAAGCGGCCCATGTCACTCTTCGCCCTACAAGCGCAGCACGTCTTGCTAGGGTAGCACAAGAACAACGTGTGTTAATTGCGTTCTAGCAAATGTGGTTTTATTACCTTAAGTTAGAAAAACTAATCTTTTTCTTGTTTCCAAACATCTTTTTACGTTCAACCTGACCTATCCATGAAACCTAATTTCTAATCCCAATCAAAAGATGGATATTCTTCGACCTTTTCTTCGTCAATACCGAGGTACTCTGCCGTGCAAAATCCGTTTGTTTGAAACTCTTCCTTTCCAGTAAAAAAACCGAGTTTTTTTAGTGTTAACAGAATACAATTTATCTTGTTTTAATAAAACAAATTACCCGATGGGTAGCTTCTTTATCTGGAAAAGAATGCGTGTATTGTTACTTAGATAATTCTAAGCAAGAGTATGTGTTTCACGCAGATCATCTCGACTTTTTTATAAAAAACTTAAAAACGTGCTCCCCGAGTCTTCACTAAAAGTGAGTTTATCTATGAAAAAGAAATCCGATAGTTAGACGTCATACAAAGCAAACCCTACCTACGTGTACCCTTCCTTGTGTTGCGTTTTGTGTGCCAACCAGAAGCGAAGGGTACGACGCAACACAAGAAAAAAACGAAAAGCATCACGCCTGTTTTACGGGTTTCTTGTGGGAAAAGGGTTTAATTGGAATGATATACCTCTGCCCTTCTTCAATTTAAGCAAAGTAACCAAAAACAGCAAGATAGAAAAAGTTGTAAAATAAGTTGTCCGATTTCTATATAGCAGATAGCCCGTGTTACCTCAACCAAAGGTAGAGCGCAGTATTACGAACCCTTCTTGTGAAGTTATCTACTTGCCGTACGAAGCATGTGTTGCGTTTTGTGTGCCAACCAGAAGCGAAGGGTACAATCGGACGCGCACGTTGACGCAACAGTACCAACTTCTTATTAAAACCTTCCTAGATTTGTACCCTTCGCCTTTGTAGCCAAAGGCAACACAAGCAACATGTGTTGCTATACCTTTGGTTACACTTGCTTCGCACGACGCAACAGTACAACTACAAGTTACGTTGACGTGCGCCGGTTGAAGCTCGTAGTGCAAAGCAAGTCTTCGACCTTTTGTGCTTGCTTGGCATTCGGTTGACGGGCACGTTTTCAGCGAGGGGTACAAAACGTAGGACAAGCAATCGGTTGGTGCACTTTCAAGCGAAACAATTGTACCTTTTGCTGAAAACCCAAGGTTTTACTATCTTTCGGACGTACCAAGACAACCTTTGGTTAGCAGCAATCGGTTAATGTTTTGTTTTTATCCAAATTTGCCTGAAGTGGAAGCGATTAGAAAGGCTGCATAAGTTAAAACGTAACCTGCAGAGAAATGTGCCAACCCAACTAAACGAGCCTGCACAATAGAAAGAGCAACTGGTTTGTCTCTCCAACGCACAAAATTCGCCAACGGTGTTCTTTCATGAGCCCAAGCAAGGGTTTCTATAAGTTCTTGCCAATAACCTCTCCAAGAGATTAAAAACATGAAACCTGTTGCATAAATAAGGTGTCCAAACAAGAAAACCCAGGCCCAAACAGACAAGCTGTTCATACCAAACGGGTTGTAACCGTTAATAAGTTGAGATGAGTTTAACCACAAATAGTCACGAAGCCATCCCATTAAATAAGTCGATGATTCATTAAACTGGTTTACGTTGCCTTGCCAAATACCAAGATGTTTCCAATGCCAGTAGAATGTAACCCAACCAATAGTGTTTAACATCCAAAAAACTGCTAAGTAGAAAGCATCCCATCCAGAAATGTCACATGTGCCTCCTCGGCCTGGACCATCACAAGGAAAGGTATAACCAAAGTCTTTCTTATCAGGCATTAATTTCGAGCCACGGGCGTCTAAAGCACCTTTTACTAAGATTAGAGTAGTAGTGTGAAGCCCTAAAGCAATAGCATGGTGTACAAGAAAGTCACCAGGACCTATTGTTAAAAACAAAGAGTTGTTGTTGTTGTTAATAGCATCTAACCAACCTGGAAGCCACAACCTTTGACCGGCTGAAAAAGCTGGACTGTTTGAAGATGACAGTAAAAGATCAAACCCATAAAGAGCTTTTCCGTGCGAAGCTTGAATCCATTGGGCAAAAACCGGCTCGATAAGTATTTGTTTCTCAGGAGTACCAAAAGCTTGCATTACGTCATTGTGCACATAAAGGCCTAAAGTGTGGAACCCTAAAAACAAGCTAACCCAGCTTAAATGAGAGATAATTGCTTCTTTTTGATCTAGAACCCTAGCTAAAACATTACCCTTGTTTTGCTCAGGGTCGTAATCTCGAATAAAGAAAATAGCACCGTGAGCAAAAGCACCACACATAATAAAGCCAGCAATGTATTGATGGTGAGTGTAAAGTGAAGCTTGGGTTGTAAAATCTTGCGCTAAAAAAGCATATGGCGGAAGAGCATACATGTGTTGTGCAACAAGAGAACAAATCGTTCCAACTGATGCAAGAGCAAGACCTAATTGAAAATGTAATGAATTGTTTACAGTATCAAACAAACCTTTATGACCCGCACCAAGACCGCCAGCTGGAGGTGTGTGCGCATTAAGGATCTCTTGCATGCTATGACCGATACCAAAGTTAGTTCGATACATGTGACCAGCCAGTAAAAACACAACTGCAATAGCTAGATGGTGGTGTGCAATATCAGTCAACCAAAGACTTTGAGTTTGCGGGTGAAACCCACCTAAAAATGTCAATATTGCACTTCCCGCCCCTTCACTAGTACCAAAAATGTGTGCTGGAGTGTCTGCGTTTTGTGCATAAACTGCCCAGTTGCCTCTAAAGAATGGAGTTAATCCTTCTGGGTGAGGTGGTGTAGTTATAAAATTCGACCAACGAACGTGTTGGCCACGAGCTTCCGGAATAGCTACGTGAACCAAATGACCTGTCCAAGCTAAAGAGCTTACTCCGAACAAACCAGCAAGGTGATGGTTTAAACGAGATTCTGCATTCTTAAACCAAGACAGAGAAGGTTGAAACCTTGGTTGTAAATGAAGCCAACCAGCAAACAGAAAAGCGGCCGCACCTAGAAGAAGAAACAGAGCTCCATTGTACAGATCTTGGTTAGTACGCATACCAATAGTGTACCACCACTGATAAAGACCAGAAGTTGCAATGTTTACCGGCCCAGAAGCCCCACCGCGAGTAAAAGCTTCAACAGCTGGTTGACCGAAATGAGGATCCCAGATTGCATGAGCAATCGGTCTAACGTGCAAAGGGTCAACTACCCATTGCTGAAAATTACCCTGCCAAGCCACATGAAAAAGATTCCCTGAGGTCCATAAAAAGATAATCGCTAATTGGCCGAAATGAGAAGCAAAAATCTTTTGATATAGATTCTCTTCAGTCATACGGTCATGACTTTCAAAATCATGAGCAGTAGCGATTCCGTACCAAATTCGCCGAGTTGTAGGATCTTGTGCAAGACCCCGGCTAAACTTTGGAAATTTTGTTGCCATAATCTATTAAAACCCTTTGTTTGTTTTTGAACACAAATTTAAAACGTCGCACGCATTAGCTGGAACTGTTGTAACCGATCTTGTGCGTGCGAAACAAATGCCACGTGCAAAGCAAGGGCGAAGGGTACAAGTAGCCAACCGATTGCGCCTACCTGTTGCCGTCAATTTGCTTGGCACTACGAGTTACGTCCTACGTGTTGCCTTTGGTTACACGTTAAGGCAACACAAGCAAGACCTTTGCTTTGCATGTAGGCCGTAAGTGGAGCTCTACCTTTGCTTTACAAGCAAGCAGAACTATTCAGAGAATAAAGGTTTAACCCACAGCAATTATTCTTGCTAAAAAGAAAGACCAGGTTGTAGCTATACCACCTAAAAGGTAATGTGCAACACCAACTGCTCGGCCTTGTGTAATACTTAAGGCTCTTGGTTGAATTGCAGGAGCTACTTTCAATTTGTTATGAGCCCAAACAATTGACTCAATAAGTTCTTGCCAATATCCACGACCACTAAACAAGAACATCAAACTAAAGGCCCATACAAAGTGAGCTCCCAAGAAGATTAAACCATAAGCTGATAAAGCAGAACCATAAGATTGAATAACTTGAGAAGATTGAGCCCACAAAAAATCACGAAGCCAACCATTAATAGTGTTTGCACTCTGTGCAAAGTTGCCACCAGTAATGTGTGAAACTCCGTTACCGCTTACAGTTCCCCAAACATCTGACTGCATTTTCCAACTAAAGTGGAAAATAGCTATCGACAATGAGTTGTACATCCAAAACAAACCAAGGAAGACATGGTCCCAAGCAGAAACTTGGCAAGTGCCTCCTCGACCTGGTCCATCACAAGGGAAACGGAACCCTAAATTTGCTTTGTCTGGGATTAAACGGGAACTACGAGCATACAAAACACCTTTTAATAGGATTAAAACTGTAACATGAATAGTAAAAGCGTGAATATGGTGAACCATGAAATCAGCCGTTCCTAAAGAGATTGGCATCATCGCCACTTTTCCACCAACAGCTACAAGGTCACCCCCCCATGTCGCACTTGTACCAGCTAAAGCGTTTGGCGCTGTTAATTGAGGTGCTAAGAAATGAGTGTTTTGTATCCATTGTGCAAACACAGGTTGTAGTTGAATGGCTGTGTCAGAAAACATGTCTTGAGGACGACCTAAGGCACTCAAAGTGTCGTTGTGAATATAAAGTCCAAAACTGTGGAATCCCAAGAAAATACAAACCCAATTCAGGTGAGAGATAATTGCATCTCTGTGACGAATTACACGATCTAACAGATTGTTGTAGTTGTTTGTTGGATCATAGTCACGTACCATAAAGATGCCTGCATGAGCTCCAGCTCCTACAATACAGAAGCCACCAATCCAATTGTGGTGAGTAAAAATAGAGAGTTGAGTACCATAATCAGTTGCCAAATAAGGGTAAGGTGGCATTGAATACATGTGATGAGCCACAATAATTGACAATGAACCAAACAAAGCCAAGTTAATAGCTAATTGTGCATGCCAAGAGGTTGTTAAAATCTCATAAAGCCCTTTGTGCCCTTCACCTGTAAAAGGACCCTTATGTGCCTCTAAGATCTCTTTCATACTATGACCAATTCCCCAATTAGTACGGTATTGGTGACCGGCTATTAAGAAAAGAACTGCAATAGCTAAATGGTGGTGAGCTGTGTCTGTTAGCCATAAACCACCAGTAACGGGATTCAATCCACCTTTAAAAGTTAAGAAATCGCTGTACTCGTTCCAATTTACAGTAAAAAACGGAGTAAGACCCTTTGCGAAACTTGGGTAAAGTTGAGCCATTAAGTCACGGTTGAATAAGAACTCATGAGGCAAAGGAATCTCTTTTGGGTCAACTCCCGCATCAAGAAGTTTGTTTATAGGTAAAGAGACATGTATTTGATGCCCCGCCCAACCTAAACTACCTAAACCTAGAAGGCCTGCAAGGTGGTGGTTTAACATGGATTCTACGTTTTGAAACCACTCTAATTTAGGTGCAGCTTTGTGATAATGGAACCAGCCAGCAAAAAACATAGCGCCAGCCATAATTAACCCACCAATTGCGGTGCTGTATAACTGTAATTCACTTGTAATCCCGCTTGCACGCCAAAGTTGAAAGAAACCAGAAGTGATTTGAATACCCTGGAAACCGCCACCAACATCACCGTTCAAAACCTCTTGACCCACTATAGGCCAAACCACTTGAGCACTAGGTTTAATGTGCGTAGGGTCACTTAACCAAGCTTCATAGTTAGAGAATCTGGCTCCGTGGAAATACATGCCACTCAACCAGATAAAAATAATTCCTAACTGGCCAAAATGCGCACTAAACACTTTTCGACTAATCTCTTCAAGGTCTGTAGTGTGACTGTCAAAATCATGTGCATCTGCATGAAGATTCCAAACCCATGTTGTTGTAGATGGGCCTTTAGAGAGAGTTCTAGAGAAATGGCCTGGTTTGCTCCATCTTTCAAAACTTGTTTCTATTGGATTCCGATCAACTACAACTTTAACTTTTGCACTTTCTCGTTCTGGTGGACTAATTGTCATCGAATATCTCCTAAAAAAACAAAACCTATAAAAACAAAATCACCTCTGATTTGTAATTCAAAAAAAAGCAAAAAAAGGTTCTATATTACCTGGAATGTAGTTTACTTTAAAATAGTAAATCCTACCACAATTTGCTGCTTGGCATCACGACAAACAAAAGTTTCACAATCTTGTCGAAAAAAAAGCAAGTATGTAATATGATTACATGTTTGAAAAGCGCCTTAGGGGTTAAAACTGTTTGCCACCTTGTGCTACGTCTTGTACCCTTCCTTACGCCTTGTTTTCCCTTCGGCTACAAGCAGGTAAAACGCAACACGAATTGTAGCACCCTTGTAGCCAAAAGCAACACGACGAGTTGCGTCCTATCTTCGATCAAGGAATGGTTACACTTGCTTCGCACGACCCAACACAAACAAAAACAAGACCTTTAACCTTTGATCTTTGCTGGAGCAAAATTAGCATGTAGAACATAGCACAAGAAAAGGTTTCCTTGGATTGCAAGTAGTACCCACTTTACCTTGCAATCAAGAGAGTAAGTCTTAATCGACAAACTTTATACGCAACAAAAACAACACATTTAACTTGAGAAAGTTAGTAAGTATGTAATATGATTACATCTTTAACAAGCGCCTCAAGGGTTAGAAATGTTTGTATTGTGTGACAAATTGGTACGCGATGTTTTGCAACAAAGAAACACGTGCTTCCAGTGCAAACCAATTCCTGCAGACGTAAACGCATGACAAACGGATCTGGGTTTTAGTGACAAACGTGTTGTTTTTGCGTGACGAGTAGCCAAAAACAACACATAGGATACAATTCCTTGACCTAACTACTTGCAAAGCACAAAGTGTTGCCTTTGTTTATAAGACGGCAGGTAAAACGTAGCGCGTAAGCGCAAAGCAACTTCTAAAAGCAAAACATGTCTTGCTTTGCACTTGTAGCCGAAGGCAGCACAAAACAACAAACAAGGACAAGCAGGGCACTTGGTTGGCTTGTAAGACGTGTAACCGATTGGTAGACCTAACTTTGTTCCAGTTACTACAACAAACCTTTTTGATTTACACTACACGTACTACAAGGACAAATTGTCAAACAAACCTGATAACAGCTGTTTATCAACTGCTTGTTTTACACCGCTTGATCCGCATCTTTCGCACTACTACGAGACGCTTTGTATCACACCGCACACCACGTCTGCGTCCTACCTGTCGTCTTGTAGACAAAGGCAACACTTTGTGTTTTGCACAAGAAGCAATTGGTTAATGTATAAACAATTGCTTTGTACTACCGTTGACGTGGAACAAAACAGTACTACAATCTTTTTGTGGTTGCAAAACACTAACTCTGTTCATAGATAGGCTCACATCTACTACTTTCTTATTGTAACCCTCTTTGTGCGCAGCAATTCGTGTTGCGTCCTGTGGCCAAAGGCACTGCTTGTAGCCGAAGGAAGCACAAGGAAGGGAACACAAGAAAGGGTAGAAGACGTAGCACAAGCAGGTAGGAAGCAGCACGTCAATTGATAGCTGAAAACGGTAGGTAAACGTGTAACCAAAGCAAACTCGTATCACCCTCTTGCTTGTGTTCAGTTTTGCTACGTCCTATCTTCGATCAAGGATAGGTCGCAAAGAGAGGACAAAAAGTTTAGCAACACTAGAAGGAACAACACGGGAACAGAATTAATGTTTTGCATAGAAAAGTGAGCAAACATTTCGCTTTTAAAAGTAGGTGATTGCCTTCCATGCACAGCAAGCACAAGCAACGATTTTCTTGGGATTCACCTGTTACGTCAACTTGTGTTTCCTTCGGTTAAAAGTGGGTAGGACGGGAACACGCAAGCACGAAAGGTTACAAGTGGGAGATTCAGCCGTCTTTTACACCATCTTATTTCTTACTGCCTTGAAATTGCTCGCTGAATTCGTTAATACCCTCAACTAAAGCTTTTTCTGCTTCATCTGTAAAAGTGTTTGTTTTTTGAATAATCTCACCGTACTTGGTTTTGCTGTTAGCAAGATATTGCCTTAAACCTAGTAAAAAAGAACGTACTTGGTTTACTTCAATTTTGTCCAAGAAGCCGTTCGTTCCAGCGTAAATACTCGCTACTTGATCCCCTACAGAAAGTGGAGAAGCTTGTGCCTGTTTTAAAAGTTCACGTAACCGTTGTCCTCTAGCTAATTGGTTTTGAGTTGCTTGGTCCAGATCAGAAGCAAATTGTGCAAAAGCTTCTAGTTCAGCGAATTGCGCTAATTCTAATTTAAGTTTTCCAGCAACTTTCTTCATTGCTTTAACTTGTGCTGCAGAACCTACACGAGATACAGAGATACCTACATTAATAGCAGGTCGAATACCAGCATTAAAAATGTCTCCAGACAAAAAGATCTGACCGTCTGTAATAGAGATTACATTAGTTGGAATATAAGCAGAAACATCACCCTCTTGTGTCTCTACAATAGGCAAAGCTGTCATACTTCCACCACCTAACTCATCACTCAATTTTGCAGCCCGTTCTAAAAGTCGCGAGTGCAAATAGAAAACATCTCCAGGATAAGCTTCACGGCCTGGTGGACGTCTTAGCAACAAAGACATTTCGCGGTATGCTTGCGCTTGTTTTGATAAGTCATCGTAAATTATAAGCGTATGACGACCAGTATACATGAAAAATTCCGCTAACGCAGCTCCCGTATAAGGTGCAAGGTACTGTAAGGTAGCTGGCGAGTCAGCCGGCGCAGCAACAATAATAGTGTATTCCATAGCACCACGGTCTTGCAAAGTAGTTAAAACTTGTGCAATCGAAGAGGCTTTTTGACCAATAGCCACATAAACACAAACAACCTCTTTGCCTTTTTGGTTTAATATAGTGTCTGTTGCAACAGCAGTTTTACCAGTTTGCCTATCTCCAATGATAAGCTCTCGTTGGCCACGACCGATAGGAATCATTGCGTCAATTGCCACTAACCCGGTTTGTAGAGGTTCGTGAATTGACCGTCGAGAAATGATTCCCGGTGCGCCTGATTCTATTAATCTTGTTTCGCTTGTTTTAATCTCGCCCTTACCATCGATTGGTCTAGCTAAAGAGTTTACAACACGTCCTAAGTAATTCTCGCCTACAGAGATTTGAGCAATCTTACTTGTAGCTCGAACGGAAGAACCTTCTTGAACCGTTCGCCCTTCACCCATAAGTACGGCACCTACGTTCTTAGACTCCAAGTTTAAAGCAATACCTATCGTACCATCCTGAAATTCTAAAAGCTCACCAGCCATTACTTTTTCAAGGCCGTGAATTCTTGCAATCCCGTCTCCTACTTGAAACACTGTTCCTACATTTACTACTTGAACCTCTTGTTCATATTGTTCAATTTGTTGTTTGATGATTCTACTAATCTCATCAATTCGTATTTTATCCATTGGCCAGTATGACTCCCTATATTAACAAGCACAAATAAAAAAATTCCAAAAAACTGGACGTGTTGCTACGCCCGAAGAGTAGGTTTACCTTGGGCAAAACGTACCACTTCTTTCGGACGTGGGCATCATCCAATTGCTACGAGTTACACCCTATCTTCGATCAAGGAATCGTTACACGCCGTTTAACAAAACGTGTAATTAAAGGTTAATCGACGCTAATCTAACTTTTAACGTTCTACCCCTTGCTTATGGCACAAAAGGTTATAAATGGTTCGCTTTTGCTAGACGCGTGTTTTGCAAGCAAAAAGGTACAAGTCGGCTTGTAAACAAATGGTTGTGTTGCGTTTTTACATACAAAGCAAAGGTCTTGCTTGTTTTGCTTTCAGCTACAAATAGGTAGCACAAGGGTAAAATATCTGTTACCCAGAAAGCAGTACCTTTTGAAACAGTTACAAAAACTTAGTTTTACTTGTACCCTTCGGTTACACTTGCTTCGCACGACGCAACATTTTGTGCCATCGGCAAGACGCCAAGCAAGGGCAAACGGTACAAGTAGGTAGGATGCAACACATCTTTGATTACACCTCTATCTGCAGTCAGAAATTAAAACCTTAACAGTTTCAACACGTACTGTTCTGTATATGTGAAACAAGAACAAACAAAAAAGATTTACACTTTGTATTTCACAAAGCGTTCAATCTTCGAGTAATTGAGTGATATGTGAAAAGGTTCGTTTAAACGGCTTAATTTAGATCGCACTTTGTTTACAGCACGAGAAATTACTTGTTGAGAAACCTGATTAATGGCTTTTTGTTGCTGTAATTTTAAAGTTTCTATCTTGTTTTCTTCTAACCGTTTAATCTGACTTTGAGTTTCACGAACACTTTGTTCTTTATCGCTTTCAACAGTTACACTACCTTGTTTTTTAATCTCAACTGCTTTAAGTTGGGCTTGTTCGAGTTGAGACTTTGCTTTTTCCAACTTCTGTTGAGCTTCGACTGCTCGTTGATCAGCTTCTTGGAGGTTATTTAAAATGGTTTGTCTTCGGTTTTCAAGTAACGAACGAAGGTTATTTCCTCCAAAAGTTACTACAATCCCTACTACTACTGCTAAATTGATAATATTGGTCTCTAAAACATTGGTATTAAAACCAAACTCTGACCCTAAAGGTAAACTAAAAAAAGTTTCAAGATTACCAGACAGGTCTGCCAAAAAGGTGAAATCTATCATAAAAATCTCCGTCTGTTAAGCGTGTGTAATCTTGTAACATCGAACAAGACGTGTTTGGGCCTTGTGCGTAGCAATTCCTTGACGTGTAACCAAAGCGAACTCTTGCTTCGCACGACGCAACACAAGGTTCAGGAAGAGGTGTTACTAGTGCGCCTACGTTTTACATGTTGTACTCGTCAAGGAATTGCTACGCACAAGAACTAACCAAGTTTTGCTCGATCTCTTGTTTGTCGGTAGGAATACGTGCTTGGTTCGTAAAGGCCACAAAGCAGTGCGTTTGACGGATAAATCTTTGACCGAAGGTAATCGCAGCAAGTAGGTAGAGCAGGCAATAGGTTAGAAGCAAGCTTGTTTGTAACCAGTAACTTTGCCCTAACTCCTGCTTTTTGCGCTTGCTTGACATGCAAGAAAACAAACCTTTGAAAGACCACGTAACACGCAGAATACTAGTTTCGTTCCAGGGCTATCACTAAGACAATGTCGCGAACAACAACAAAAACGTTTCCACTTTTTGCATGCAAACCAAGCACGAGATCTCTTAAGTTAAAGTGATTAAACGCAAAGCACAACTTTATGAAGCGAAAGGGTTAGCAAAAAGCAAAGCTAAAGCTACTACTAGCCCATAAATAGTTAAAGATTCCATAAAAGCAAAGCTTAACAATAGAGCACCGCGGATTTTGCCTTCAGCTTCAGGTTGTCGAGCAATCCCTTCAACTGCATAGCCAGCAGCAGTTCCTTGACCCATACCAGGTCCAATAGCAGCAAGACCAACAGCAAGTCCAGCAGCGATTACAGATGCAGCAGCGATAAGTGGGTTCATGATTTTTTTTCTCCAATTTAATAAATAAGATTTAAAACAAACTAGGTTGTGCCGACCAAGTCTTGCTACGTCCGAAGGATAGGTCAAGCACCGAGTGTTGCTTGCCATACGTGCATGCAAAGCAAGGGCAAAGGGTACAAGTAGGTAGGACGGCAACACGTAGATGCAATCGGTTGACGTAACACAAGGAACAACCTAATTAACAAGAGTTGGTGCAAAGCAAAAAAAACTTTGTGCAAAAACTTGCTTTGCGAAGTACATACTCTACTTGTAACCAAAGTTAACACTTTGTGCTTGACCGAAGATAGCAAAACTTGGTGCTAAAGCAAGACTTGTCTACGGTTCAGGTTGCAACAAGTGGTTGGCTTAAAAAAGAAAGGTTACAACATTTTTGCTTTGCACAAACCTTTGTTGGGTGTTGTTTGTTTCACCGCCACTTCACACAAAATGGTGTGGCGTAGGGTCTGTTCCGCGCAAGAATAAAAACGGGTAAGCGCAACTCTTTTTTGTTCGGTTATGTCAAGCAAGCAATGGCACTTTTGCTTGTTTCTGTTTATCCGATTACGCTTTGTTTAGAATCCAAGCTAAAAGCAATATTTGGCTGCTTTGTACAACCAGCCAACAGATAGAAAAGTAAGAGGGTTGTTTTAAATTTGTAATAACTTTAAAAGTTAGAATCTTTTAGGTTAGGCAAACAACCTGAAACGTTTAAATCAAACAAAATCTTGTAAAGATTCGAGTACAAACCTTTAACTTGAATAAATTATATCAGGTCACAATTAATGTGAATAGTCGATCAAAAGTTTTGCTCTGCATCAAGTGGTTTCGATTTTACTAAAAAACCAATTGTTACTATCATCTCGTGCTTTAGCATAAGCACCAACAAAGTTAAATCTTGCTTGGTTTAACCGTACACGTGAAACACTTTGTGCTTGACCGAAGATAGCAAAACTTGGTTGGGTACCCGTTTCTGGTTTTATGTGATTCTTTTGTACCTGTTCATGCAAATCACTAACGTTGTTGGACGTAGAACAAAGCACTTTCGAACAAAGCACTTTCCAACGAACCACTTGTAGCCAAAGGCAACACAAGCAACATGTGTTGCTAAACCTTTGATTACTACCAACACCTGCTCGCGTGCAAAGCAAGATGTAGCACAAGAAAAACAACTTTTGCTTGGCATCTACTTTACATATGGTGTAATCTTACCTTTAAATGTAACTCCTATCTTTAATCGTGCAAAGCAATAGGTCTTGTACCGTTTGCTCCGCGACCAAAGGTAACACCACGTATTAACACATTTCATAGCTGCTTCGACGAATTTACCAGCAGCTATGATGGCTTTTTGCAATTACGTTTAAAACAAGTTACAACTGCTTTCCTTTTACGAAACAATGTGTCGTTAACTCGCACAAACAACTGTTTTACACTGAATGTAATTTTACACAAGCAAAACAATCTCTCTACATGCAGATACTGTTTTGCTTTTTATGCAACACGATTAGTTAAGGGAAAAGGTAAACAAAACGTATCCCGTTAATTAACAAAATCATATGTAGCGACAAATTTGCTTGTGAGAAAACCTGCAGAACAAAGAGCGATAACAACAAGGTCACAGTTGCACGTCTTGTTACGTCCTATCTTCGATCAAGGATGGGTCAAGCACCAAGTGTTGCGTCGTGCGAAGCAAGAGTTCGCTTTGGTTACACTTGCTTCGCACGACGCAACACTTCTTAGATTGTAGAACCGTAGAACCATAGAATCGTAGAACGGTAGAACCGTAGAACCGTAGGTAGGACGAAATGCACAATAAAAGCACATGTTGGGATTAAAGCCTCTTGCCGGATTTGAACCGGCGACTTTTTGCTTACCATGCAAATACTCTACCAACTGAGTTAAAGGGGCTTT
Organism: Asterochloris sp. CNOR1; assembly: GCA_963969365.1. Classification (NCBI taxonomy): domain Eukaryota; kingdom Viridiplantae; phylum Chlorophyta; class Trebouxiophyceae; order Trebouxiales; family Trebouxiaceae; genus Asterochloris; species Asterochloris sp. CNOR1. The sequence continues at coordinate 157,626 of OZ017765.1, read as the reverse complement.
TACAATGATTTAGTTTCTAATAATTTGACCAAGTAATAGGTTAGTTTACAACAAAAACAAGAAAGTTTTTTCGTGAAGCAAAGTCTACTCGTCAAAAAATTGCTTGTGCGCAGCAAGTAGGTAGCAGTAGACGCATCAAGACTTTGTTGCCCACGACTCGAACGCAATTCACTTTCTTGTTTTTCTGTTTTGCGATGGAGTTGTACCGAAGGGTACAACCCCTTTTTATAGACTACCTAATGGTAGCCGAGCAGAAACAAGCAATACACGCCACTAAAGGGCACACTTGTTGGGTCTAATCTTGTTTCAGATAGCACACAATTTGTTTTGTTATGTAATTAAACCATGATAGGAGGTAGAAAAACCTTGACTCGTACCAAAAAAGGTTTTTGAGATCAGTACCCGTTTTATAGAACATGTACTCTAACAGCTTTACACAAGTTACCGTACGTGCGAACCTTGGGTTGTATTACCTTAGGTTACCAAACTGCTTTCTTTTACAAGCTGAGTCCAACCTAAACTTTGAAGTGAAACGTTTCGACGCAATGGTCGAGTTACAAGTTCTAAAACATCTTTTGAATTTGTAAAACCATGAATCTGTGCAAAAGTGAATTCTACCGACCATTTTGTACTGATTCCGCGCGCCTCTAACGGGTTGGCATGTGCCATTCCGGTAATAGCTAAATCAGGTTGAAGTTCTCGGATACGTTGTATCTGATTGTAATTGTCAGGTTTTTCCACAATTCGAGGCATAGGAACTTGCATCTCATTGCAAGTTCTTTCTAAGAGATTTAGCTCTGCACCTTGAAACCTTTTGTCCATATATGGAATACCAATTTCATAAACAATCATCCCACATCGGATAAGAAACCTTGCTAATGAGATTTCTAGCAAATTGTCACCCATAAAGAAAACTGATTTACCTTTAATCAAAGAGATATATTCCTCTAAACCTTTCCAAATTTTAGTTTCACGCTCTTCGAGGCCTTGAGGTTGAATACCAAAAGTCGAGCAAATCTTTTCGATCCACGCACGAGTACCATCAGGTCCAATAGGGAAAGGGGCTCCAATAAGTTTACATTTTTGTCGTCGCATTAGAGTAGTGGCTGTCCTACTTAGGAATGGGTTTACTCCACAAACAAAAACATCATCCCCCAAAACAGGTAAATCGGTGTAACGCTGAGAAGGAAGCCAGCCAGAAACCGTTATCCCTTGCCGTTTTAACTCCATTGTAAGTTGTGTTGTTACTGTGCTAGGCAATGAACCAAAAAGAACTAGTGGTGGGTGATCGTGCTTGGCTTGAAAGTTCTTTGCTCCAAGTTTTACAGCACTACCAATACCCTCATCTTTAACTTGTTTTTTTGTTGGTAGGCAATCGAATGCATTCGACTTGGGCAGAAAGGAGTTGGTCGCAGCAACCGGTTGTAAGCGTAATTTGTCAGAAGTAGAAGGACAACGGTGAGCCATTGCGGCTAACACGGTGTCTTCACCTTGAGTAAACGCATAATCTAATCCATTTGCTCGAGCCACAACTATAGGTATTCCGATTTCTGCCTCTAATCTAGGCGCCATCCCTTCTAAATCCATTTTGATTATTTCAGTGGTACACGTTCCTATCCAAACTATAACGCTTGGGTTTCGGTCTTGTTTTATTTGTAAACAAAGACGTTTCAGTTCCAAATAATCATTAAGTTGAGCTGAAATATCTCCCTCTTCTAACTCTGCCATTGCATAGCGAGGCTCAGCAAAAATCATTACTCCTAAAGCATTTTGTAAGAAATAACCACAAGTTTTTGTTCCGATTACAAGGAAAAAGCTGTCTTCAATCTTCTGATATAGCCAGGCCACGCAGCTGATGGGACAAAAAGTATGATAATTTCCTGTTTCACATTCAAAAGTTAAGGTGTTAGACGATTCGACAGACATTATATTTAAACCTTCTGTTTTTAAAAATTACTTTTTATTGCTTGTGTTGCGTTATACCTACCGCCTAGGAAGGGTACAACACGTGCAAAACTAGTGGTAACTAGAGCGTAACTACCAACGATTGTAGCTGAGCTAACTGCGTTCCAGCTAATGCAAAGCACTAATTTCCTGTTGTAACCAAAGGCAAAAGGACGAGCTGTGGCCAAAGGCAACACTTGGTGTCACGACCTATCCTTGATCGAAGATAGGACGTACCAAGACGCGCAAACGTAGAGGTTCTTGTGCTTGCAAAGCAAAAGAAGCAATCGTTGGTAGGTAGGCGCAGGACTAGCAACACAACCTTGAGCGTAGCTAGAGTTGCTTTGCGTCCACAGGGGCACGTGGCCAACACAAGGAATTGCTGCTCATTGCTGCTCATTGCTGTTCACAAGGCAAGACATTTTGCTTGGGATCTAGCTTTTTTTATATCATTATAAAATCTAAATTCTCCAACTCTTGTTTTCCTTCAGAAGAACCCACTTTTCCCGCCTTTTCATTTTCGCCAGGGTTTAAATAGAAATCGGAAAGTAAGGTAAACAAGTCGCGGTCTCCTAATTCATTAGCAACAACCCCTTCTGGTCGAGCTAACAATTGGTCTGCAATGTTTAAATAAAAATCACAAACGTAATTCAAATCTCTTTCTACCTCGGCCATTTCAAAAAGTGTTTTACCCTTTACTCGAGAAACTCTGATGTCTTCTATTAAAGGTAACACCTCTAAAACAGGCATTGGACAAGCCTCAACATATTTATCAATTAAATCACGTTTTGCTGTTCGATTCCCTACCAAACCGGCTAATCGTAAAGGATGGGTACGTGCTTTTTCACGAACTGAAGCCACAATCCTATTTGCTGCAAACAAGGCATCAAACCCATTGTCTGTAATAATTACACAGTAATCGGCGTAATTTAAAGGGGCTGCAAAACCACCACAAACCACATCACCCAAAACATCAAAAAGAATAATGTCATATTCGTAAAAAGCATTTAATTCTTTTAAAAGTTTAACAGTCTCCCCTACAACATAACCGCCACACCCAGCCCCTGCCGGCGGGCCTCCTGCTTCAACACAATCAACTTCACCATATCCTTGATAAATCACATCCTCAGGCCAAACGTCTTCATAATGATAATCTTTTGCTTGTAAGGTATCTATTATTGTAGGTATCAAAAATCCGGTCAAAGTAAAAGTACTGTCATGTTTTGGATCACATCCTATTTGTAAGATTTTTTTACCTCGCCTTGCCAAAGCAATTGAGATGTTACAACTTGTGGTCGATTTACCAATCCCACCTTTTCCATAAACAGCTAATTTCATTACTATCCCCTTAATGTTTTTATTTAGTTTGTGACTTGTGCAAAGCAAATGCTTGGATTTGTACCTTTTGCTTGTCCTACCTACGGTTCTACGGTTCAGGAAAACATGCGCGTCTTGGTACGTCCTATCTTCGATCAAGGATAGGTCGTGACACCAAGTGTTGCCTTTGGCCACGACAAGAATCTCGTAAACTTATCCATGTAAAGCACTCGCTTCGGTTGTAGCAACACGTCCTTTGGACGCGCAAGACAAAGTAGCACGGTTAATTGTGTTCTTTTCTACGAATATGCTGATGGTAAAGCAAGACGTGCTGGTAAAAAAAAGACGTGGTACGTTCTATCTTCGATCAAGGAATGGTTGCACTTGCTGAAAACCGTAGGTAGACGCAACACAAACAACACTGCTTTTGTTGGCCAACCAATGCTTTCAAAGCTGAAAACTGCGTTTTGCACCAAGTGTTGCCATCCAAATCGAAGGTAAGACGGGTACAAGTAGTTTCCAGTACATGTAAGAAAAAGTTACATATTAAGCAGTCTGTCTCAGTCCGTATTTTATACTCTTTAAAAAAGATTAAACTTTCACTAACTTGTACACAAGAGCTTTATTGATTTAAAAATCTCTTTTAAGTTATTTTACATGAAACATATGTAACACGCAAAGACATGTTTTAGTTTTTTGTTAAGATTGTACCTTTGTTCGTGTTGTAGCCAAAAACAACATGTTTCTGAAACAACACATATTGTATTCTGGTTGGATGTTTTTATACACATCAAACTTAAAAAAAACGTTGCTTCAAGTGGAATTGGTTACTAACTCGGTTCTACACAAGTGTTACGTCCTAGTTTTATGGTAAATACGGAGCAAAAGCAATCTAGTTAATGGGCTGCCTGAAATGTGGATATAGATTTTGTACCCTTTTCATGCAAAGTACGTCCTACCTTTGCAAAGCACTCACCTTTACCTTTGACCGCAAAGCAAGACCCCGTGTAATGCAAAACAAATCTTTTAAATGCAACAGGTAGTAAGCTTATAACCTATTCTTTGGGATGTGTTCGCTTTGGCTACAAGTGCCAAGCAAGACAACACAAAACGTTGCATCTTTTACTAAACTTGCGAGTGAAACACTATGTGCATCCTTGGGCCCATCCCGTTGCACTCTTGTATTGTGTTTTCGAGCGAAACACTTGCTTCTCACGTGCACCGAAGGAAGCTTGTAGACGTGTAACCAAAGCGAACTCAGAGCAAGACAAATTACAGATAGACGTAACACATGTTGCGTCTTTTTTTGGACAAAAGGTACAACTCTTGCTGTTTTACTTACGGTTCAACAATTGCTTCTGATGTGCTTGGCGTGGAGCAAAGGACGACCTTTAGTTAGTAGATGTACTGCGCTTGTACTGTTGTGCTCACGTTTTATCTAGAATCCGCTTCACACGTAAGCTAAATTACCTAACATAACAAGCCCACATCTTTTGCTACGTAACGTGTAGTTAAAATTAATTAATAGCAAATAATCTTATTTCTCATGTGAAGCAAAGCACTTTCGAGCGAACCACTTGTAGCTCAAAGCAACACAACCTTTGGTTAGTAGACCTATTCGTGGGATGTAAAAATCCGCGTATAAAGCAAATCTTGCTATGCAACCAAAAACAAAGAAAAGCTTAGAAACGGTAAATGTAGTAGCGAGGGTAGGGTTCGAATCTACGCGTTCAGGGTTATGCGCCTTGTAAGGTACCAGATTAGTGAAAACAAGAAATGCGTATTTAACAGAGATTTTATAAGATATAATCACGTGTTGCACCGTTTAATTGTTTTGCATACCTTTGGTTACAAGGGGGCGAGGGGATACTCTTGCTAGACCTATACCCTGATCTTTGCACACCTGTTACCTTTGGCTGACAACACAAAGTCAATACTTTGTTATTGTACCCTTTCTACGCAAAGGATAACGCAACACGTACGCGCAAGCAGTTTATGCTTTTACGTTTGTTTGCGTGCAAAGTAAGCACAAAACTAGAAGCACTACGTGTTCCTGCGAATCAAGACCTCTAGTCAGTTCTCCATTTGGTTGTTCCAAAGTGCTTCTAACGTAAAGCAGAGCACCTCTTTTTACGCGACGCGCTTCGCTCGTAGACGTGTAACCAAAGCGAACTTGTCGACGTGGGCTAACCAAAGGTGTTTCTACGTCCTACTTGCAGCCAAGAAAGTGGTTTGCAAGCAGTTAGATCTTATACCCTTTGTTCTTGTAGCCAAAGGCCACACTACGTGGAAAGCAAGTTGACGCAACACGAGTTGGTACGCTTACCTCGAACGCAGTTGGGCCAAAATTAGTGCTTTGCAAGCACATCATGTAAAAACAAGCAAAAAGGTCAAACAATTCCAGGAATAGTGTTTACTGAAAGATCAATAAGTTTTATAATAGTTTTTAACTAGGAGTGATGTCTGAGTGGCCGAAAGAGCTCGATTGCTAATCGAGTGTGTAGGTAACTGCACCGAGGGTTCGAATCCCTCTCGCTCCGATGATTATTACATATTGTCTCGTTTCGGTTTAATTGGATTGTCTATATTTATACAAATCATTATGTTTTGTTTCTGTAATTTGCTTTACTTTTCTAGTTGCGTTCTTTTGCTCTTCTCGTGCTTGCGCTTACGTCCGCAAAAATCGTTAGAAGCACGCAAGACCAAAGGTTTGTCCTTCTTTTCTAAACCTCTTGTAATTGTAAGGCCAAGTAAAGCGTTGTTCTTTACTAAATTTATACCCTTAACCTCTTGTTAAAACCTTTGCTTGAAAGTACGACGCAATAAGAGAAAACAGTGTGTTGCTTATTCTACGTTTTGTAGTTTTCCTTCGGACATAATACCGATTGCTGGTAAAAAAAAAGACGTGCGCCGAAGAAAGCCGGCCGTGTTACTTTTGGCTACAAGTGTTGCTACATCCCAAGGGTACAATTGATTTGTACGTAGGACAAACAACACAAAGAAGATGTAGCATCAAGTATCTTTTCTTGGGTTATAAGTAAGGCGTGCTATCTGCGATCCATCAATTTTACCCGGTATTATAAACAAACGCAATATCTAACACGTCCTTGTGTAAAGGAAACAAACAATACTTTACGTGCAAAACAATCACACACAATAAACGGAGTTGTTCGAAAAACAAATCGATACCTTCCAATTGGCTGTTTCACAATTCACATCGTGACAAAAAAAGAGAGTGAATAAAGAGAGTGTTTTGAATAAACTTTATATCCAAAACCATCATTCGTCATCCTTTTTTTTGTTTTTAAACCTGTTTAAAAAGTTTAGTCCGATTTTGCCCAAAATTACACCTAAACTTACATACAACACAGGTGATAACCCTTGATGTTTTCAAGGTAGAAGGGGTTTCCTGTGAAGGTGCGGTCTGGTTTTGATGCTTTGTTTCAGTTTGAGCAGATTTACCTTGGTTTTGCACATCAACCGCAATATTTTCCAAGTCTCGTAACAATTGAGTACTTGTGATCGAATTACCTCTTGTTTCAGCACCAACAACACTCTCTTTTTTAGGTTTTAATTCTGCTTTTTTTTCGAGTGGTTGTTGATCAATCCAAAACAAATTGTCTCGTTCTAAAGTTTCATCAGCTTTAAAAATGCTAAAAAAGGTGAATTTTACGTAATTGTTCAACTTTTCAACTGCCAACACAACACTCTTGAACCTACATACATTGCTTTCAAAAACGCCAAACGTGTATCACCAACGGTGATTGTACTGTTTTCAACCCAGTTCGAGGGGGTTACCAAGGCGGTAAAAAACTGGCTTTTAACTAATAGGCGTGTGGTAAAATAAAGAATCGTTGACAGGAATAGTTGGTTCTATTACAAACTGGTGCTGCCAATGACTTTTAGAAAAACCAGATTCAACACTTGCCTAACCTTGACTCGCAGAAACATAGACTTGTACCCCGTTTTGTTGGTTCTTGTTTTTGTGCCCAAAGTTAACAGAGAGATCCGGCCCCACATTTTTTGTAAAATTACTGGATAAAAGTTCTCCTTGACGAACAATTTGAGGTCCAAAGAAAACTCTTACCAAACCAACAAAAACGTTTCCCTAAAACGAGACCGCGCACGTCAAAACAAGTGTTTGTATGTTGCTTGTTTGGCAATTAGATTGTTGTAATTCTTGGTGATGTTCTGTTAAGTGTTGTTGTAATTCTAATTTGTCTTAAAGTTGTTCGAATCTCTTCTTATCCATAAATCTACCAAGTTTTTTCGCAGGGTTTGCGTCTTTAACGTGATTTATAACACTATCGATTTGTGTTCCAACCTTGTTCCAACCCTACGTGTGTATGGTTGTTCAAGTAGTTTGCAGAATTGTTGGCCCTGTCTTTTAACCTTTTTTTTTAACGAGGATGCTTGAGTTTTTATAGGCTTTTCAAAATCTGTTTCGTGACTTGTTTCTAATCTATCATTTACCTCTATTGTACCTTTACCTGCTCGTTGTTTCAAGGCATCAAAGTGTTTTAAAGTTTCTTGGGTTGCTTGATAATCTATTTTTCTGCTTGGTTCTGCTTGGCTTCTTGACTGACTGTTACCCCTATCGAAGTTTAAGTTTTCGTTTTCGCTAGAGGAGTCGGTATTTTGAGACAAATTGTCTTGCTTTGCATTTTTAAATAAGAAACGGTTTTATTGCTTGTGTTGCCTTCGGCTACAAGCACAACAAGGTAGTAAAGATATAAGGTAAGTTAAATCTTGCCGGAACTAGCTGGAACTAGCTCAACCTAGTTCCAGTTAGCACGAAAACAACCTTGTAAAAGGTAAAAGACAACCAAATATCACTTTGAACCGTAAGTAGGAGGTGTTCTGAAAAGTTAGTTTGAATCTTTCTGATGCGGAGGGAATGGACGCTCTTGTAAAGGTGTTTTCAAGACGACAAACTTAAATTTTAAATTCTTGTGTCCAGGCCAAACAAAACCACCTAAATTAGACGGAGTAATGTTCCTTATCACCCCCCGACGTGGTGTGGGTTCCAAAAACGGGGGGTAAGTTGAAGGCTGATGTATCTCAATTATATCCTGTAACATATCCTCCTCCGGTTCAGGCACCCCAAACACATGCTCAGCTCGCACGAGAAACTCTGATCTTTTCAGTAAATAGCGATGGTTTTTTGGATTTACTACACCCTTAAAAAAGAGTTTGTATGGGGTATTATCTTCCAAACTTTTATCAACCTCGTCTCTTTCTAGAGGCCATGTTGTAAAACTTATAACATTCGGTTGTTGGCCCCAGGATCTCATCTCCGCTAACCTTTCACCTTCGGCTTCTGCCCATTGGCGCTCGTTTTCCTCGATCTCCGTTTTCGCCTCTTCTTGTAGATATTTAAGGTATTCTGCTTCTTCTTTTGCTTTCTCTTCTTCTTCTTCTTTCTCTTTCTCTTCTGCCTCTCTTTTTGCTTTCTCTTCTTCTGTTGTTGGTTCTCGTTCTAATTTTAATTTTAATTCTCGTTCTAATTCTAATTCTGATTCTGATTTCGTCTCCGGTGGTGGGTATTGTGGGTACCTCTCCACGTATTTAGCCTCAATCAAAGTCCAACTCGACCAACTTGGTGTTTTATCAGCTCCCACCTTAGGAAATATCGGTCTGTGTTTTGGGTTAAAGATGTCTTTTTGACCCGTAACATCCCACACACTATAAACCCTCGGTAACAAAGAGTTAGTTAAAACAAATCTTCGATTTGATTGGTCCCAACCACCATAAAAAGGGGTCGATTCCGAATCATACACAAACTCCTTGGAAGAAGGCCACACATGGTTTTGACCGTTGGGAACCAATACAAGCGTTTCTTCTTGATCTGTTTCAACCGCTTGTAAATCAGAAGAATCCTGCGTTTTGTTTTGATTGACCACCCTTTCTCCGTTTATGGGCGGACTTGCTATGGCATCAGCAAGAGTTTCACTCGTAGCAGAAGCAAGTGGAGCAAAACGGTTACCTTTATTAGTACTTTGCTCGTAAGTGGCTTGCGACCCCGTTTGCAGTTGAAAGTCCAAAAGTTGTGGTAACTCTTCATGCTTGGTGTTAATCTCTTTTTCACGAAACAAAGGTTGGTCGTATTTTAAGACCCGACGAGCGTTCGAACGCTGGTAGTTGTCGTCATTGTCACTTTTTTCAGCGGAGAATTTCAACGAAAACAACCGTCGAACAATTGACATTGATCCCTTAAACTGTTGATTGTAAACATGGTTTGCATAACTGTAACGCTTAGGACCCGACTGTTTAACACTAGGTTTGTACGGAGTACGAGCCAAGTCTTTTGCTCTAATTAGGGACGGTTGGAATATATCCAATTTGTCGTAAGCATGAAGAGTATTATAATATTTCGCTAATTTGGTTCGATTTTCAACCAAGTTTGCTTCTTGAACAGGTGAGAGTTTAAATCTTGACGGTTGCCTATTAATAAAAAAGTCAATATCGGTTTTTAACAAAGATTTATAAACTGGATTGGCGAGATACCGTTTAGTCAACCAGGCTTGAGAAAGGCGCCTACCTGGTTTTAGGCGGAAACGGCTATTAAAAGCGTAATCGGATTGGGCTTGAACGGTTACACTAGGTTGGAAATATTTGTCCCAATTCGCAAATAGGCCGAGGTCAAGTGTAAAAATTGTATCGTCGCTAACTGGACTTATCGTTGACTTAGTTGAGTCTAATTTCTCATCAAACTCCACTAAAGGTTTGCTTTTGCGATTTGTCCTGCTTCTACCTTGGGCAAGATCTTTCTTTTCATCAAGAGATACTTTTTTGTTGTAATTACTTAACGGGTTCCAGTTTTTAAAAAAAGCACCGAATTTCTCATTCACACTTCGACCCAAATCTCGCATTGCTCTTATCTTACGTTCAGGTGTTCTGTTTTTTTTCCGGACATACTCTGTCTCTGTCACGTAATCAGTCGAGAAATTAACCTTTTCATCGAATCGTAGTGGGTTATTCAGCAGATATCGAGTGCGTTGAAAGGGCATCAGCTCTGGAAGGTGTGCACAATCTAGACGATCTGGCTTGCTAAAACCCCACCGACTGTCAAGGCGTGGTGAAAGAATTGTTTTCGACAAAGTTTGGTCTTGAGATAAAAACCCTAAAGGCTTTGCTATCAAATAATCCAAGCCATAATAAGGGATGGAAGTGACAGCAAGACACATTATTAAAACGAGTAGTCCACGATTAACTCTTATTAGCCATGTAGAATAAAACATGCCTAGAACCGAAGGAGCAAACCGAAAAAGCCTAATTGAGAGCCATCCAAACAAACCAATAAAGAAAGTTGAACCAATCAAGAGACCGATTGAATAGCTCAAATGAGATAAGAATGAGTTTGAAGTGTGCGATTGTAAAAGGGAAGAGTGAAGGTCTAAAGTAAAATTGTTTAAATGAGAAAAGATACAACTTTGTTCAGTCCAAGCTAAAGCAAAGCTTAAAAGAAAAATTCGCACTAATTTCCCAGTTTCAAACTTTGGAATCGGTACGAAAGACCTTTGATGGGTCATGTCATAAATGATCGTTACAACAAGATAAAGGCCAGTAAGATAGGGAACAGGTCCACTTGAAAACCAAGGAATCACAAAAATTCGAAAACCACATACAACTGAAGTAAAAAGCCACCATTGGCCCAAAATTACTCCTAACCCTGAAGCTATTCCAGCAGGGATACCTTGAACTAACAGCCGTCGAGTGTGAATTAGGTTTACTACAGATATAGGTAAACACAAGAAAAAGCTATTTAGAAAACCTATAAACAACTTGTTGTTTCTGTAAACAGGTGGTTGTAAAAAGGTAAAAAGGTTGAAAGGGCTGCTCGTCTCAGGAAACATACCCGAACTCACGCCTCCCGTAACAAGATGTTCATTCAAAATAGATTGAGTGATCTCAGGGATTCTGACCGGAAAACAAGTGAAATCTTTCACCCATTGAAAGGTTAGAAGGTAATTAAAAAACAACTTGAGAGTAGAGAAAATAAATATACTACTTTGTTGGATCACAGCCTTTAAATCTAACTGATTCAACAATGTATCATAAGTGTTGTTTAAAACATCAGTATGATCTTTTAGAACGTTTAAAAAAGACATGGTTAGAGTTTATATAGTTAAAGCAGTTTGTTGTGTGAAGCAAGGGTTGCCTATTTAGGCAAACAGTTTATCGTCCTAAATCGTTCCACGCGCATCTTTCAACTTTAGCGCGTGGTTTGTCACCTAAAGAAACTATGTGGACAGCGTGTAACAACTAACTAAAGGCCCTGCGCCTACCTCCTACTTTCAGTTAAGGAATTGCAAGTGTTGCGTCTAACCAAAGGTAACCCGTACAACCAAGCAAGGGCGAAGGGTACAAGTAACCAACCGATTGCGCCTACGAGTTGCCTTTGGTTACACTTGCTTCGCACGACGCAACACTTCGTAGGCCGTAGAACCGTAGGTAGGACAAAGGGTACAACAACATCTTTTAATCTTATCCTTTTGCAAAAGGTGTTTGATGTAAAGCAAAGTTTTAATGCTTGGTACGTGAAAGGAACATGATCATTACTTTTCTTTCTGAATGGAATTGTTTGTACTTGAAAAAACTAATTGTTTTGCATCAAACAGATAAAACAAGATTTTAAAGCAGATTTTGTCTTGGTTAAATCGTTTGTTTTTGATTCGTACAAGCGAAGCTATTGGTGGAAAGGATTTGCTCTCTAAGTGTTGTGCTTCCTTGTGCTCAACAATTCGCCCTTGTAACCAAAGGCAACACGACGAGTTGCCTTTGGTTACAAGGGCGAAGGGTACAAAAAGTTAGGTCCACGATTGGTTAACTCTCTTCGTGGTATTCATGCCACTGTTTTAAAAAACAAAAACCTTTTTAAAAGTTTCACGCACCTTGTCTCCAGAATCAATAGATTCTAAAGGGTCTTTGCGTAAACGGTGTCTTAAACACAAAGGTATTACTCGAAATATGTCTTGAGGTGTTACTTGGTCGCGCCCTTCAAAAGCTGCTATGGCTTTACTTGCACGATTAGTTACAATATCTCCCCTTAAACCATCTACGTTTAATTGAGAGCAAATCTGTGAGATTTTTATTCTAAAACTTAAATCAATGTTTACATCTTTTAATTTGTTACGGGCTTGGATTAATTTGTCTGTAAGTTGTTGCTGAGCATCGTGATAATTTAACCTAAATTCTAATGGAGATTCATCAAAACTTGCTCGTTGTTCAACAATTTGAACTCTTAAATCTGCCTCTTTTACAGTACCTATTTGTGCGTGCATTCCAAACCTATCTAAAAGTTGTGGCCTTAACTCACCCTCTTCAGGGTTACCAGAACCAACCAAAATAAAACGGGCTGGATGACTTATCGAAATACCTTCCCGCTCTACAGTGTTCCAACCTGACGCAGCAGAATCTAGTAAAACATCTACTAAATGGTCATCTAATAGATTTACTTCATCCACATACAAGATGCCTCTATTGGCCTTAGCTAACAAACCCGGTTCAAAGGCCTTAACCCCCTCGGTTAAAGCCTTTTCGATATCAATTGTGCCACAAACTCGGTCTTCTGTTGCACCAAGAGGTAAATCAATCATTGAAATCCTTTTTGAAATCACTGGAATATCTTCCTTTCGCTGAATTTTCTCTTGGATCTCTTGGCTCATTAATTCGGGGTCTTCTGGATGAGAATTGAAAGGGTCGTTTTCTACCACTTTTATTTCCGGCAAAAGATCAACCAACGCTCTTACGGTGGTAGATTTTCCAGTACCACGGTCTCCCATAATCATTACACCACCAATTTTAGGATCAATCACATTTAGAATTAAAGCCAATTTCATTTCTTCTTGGCCGACAATTGCAGTAAACGGGAAAATGGGCCTGGTTTGTTCAAGAACATTCGTAGTTGTCATAATTTTCGTTTTTTATTTCTACTTGTATTGCGTTCTACCTACCCCTTAGGAAGGGTACAATACCTTTGGTTGCAAAACATGTTTTTATGTGGTTTAACCTTTACTTTGCACGTAAACGCTTTACAACCAATAGCTTTGCTCTGCCAAGCAAGTGTTGTGCTTGCAGAGTACGCAATTGATTACAAAGTGTCAAGCAAGGGGATGATAGGTCTTACTTGTGTTGTTCTTACAAAGTAACGTGGTACTGAGTAAGATGATAGCAATTGGTTGTTCGTCCAGGGAAACGTTTTTACGTTTGTAGGAAGGGATTCCAAGCAACTTGTAAAAGATAACCTTTATGTTTCACGCGTGCAAATTTGTATCCTTGGTCCTACCTACGGTAGAACCGTAGAATCGGAGGTAAGACGCGCAATCGGTTGGCTACAAGACATAGGGCGCAACACGAGGAAAGCAGGTTAGCAATGTACGAAGGTGGTTAAGTACAATTGGTCTGTACAAACAATAGGGAGGTAAGACTCTTCGTCTTTCTTCTTCTTCACGATCCGAAAAAAAGTGCTTGCTTGGCCTGCAACGGTATTTGTCATTTTGCCACCTCTTCTGACTCGTGAGTTAGCTTCACTCCGGCACGATATAGGCCTCAACAAACCTTTTTTTTTCGATGGCAACTAAAGCTCGTGCCTTTGTTTTTACCCTCCGTCTGTTTTTGGGCCTATCCTCAGTGTGTTGTTGGTCCTCTTGATTGCTTGTGCTATATTCTTGTACCCTTATCTACCTTTGGACGTATTAGCACAAGCAAAATCAATTTTACTTTGCCTCTACGTCCACAAGAATTGCTTGGCTTACGTGTTGCCTTTGGCTACAAGTTGAAGTTAGTCTTTTGTGAGCAGAACGGGTAAACAAAAGAGGTTGTATTGCCTTTTATGCGGGAAATTACTTTTCATGCTTTTCATGTTGGTTAAGTAACCTGCTCAAATCAACTCGGGAAAGATTGTAACCAAACAAACCTAAGATATGAAAAAGATCTTCTTGTCTAAGAACTTCAAACCTTAACAAATAATCTGCAAAGTAATCTAAGGCTTCACGATTGTTCTCTAAACCAGAAAATGCTTTGTTAAAACAATTAAAAACCAACCCATGATAAACATAATCGCGATCCAACCTATGTAACTCGTTCCAATTCAAATAGTTGGAACCTATGTGTTTTACTTTACGCGGAGATTTTTCTTTGGCCGTGCTTTGCTCCGAGATCTGCGTTTTAGGACCATACAAAGTAGACGATTGGTAGGAACTTTGGTCGATCGATTGTTTCGAACTTGGTTTCTCCTTGTTTTCCGGTGGTGTGTACCCATCCAGATGGTGAGTCTTTGCTCCAACATCTACGAGATGGTTCGGCCCACCTTTACCTTGAAAATGCGAACCAACACCTCGTATAACTTTTTTAGACCCACTGATTTGAGTTCGAGTAGCCGAACAAAACAGAAGATTGGACAAAGTTTCATTGCTGTTGTAAAAATCGTCAGGTGGTAGCCACTGTGCCTTAGTGAGTTTATAAAGGGTCGACCAACGTTCCTGGGATTCCTTAGCGATTGAACGTTTCCTTGAAGGAAAACCTAAAGCCATTCGGTTGCCTAATGATACCGTGGATATTTGTCTTTGCCACCATGTAATATAAGTGGTTGCTTGAGATAGCATGTTTGACGTTTTAGGCCGACGATATCGAATTTGGGTAGAGTTGGAATAAGCAAACTGTTTCAAGAAGGCAAACAAACTTGGGCGGTCCCTGCTGAGCTTGTTTTGGTTGTCGGAAACTTTACTCATTGATCTTTCTAAGGGCACTTTAACTTTGCTCTTGTGTAGAAATTCCAAACGTTTTGTTTTGCGTTCTACTACTACGGGAGACTTGGTATCACGTTGCGCACCACTTTCAAGCGAAACACGCTCACCTTTTTGCTTTTTGTGCGAAGCTTGCCTTGCTTCGCACACCGTCGTCGACCCAGATTTGTCTGAACTAATATCAGGTGCTTCCTGCTGGTTCTTTCTTGGGAGAGGGTTAGGCATGTTAAATGTCGACCCTCTGTTTGAATAAAGAAACCACTGGTCAGTCATAGAGAAAGCTAATGAGGTAGCAATACACAAATCTGTTTGGCCAAAGCTGGATTGTAAAAGATTCTTATTGATTAACCGATAATCCCATAACTTTTGACGAGAATCAGTTTGTTCGCCTAAGTTTTGTTTCGCAACGCGGTGTTTCGTACCAACTCCAAGACCCAATAAAGAAGCACTAAAAGGGGTACCACTTTCCAAAGTTGCTTCTTCCGAAGGTAGAAGTGGTTCGCTCGACCTCCAACTCGTACTACCATCTTTATTCCCCAACCAACCAGATTGTAAAGGTTTTACCTGGAATTTAAAAATACCGATCTCTTTAATAGAGAAAGCAAGATTAGGTTTGTCTGTAGAAGTGACCGGGTGATTGTTAAGTTCTGTTAGTAAATTGTTTTGCAACCTAAAGTGGGGATCGTGAGGAACACGTCTTGGTAGAGCTAACAACCCAGCAACCTTTCCACCATACAAGCCTATTAGATAACTTTCTAATTCTATTCTCTGATGAATTCTAGGAGGTTTCATCAACCCTTTGTTTCGTGTGTTTTTAGATTTAGGGTAAAGGTTTAGAACAATAGGAATAAAATCCGGGTCTTGCTTTTCTTTGAGTTGTAGACAGATTCCTGTGGCTAGCAACTCTTTCTTTCCCGCGCCGTGTTGCCCGACGTGGTACGAATACAAAGTACCTCGTATTACTGGTTCGCGTGCAAAGCAAGACTTTTGGTTACAAGAAGCCAGACTTTGGCTCTTAGGTATGCGAGTGCCCATAAGAGTACAACCTCTTACTTTGCGTGTAAAAGTTTGAAAAGTCGCTTCTTGCTTCTTGTGCGAAGCAACAAGGTGATTGTGGTTTGCTTGTAAACAATCAGTAGGTGATAAATTGTTTTTTTGCTTACCTGTTAAACCAAAGTTTTTCATTAACTCTGATGAGAAAGTGGAATCAAATTCTTTTTCTTGGTAAGTCAAAGTAAGCGTTTCAAGCAACACAGCCCCTACGCCGGCAGGAAGATTGTGCAAAGACAGCGGCAAATTACTGAAACCAGGTGATCTTGTTTTTGTGCTTGTTGCGCAAAGCAATTTCTGGCCAGCACGATCGAAAGTAGGCTCTTGAGAATAGCGTGTTTGCCCTTTCGAGTCGGTGAACCATATCTTGTGTGTTTGGAATTTGAGTGATAACAAAGGGTATAACGTACCTTTACCTGCCTGATAGTACGCTAAAGATCGAAGTTTGGTTTTGTTTGTTATCTTAACTTTCTTGGCGCAATGATCAGTAACAGAATCAATACCTTCTTCGATTGACTGCATTGTGTGTACTGTGTCTTTACCGATAGATTGCATCGTAGATTTGTTCATCGCTGTAGCCAAATCAGCAGAACTAAAACCAACAGTTCGCTTTGACAAATAATCCCATGAAACATTTCCCTTAACCCCCAATTTTTCACCATAAAATCTTAAGATTGCAACCCGCTTTCTCTCTAGAGGCGGTTGCACATTAATAACACGATCCAATCGTCCGGGCCGTGTAACAGCTGGATCTAAAGTGTTAAATCGGTTTGTAGCACCAATAACAAGAACTTTGTTTCGAGTGTTAATACCATCTAATTGAGTTAAAAGCTCAACTAATAAGCTCATTTGCTTATGAGGCAACTCTAACCCTTGATTGGCATCTATTCTGTTTGTAGGATTACGCTTAGGATCGAATTTTGTGGTGGGTTCACCGTATCTACCCTCTGCGAACCCACTTCCGCGAGTTGTAAAAGGTGTGTTAGTATCAAAGGATTTAAACCTATTCGCGAGGGGTCCTTTTACAACAGGCTTTTTAGGTTTGACAGATTTCTCAAAAAGACTAGCCCCTATTAGCACGGGTTGTTTCCCTTGAGATGTTTGAGAAAACAATCTACCAGAGTTTGCTAATTTTTGCTGATTGCTGTTAGGCTTAACAACTCTGTTCGACTGAATGTTTTCTAGGCCTATTCCAACAAAACGAGAGATTCTAACAGATGTAAGTCTGCGTATAAGCTCTCTTTTACTTTGCTTTAACGGCCTTGTTGACAACCAAGAAGCGTGCGAAGCAGTTGCTTGCGGAGCAAGGGTTTGAGTTAAGCTTGCTCTTATTCCGCTTGTTTTTACCTTTCTCCTACTCGGCCCTAAACTATCAATCTCATCAATAAACAGAATGCATGGAGCCTTAGCACGAGCTGTAAGAAACAAACCCGCTAAACGATCTGCACTCCTTTCGTAGCTTCCTTGGTTAACTAATATGGTTCCGTCTTGAACCACAGTATCAACGTCAGCCTCTCCAGCAATAGCTTTCACTACAAAACTCTTACCAGTTCCAGGGGAGCCTACAAAAAGAAGGCCGTTTGGGAGAGCGATTCTAGTTTTGAACGGGCGGACAGAATTACGAAGAAACAAAACTATTTCACACAATTCTGATCTCATGTTGTCAATACCGGCTAGATCTGTAAACCTTGTATTGATTGTTCCTGCAGGAACAACACGAAAAGTCTGGGTGATCTCTGTTAACCCGAAAACCGTTTTAGAGCTTTGTTTGAAAAGGTCAAACATAATTAACACATCAAAAACAAATTCAAGAAACTCTTTTCCATAAGTGAGACTAAAATGAAAAAGGGTTTCAGTTAGAACCCAAGCATATACAATTTGCCCAATAACAAGGAATGAGTTTACATTTAGAGGCTCGTAGTTTGACCGTTTAACCGGGTTTTGCTTTGCAACGTGGTACGATCCCTTTGCACTAACTTTGGTTAGTTGGTGAAGATTTGTTTTGTGGTTGTGGCGCGAAAGATTTGTTCCAACTCCAAGAGGTGTCGTGGTTGTAAAAGGTGGCTGGTAATAAGAAGCAAGACGTTTTCGTTTATAAGTTCCACTTAAATTTACCAGCCTTCCAGAATAACCGTTCAATAAAGTTTGGTTACGAGTAGGGTAATGATACTCAATTATTGGTCTGATAGAAGTACCAAACCGAGTTGAACGTTTTGCTGCATAACGTGGTACCAAGTATCTGGTAAACCTGTTTTGTGATTTGCGTACTAAGCGAGGTTTTTGGTTGTCTTTTTTGTTTGAATCACCTTCTTGTGCGAAGCAAGCACTAGAAACAAAGGAACTATCCATATTGTCCCAAGAAAACAGACCAAAAAGGTTTCGAGTTGTAATCAAAGGACGATAATCTAGTCTCGTTAAAGGTGTGAAAAGTGGCTTTTCATTTGGACTCTCTACCCTCAACTTTATTGACCGGTTATGGAACCTTAATCTGTTTTTAGGAACCTTTTTCATTAACTTCAACAATTGGGGTTTTAAGGTGTTAAGAGAGAATTGATTCCACTCGGATTTTTGTAAAAAAGGCATTACATCGGTTGAATCAGAACTCATAACAGGTAAAGGTTTCAACTGGGTCAACACACGTCTATCAGCCAACCTTGTTTTGACTTTTGAATTTGGACGGTATCGACCTAGGTATTCAAACTTCACTGCCTTTAACCATTTGCGTTTGATATGTTGCTTTCTGCTACCCCGCTCTACGAAAGGTAAATGGAGCTTCTGTTTTTCTTTCCTTTTCTCTTCCTGTTTCCTTTCCTCTTCCGTTTGCTCTTTCCTTTGCTGTTCCCTCTCCTTTTTAGGTAGATATGCTCGAAACTTAAAACCTTTCGGATTACTCTCCAAGCCAGTAAAACGTTTGATAAGAGGGCTTCTCTGAGCTTGGTGACGCCGCAAGCAAGACGCTCTCCAAAACGGAATATTTGCTCCTTGTGCTTCGCTCGAAAGTGGTGCGCTTGTACTAGTAGGACCATGTAACAAATTGTTTTTCAACCCTTCGCTCTCGCTTGTGCTAAAGCAAGAGATGTTTTGCCCGTAAGGTAAAGGTATTGAATTGTTTTTTGGTCGAGAAAAAAGCCGAGATTGGTTTTTATATCCAAGTTGTTTACCAATAAAGGTGTGCTTTGTGTCTTTTAAAGGGTTTTTATAAAAAGCTTCACGTCTAAAACGAGCACCTTTTTTGGGGTTGGACAAAGTTAAATCGTTTCGTTTTGGGTCACGTAAAAACCCAAAACCACGGAATATTTCAGTTTGTGATGTGATTGGATTGTCATAAGACAAGATTAAAGGTTTCTTTTTAAAATGTAACCTCTCTGCTCTCTTGCCAATTTCTCCCTGCACAAACGATTTGTTTGCAACGTGCTTTGCTTGTACTGCTTTTCGTTCAATTCCCTGGCTCGTAAAGTTTCCTGTTAAACACGAAGTTGACCTGTTTGGTTGCTCTTGCAGATATGGATTACGAGTAAACACGTTTGCTTGCGCTGCAGCACCATGATTCACAAAGGTTGTTACGAGACTGTTTTTCAAATCTTTTTGCCTAGTGTGAGGTCGAAACCAACGGCTTTTGATCGAAGAACTCCCGTATTTAGAAGATGTAAGGAAACTTGGAGGTAACTGAATTCGATTTGGTATTGGGGTGGGTTTTTTAAGGTTGAAAACCAAGGCTTGATAAAGGTTTTTTACTTTTATTTCAAACAACTCCTTAAAACTCATATCTGGGAATTCATACCCCGACATTATTCGACCTGGAATGATAAACTCTTTGTCCTTAAAAACATCTGGTATTTTGCGCCCAGCCAAAAGGTTGGTGACAGAGTAGTTTATGCCTTCGGTCACGGAGTTTGAATCCTGATCAATTACCTTTATCTCTCCTTTTGCTATTTCTGATGGTTCGGTCACGGAGTTTGAATCCTGATCAATTACCTTTATCTCTCCTTTTGCTATTTCCGATGGTAAGTCAGCAATAGTTGTCACCTGAGTGTTTGTTCCCGTTCCTAATACTAAATATTGCAAATAACGCCGACAAGCTCGTGGAACTAATGACGACTCGTCCGTCGGGTCCCAAGTGCGATCTAACTGGTCGCACTTTTGGTAACCATCCCAGAAATTTTCAAGCAACGAGGGATCGCGCAAGGCGTCGTCCTTGCCCTTGTCCTTGCCCTTGTCCTTGTCCTTGTTGTTGTCGTCGTCCTTGCCCTTGTCCTTGTTGTTGTCGTCGGACTCCCTGTAGTTTTCCTTGTCCTCCTCGTACTCCTCGTCCTTGTTGTCGTCCTCGTCCTCGTCGTCGTCCTCGTACTCCTCGTCGTAGTTGTTGTCCTCGTACTCCTCGTCGTAGTTGTCCTCCTCGTACTCCTCGTCGTAGTTGTTGTAGTTGTTGTTGTTGTCGTAATTGTTGTCGTAGTTGTTGTCGTAGTTGTTGTCGTAGTTGTCCTTGTCTTGCTTGCCAACCAAAGGTGAAGGTAGATCCACAGTATTATCAATATTCTTATCAACACTAGGCTCTGGCTTTTTACGAGATGTTACCGAAGGGTCAAAAGGGGCGACCCCCTCCTCGTAGTAAAGCTTTCTTATCTGATTTTGGTATTTAAAATTTGACTTGTAAAAACGTTGTTTAAGTGAGGAGAAAATAGGCCACAAAGGACGATTTCCAAATCTGCTCAACGTGCTCCGCTCGTAGTCGGTCGATTTGTCCCATTCGTCCCATTGGTCCAAATCATTCCATTCCGCCCATTCAAGGTTTGGATTACTGTTACTGAAACCATTAAACAATGTTTCTGATTTTGCTTTTTGTTCTTTCTTGACCAAACTAGATTTTGTTTCTTGTGCTCGCTCCGCACAAGAAAATGATCGTGGTACGAAGTATCTCGAAAGTGGTCCGCTCGTAGAAGTTGTATTTAAAGGTTTTTGTCTTTCACAAGCAATACTTGCATCCCAAGCATCGGTACCAATTACTTTATCCCACGCTGACAATTCATCCGAAGGTAAAGCAACTTGATTGGTCGAATTTCTGATTGACCAATAAGTCGTTCCTTCTGTCTTTGCCGGTAATTCATCCAAATTATCAAATCCTTTTTGAACCTCGTTTTTCGAGAACGGTTGCAAGTTTTCATCACTCTCGCTGGGCACGTGCGAAGCAAGACTTTTAAACTTTGTATTCAAAAGCGTGTGCAGTTGGTCCCTGATTGGCCGCTTATCAATCCTTTGCTTACCTTGGGTCAGTGTTGACAAAACAGGTTGAAATCGAACAAGAACACAATCAGGGAATACATCAATCCGATTTACTGGAAAGTTAGAAAAACGATCATTTGCATTATAGCAAGCAATGCGTGGGGGAAAAGACCGAGGACCAATTTTCAATGTTGGTACAATTGAGGAACTGTTTGTGTGTAGCAAAGTGGATTGGCTTGCGATGTGGTTATCCTTGTGTCTAGTAGGCGTGGTACGAAGTATTTCATCGAGTTCCTGTCTAACATCATTCTCTCCTAAGGTAGAGGAACAAAAATCGTTCGAATTACACGTTTTGTTTTTGATTTCACTACTTGTTAACCCTCGATCAACTGACATGTCCACAGATTGAGAACTTGCTTCTAATCGAAAGTCCCGGTCTGTTTCATGTAGTGGTTGGTCCCAAGGAGAAGAGGATTCTAGAAAAGGATTAGCTAGAGCTTTTGATTGTGCATGATGAAACGTGTCCCAAGATGTTTGCTTGTAGCACGTCGCAAGAGTTGGTAAATGTTTCACTAAAAAGAAATTTACGAATTGATTTGTATATCTCTCTTTTACAGGCACGTAAATGCTAACGGAAATAGATACTAGTTTTAAGAACCCTGGTAAGTGATTGGCATTGACTGTTTCTTTATAGTTTCGTCTCATTGGATCCCTTACCAGCAAATTCCACAAACTTACCATCTCCGTCGTGTCTAATCTTTTTACCTTCTCAACGACCTTAGAGAAAACCGATTCCATTTGAGGCAAATGTTTTTTTTCCTGCGCACAACCAAATTGATTCTTATCTTGATCGTCCTCGTTAGAAAGCTGTTTTACTAAATCTTGATCTTGTCTGTGGCAACAGCATTTGTTAACAACTTTTACCCGTTTAGTGAATTGGTTTGATTTTGCGCGGAATAAACACACTTTTTTGCTTTGATAACTGTTTGTTAAACTCGTTTTGTTCTCCGTATGCCAAGCAAGACAAATGGTTCTCATAACCGGCTCCTTTTGTGTTAAGTAGAAACGTTGGTTGGTACTTTGTTTTATAGAAAAACCTCTTGCTGCGCATCCGCAGGTAAAAAAATGTTTTTTGTCACAAGCTGGGTTGATCTGTTTAAAATTTCTCAAATACATAAAATTAGAGTGATTGTTTTACTTGCTTTTCAGCTTCACGAATTGTTTGTGTTACCTCTTGCTGCGCATCCCCAAGAATGGTTGCTTGTCTTTGCTTTTTATGTGTTAAGTTAGCAAAAAAAGGTTACAACCTTTGGTTCGCACGGCATGTTTATCTTCTTTCCATTACCTTGGCTCCACCACTTACTTTGCACGTAAATTGTTTTTATTACGTACTGTTGAAGCGAATGGAAAGAAAACAATGGTATCGCTTGTGACCGAAGGTAGACGTAGAGTTACCCTTGATTACACCACCTTTAGTTAGTAGAGGTGTAACCAAAAGTAACTCGTAAATTCTGAAATCATGTTTTCTGCCTTTTTAAACGTGGGTGCTGTTCTTGCAAAGCACTCAATCGATTACCCATTCAGGCAGAGGTAATACAAACGCAGGTCTTGTCTTACACAGAATTAGCTCGTCTTGCTTACCTAAAATTAAACTTAGATTTTAGGGAACAACAAGTAATACTAGCAATTCTGTGTTAATCTGAAACGTTACCTGATTAAATTGCTTGCTTGTATCTGCGGCCACTTGGTCCAAAAAAAAAGACGCAATTAATCATAACCAATACCTTGTGCGTCCCAAGTAACGGTTGTTGTGTTGCATCAACCGATTGCGCGTCTTACCTACGGTTCTACGCGCTAGGAGGTGTTGCCGTCTACCTACGGTTTTCAGCAAGTGTAACCATTCCTTGATCGAAGATAGGACGTAACTCGTACTGTTGACTTTGGCTACAAGTACAAAGGGTGCAATAAGAAACACGTGTTGCGTCCTACCTATTTGTAGCCGAAGGAAACACAAGGAAAGGTACAAACACTACCTTTAGTTGGTTACAGTTGCTGAAAACCGCAGGTAGACCTAGGACGTAGACCTTGTTTTCAAGCCAAAAGTTCTTGTGCTACTTTATCAATGGTTTTGTTCCAAGTAAAAGGTGTAAACGATTGGTTCAAACTTGGTGCTTGTGTTACCTTTGATTACAAATAGAAAATTGTCGGCCCTTTTGGATTACAAGTACAAACCTTTAACTTGAATAAATTATATCAGGTCACAATTAATGTGAATAGTCGATCAAAATTGTTGTTCTGCATCAAGTGGTTTCGATTTTACTAAAAAAAGTTTAATTTTGACCAACAGTACCACCTTTTGTTTTAGCATAGGCATCAACCAAGGTAAATCTTTTTTGTTTTGGTTTTTTACCGCATGATTGGTTACCTTGCTTGTGATTCAGCAAAACACAGAAATGAAATTGTTTTCTACTTGGCGTGTAGCAAACCATTCAAGAGAAAAACAATTCATACTACGTGGTTCTTGTGCGAGGCAAGACGTGTAACCATTCCTTGATCGAAGATAGGACGTAACTCGTAGGACAACGCTCATAGCAAGCCAGTTAAATGTTTTATTTTACACTAAATGAAAAGTTTTACTACTAACGCCTACATGCGAAACAAAGGTCTTGCGTGCTTTGCAAGCACAAGGTTAGAAACAGATATTGGACAAACCACCCAAGTAAAAAACGTGCAAAGTAAAAACAGCTTGTTTGGCAGTATCTTTCCCACACAAACTTTGTTAATAAATACTTGTTTTTTTACGAACTGCTTTGCTCCATGTCTACCTTTGGTAACAGGCAGTGCACAAACCTCTTTGAAAGCCTTGGTTCTGGTCTTGCCCGACGAGTAGCCAAAAGGTACACGTAGAGCACAAGTGTTTCGCACGTAGTGATGCTTGGTATGCAAAAAGTAAAGGTGTTACGAACAACTTTTTTTTACTAAGCGTGAAAAAAATCGATGAGCAGCAACTACAAGATTTAATGACCCTCGAGCGCTTCACCTATATAAGCACCTGCTAAAGTGGCAAAAACAAGAGCTTGAATAGCACTTGTAAACAGACCTAACAGCATCAATGGAATTGGAACTACAAGAGGCACTAAAGCAATTAAAACGCCTACAACGAGTTCATCAGCTAAGATGTTGCCAAAAAGTCGAAAGCTAAGAGAAAGTGGTTTGGTAAAATCTTCAAGAATGTTAATAGGCAACAAAAAGGCGGCTGGTTCTATGTAACGCTTAAAATAACCTAATCCTTTCTTTCTTAATCCAGCGTAGAAATAAGCTATTGACGTTAATAAAGCTAAAGCTACAGTTGTGTTAATGTCATTAGTTGGAGCAGCTAACTCTCCATTTGGTAATTCGATAAGCCGCCATGGTAAGAGAGCCCCAGACCAGTTAGAAACAAAGATAAATAAAAAAATTGTTCCCAAAAAAGGAACCCATTTTAGATACTCTTCTTCTCCTATTTGAGTCTTTGCTAAATCTCTAATGAATTCAGTAACAAATTCAGTAAGATTTTGCAAACCATCAGGAGTCGACTTTAAATCCCGGTTTGCTGACAAAGAAAGCAAACCAATCAGCCCAAAAACTATCCAAGAAGTGATTAAAACTTGGCCGTGAACTTGATAATCACCAATTTGCCAATAAAAGTGCTGTCCCACCGAAACTTCAGAAACATCAAATATTGGTATGGCAAAACGATTAAGTTCAACAACTTGTCCGGTCTTTATACAGGCAGAAGGGATTGATTGAAAAAAATCAACTCTATCTTGGGTCGCGAAACAAGTGCCAAGCAACGAAAAAGCATCCAAAACCAATAAAAGCGGGTGTTCCATATGATTAAAAGCTTTGCCTTGAATTTGCAAAACAACGTTTAACATCTCATTCATTATAAACAGTCAATATATTTTTAGTTTCTTTACCGTGCGCAGCAAAACATTGCTACTCAAATGGTCGTGCTTGCTGGAACCAAGTTAGCCCGTGAATTAATTGATTGGTTACGCTAAAGCGAGACCTGCTGCTTAAAACGTGATACCAAGTACAAACTTCTTGTAGCCAAAGACAACACAAGTAGTAGTGTATAACTTTCCTTCACTCTGAACGATTACTTTGCATAACTTTTTCTAAACCTTGTGCTTTGCAAGCACAAACTGCACTTTGATTTTTGTGTTAAAGTTAAAAGGTTTTTACCGCGATTCCCGTTATTACTACCTTTGCTTTTCAGTTGGTTTGTCTGTGGTCTTTAGCCGACAAATTGTTTAAGATGAGCGTGGCTCGGTACTTTATTTGGCATAAACTGGTGTATGGTTTCGGTCAGAATAGGTGCTACCTTTTCATACCAAGCAACACGTAGGTTGCAAAGCAAAACATAGAAAACCAACACCTGTGCTTGCAAAGCAAGCAAAACAAATAAAATTGCAAATCAACCTGGTGAAAAAAGCAAGTATCCACTGCACACGATAAATTTAGTGCAAAGCGAAAACTTTGGTTAGTGGTTTGCACTGTACGGTTAAAAAACAACAGGTTAGGGTTTTTTACCACTCAAAGGTGATTAGAAACTTAAACATTATCAAGTAGTTTAGTAGATAACACAACAATCTTGCAAGTCTCTACTAAAAAATACAAAAACAGTTTTTGATCCTTGAAGTGTATCTTGCATACGCAAAAACAGAAATTGTGTAGAAAAAATAGAGCAAGCAGTTGCAAAGCACACAATTGATTACAAGAAAATCTTAACACATATACGTCTTGTCGCCAAAGGCAACAGTTGGTACGCACGGGAAATTAATGTGATATACCAATTGTATGGCTGTAAGTTATATTACCACTCAACCAATTGGTTCAGTCTTGCTACGTCCTATCTTCGATCAAGGATAGGTCGCAAAGAGCGGACGAAAGATTACAAAAGCAACGATCAGCCCAGGAATTTGTTGTTGTGCTTGCAAAGCATGTAACAGCCTATTCTATACGAAACAGCAGTTATTCTTATTTGCCAATTTGGTTCCGCATAAACCACAAAGGCAAGTAAACCTAAGTATACACAATTTAAACGAACTCATAACAATGCGGGATTGACCCATTTTTACAAAGTACAACTTTTCCTTTTGCGAGTTATGTCCTACGTGTTGACGTTCTACCTACCGTCCTACGGTCCTACGGTCTAGGAAGGGTACAATTTGTGCTTGGCACGAATGGTTAGACTTGCTGAAAACCGTAGGTAGACGCAACACAAAAATCACGTGTTACTTATACAAGAGGTAAAATGTTGCTTAGTTTTTGCTTTACAAGTTTGCTCAATCAATAAGTAACAATCGTACCTATTACTGCTAACTAATTTCGCCAATAAATACAATAAGTAGTTCTTTTAGAAACAAAACGTACCTAAGGTTGACGTTTTTTTGTATCAATTTACTTAACACTTACGTGTTGCCTTTAACTATAAGCACATCGTTGTATTTATAGTTGTTTACGTGGAAAGCAAGCGTTGCGTCTACCTACGGTTTTCAGCAAGTGTAACCATTCCTTGATCGAAGATAGGACGTAACTCGCACCGCTTCCCGTTTCACGAAGGACAAGTTTTTAGTTAAATTCTTGTTGTTTGGAGATAAGCGGACTCGAACCGCTGACATCTGCCTTGCAAGGGCAGCGCTCTACCAACTGAGCTATATCCCCAACCTCTTTGTGTTTGTTTAAATGCTTGATACGTGGCAATACTGGTTGGCGTGTAAAAAGTATTTTATCAAGCAAAGACAGTTTACATTGCTTGCTTGATAAACTGGTAACGGGGAGTTACTTTAGCAGAGAAACAAGCACACCAACTTTATCACTAAACCCTAAGATCTTGTGCTCTATGCTGCGTCCTACCTTGAGTCTAAATAGGTTTTCGATGGAAGGTAAGCGCAGCAAGTAAATAGGACAAGCAAGAAAGTTGAATAAAGCAAATTCAACAAAATGTATTTTACTCACAAAGTTTTAATCGAACAAGCAATTAATCTGATTCGCATTATATTAGATTTAGATTGCGAAACAAGTGGGCTATGCTGGATTTGAACCAGCGACCTCACCCTTATCAGGGGTGCGCTCTGACCAGCTGAGCTAATAGCCCTTGCTAAGTGTTTAAAAGATTTTACCATTCCTTTGTGATCTTCTACAACCTTTTTCATTTGTTTTTTATCTTTTTAACTGTTACGCTTTTTTGCGTAGTACCTTGTCTTATAAAAGAAAAACTAAAATCACAATTAAATCATTCGACTAGCCAAGGTGTTTCATTTGTACTGGTTGGTTGGCAATACGAGTTACCTTTTGGCGTTTTTAAAAAAGTTTTGTCAAGATGTGTTATCTAGAACGCAGTTAGGTGAGTGTTGAAGAAAATGAACGATTGTTCACTCGTGCCACGTCTTGCTTTTTTTAAGGAAAACGAATTGGCAGTAAAAAAAGAGGCGCACCGACGTGCGCGTCTTGCTACGTCCTATCTTCGATCAAGGATAGGTCGTGACACCAAGTGTTGCCTTTAGCCACAATAAGAAGGTGATAATGTTGCGTCCTACCTACTTGTAGCCAACCGATTGCGCGTTTTACCTACGGTTCTACGGTTCTACGCGCTAGGAGGTGTTGCCGTCTACCTACGGTTTTCAGCAAGTGTAACCAAAGGTCACCAAAGGTCACCAAAGGTAATTCGCACTGCCAAGTAAGGACCAAGTGTACAAGTAGGTAGAACGCAATACAAGGAAGACTTTTCTTGTTTGTGCGCACCAATTGTGTAACTTCACCAAAAAACTTTTTTCCCTTCAAAACGCAACTTATCTAAGGTGGAACTAGACAGTTTACTTATAAAAGCGAATTGCACCAAATGCATGCTGCGCATCAACCAATTAAAACCAAAAAAACCTTAACCCGTTTAAATCAATAAATTAAAACACAATAAAGAGGTTGACAAAAAGAGTATTCTAACTTATTATAAGGTTAGCACTTAGTTTGCACGCAACACCAGTAAAGTCCCCATCGTCTAGTGGCTTAGGACATCTCCCTTTCACGGAGGAAACGGGGATTCAAATTCCCCTGGGGATAGCACTTTCTTGTTTTGCACCCTTGCTTTATATGCGGTGTTTGGTTTTACATTATTAACAAGGGTACAAGAGCTTTTTATTTAAGCTGGTTTTTAAAAAAACTATAACTTTACACACAACAATTAAAAAAAGGCAAGCCAAGAATCCAAGTAAAGAGAACTTAACAATTGTGGACTGGCCTCTAATCATAAAAACAGGTGGTACTGTCTGATACATCAATACTTTTTGTGTTTCTTATCTTTCTGCTCGTGTCTCTGTAAAAGGTGGTCTGTTTTCGAGCTGCTTATTGTGTCTTAAATGTTTTTCAACTTTAGCTTTTATAGCTTGAAATGGCAAAACACAAACTGTTGTGTCCACCTCTACCCCATCAATTTTAGTGTTTTGGGAAACTACAAACCTACCAGTCTTAACAATGTTAGAGGGGCCAAAGAGGGGTACATCATTTGAAAAGCTGTCTTTTAACTGGACCCCAACATTTGCATGATTAGAACTGTTTGTTTGAAGGGTAAATGTACGTCGTGGGCTCGTTCGTGACCAATCTATTTCAACAGCTGTCGTAACTTTAACGTTTTGTTTGCTTAAAGAGAAAAAACCTCCTATTCCATTTTCTGCTGCTTTGTTTACTTGACCGAAAGACAAACTAAAGTTGAACCATATGGTAGAATTGCCAGATAAAATCTCGTATTCAAACTTCGGCCTTAAAGCAACTTGAATTTGACCAATGCACAGATTCCCGTAAAAACCACACGCATAATTAAAAAAACTTGGATCGGGTTGAGTTGGTCGGTTCGGTAAAGTGACTAATTCGCTATATTGATCAAACGAACGTGGATTGATAACGTACTGTTGCAGCATGACTTGCATCAATTATGGATTGGTTTGGTTAATATGCCCAAGACATTGTTGTAACAATTCCTGATTTTGGGTCCATTTTTGGTTGGTGGGCGATGCAAAATAACTCATAATCACATCCATGCAAAGGTGGGTTGTCGGGTCGATAGGGCCGATTCTATTTAAATTCAAGGTTCTGCTAACGTTATCCATTTTTGTTTTTATTTGTATTTGTAAGAAAACAAGGCAAAACACCCCTCAACGGGGTTGAGGGGTATACACATCAGATTAGCCGTTGATAGAAGGAGCTTCTACAGACGCTAAGTCAAGAGGGAAGTTGTGAGCGTTACGCTCGTGCATTACTTCCATACCTAAGTTAGCACGGTTGATGATGTCAGCCCAAGTGTTGATTACACGACCTTGAGAGTCTACAACTGATTGGTTAAAGTTGAAACCGTTTAGGTTGAAAGCCATAGTAGAGATACCAAGAGCAGTAAACCAGATTCCAACTACTGGCCAAGCAGCCAAGAAGAAGTGAAGAGAACGAGAGTTGTTGAAAGAAGCGTATTGGAAAATTAAACGACCAAAGTAACCGTGAGCAGCTACGATGTTGTAAGTTTCCTCTTCTTGTCCAAACTTGTAACCTGCGTTAGCAGATTGGTTTTCAGTAGTTTCACGAATTAGTGATGAAGTTACAAGAGAACCGTGCATTGCAGAGAACAAAGATCCACCGAATACACCAGCTACACCAAGCATGTGGAATGGGTGCATCAAGATGTTGTGCTCAGCTTGGAATACGATCATAAAGTTGAAAGTACCTGAAATACCAAGAGGCATTCCGTCAGAGAAAGAACCTTGTCCGATAGGGTAAATGATGAATACAGCAGTTGCAGCAGCTACTGGAGCTGAGTAAGCAACAGCGATCCATGGACGCATACCTAAACGGAAAGAAAGTTCCCACTCACGACCCATGTAGCAGCAAATACCTAAGAAGAAGTGGCAAACAACTAGTTGGTAAGGACCACCGTTGTATAACCATTCGTCTAGAGAAGCAGCTTCCCAAATTGGGTAGAAGTGAAGACCAATTGCGTTAGAAGTTGGAACAACAGCACCAGAAATGATGTTGTTTCCGTATAGTAGAGAACCTGAAACAGGCTCACGGATACCATCGATGTCAACTGGAGGTGCAGCGATGAATGCAATAATAAACACAGAAGTTGCAGTTAGTAGAGTAGGGATCATTAGAGTTCCGAACCATCCAACATACAAACGGTTTTCAGTGCTTGTAACCCATTCGCAGAAACGCGCCCAAAGAGTAGCGCTTTCACGTCTTTCTAAAATAGCAGTCATGATAATCTAATATTTGATTTAAAAAATCGTGTTTTTACCGCTTGTCTTGTTGTTTGTTTATAGAACAAAGGTAAACAAAGTGCGTGTAAAAACAATATTCACAATGTGAAAGATTGTATATCTTTACTGTTCGATAAAATGTGTTTCTTGAATTAACAAACTTTTTTTATCGCGACTTGTTGATTTCTATTATACACTTACACGTTTTTAATTGTCAACCCTTTTTTAGGATTAACATAAAAATAAAAAACTGTTAAACCTTTTCTTGTAACGTTGTGTTGCGTGCCTCAACCTACCTGTGTTCTAGGTAAACCAAGCAAGTGTTACATCTTGTTACGGGGTACGCCGGTCGAAGCTTCACGTCTACCTACGCTTTTCAGCAAGCACCAAAAGTTAGTCTTGCGCCTTGCCTGTGGCACAAAGGCCACAAGACCTTTACTTGGCATGTCACGCGTAGGACGTAAGCACAAGCACAAAAGGTTACAATTACACACAACACGTGCTACTAAGTGGTGTGCCAATGTTAACCGAACGGTTCGTCCTAATTGGTACATCGACATGCGTATTAACCGAAAGTAGTGCCAAGCAATAACTGCGTTCTAGGTAGGCGCACGTTTTTTTTACTAGAAATTTGTTTGCAAGTAATTAAGTCGACTTGTACCCTTCTTTGTGTCGCGTCGTGCGAAGCAAAGGGTACAAGTGTAACCATTCCTTTTATTGCTTGGCATCACCTTTGCATCACTTTCGGTTGACGTGACTCGTAGTGCCAAACAAACACTACTTTTGGTCGCGAAGCAATCAATTGAGTACGATTAGGTAGTACGCAACACTTGCAAGCGCTTGCAAGCACTTTACTTGCCGGTAAAAAAAGAGGTGTTTCTTCCTAAAGAAAACGTGATACCAAGTACAAACCTCTTGTAGCTGAAGGCAACACAAGTATTAGAAGGTTAACCTTTCTATTCTGGCTGGTAAAACAGGTGTTGCTTTTCAAAGTGTAATTTTTTTAGAAAATCTATAATTTGTGTATAACCTTTACTATTGGACACGTCTTTAAGTAGGCGGTGACTAGTTTCTGAGCCGATCTTAAGGAACTCAAAGAGCCTTTCAAACTTGTCTCCCTTTAAATTGAAACTGTGATCACCGTATCCCTCTTGCCTGTCTTCAAAAAAAAACGGTAACACCTTGCTTTATTGATCCTAAATCAATCTTGTCTCTTGTTTCTCAACCAATCCAGTTTAGGCGTTTTAACCCCCACTCACCTAAACCAAGGTGTATAAGCAATCTAATAATGCGTTTTCAATTTACCATTGCAGTTACTAAGTCTTGAAAAGTAAACGCAAGCAAGGTTTTAAAAGCTCGTCTTTTGTCAAGCCAATGGTATCAAATTATAACGGTTCGCCAAACTCGTCAGAAAGCGCAACCTTTCAAAACCAATTCTCATCAACGTTGGTCACATAAAGGGCCAAAGAGGCTCCAAGTGTAAGTCTCTTGCAGCACGAAAATTCAGTAATTTTATACATCTTTGTTTTAATTCCAACACAGATTTTGATCCTATAAACAAATCTAAAACAAAAATTCCGATTTGTTTTTAAATCGTAAGTTTGCAAGAACAAAATACTGTATCTTATAACCTCTCTTTATCGTTTACAAGACTAACTTTGAGTTACTATTAACCGATTGTTTGTTTGCCCCTGTTTTGGAGACACGAGAAAGTACTTTTAACCTTGTGCTACTAACCAAAGGTTGCGTCACCATTCGTGCTTGGTTGGCATTGCCTTCATTTGACGCACAATCGGTTAGGTACAATTGGTTTGCATCTACCACTTACTTGACATCCAAAGGGTACAAAACCTAACTGCGTTCTAGGTAGAAGGTAGATCTTTGAAACAAGCCAGTCTTGCGTGTTTTGCAAGCAGTTAGTTTTTGTACCCTTGTTTTGGCAACCTATCCTTGAGGTATAGCAACACGACGAGTTACGTTCTATCTTCAATCAAGAAATGGCTACACTTGCTTCGCACGACGCGCAATCGATTGAATATCACGTATTCCATACCAACACCTGCTAGAACGCAGTTACCAGTAGCTTTGCTTGTACAAGTCCAAACTTAAAACACGTGCTTGAACCGCAGGTAAACATTGATGACAACATATTAATTTCATTTTTTTTTGTTTTTACTAAAATTTTATAATCAATATGTCTTTTTATTTTGTTTCAAGAAGACTTTTTCTACGCTAACGGAACATTCTAAATACAATCCTCGACACAGATATATTAGACCTTTACCTGATCGAGCAAGTGAGCTTGAGCAAGAATTGACAGATTCCTATTTCACGAGAGGTAAACTTGTAATAGATACCCCTGAACTCCTAGCGAAGCGCGATAGCCTTAGAAAATCAATAGAAGTAGCCAGAGGAGAGAATTTTTGAGCACAAAAAAAAGCTGATATTTACAAATATAGACAACATCACCTTGAAAGTAGTGAGCAGATAGGAATTGATCCGGCCAATGCAATTCAACGAGATGATTGGGAAACCATTGTAGATCTTTTACGTGCAAAACGGCACATAGAAAGAATCTGTGTTGCTCCAACAAAAGAATCAACCCCCGATGTTTAAGCTAGATTGGATCGAGAGTTAAATCGATTTGTTAAATCGTCCAGTTAGTTAAACCCGCAAACGCCTCTTTCTGTTTTATCGCAAGAAGTTGAGCGTCTAATAGCTGAGGTGAAACAAAAAAAAAGAAGCTGGTTTTGTTAGACACGAGAAAACTCTTAGTGATATAAAGAACGAGTCAACTTTAAGCTGAAACCATTTAGAGAAGTCAGATAACAAAAACAAAGAGGGTACAAATCTCGCTGAACACCGGCTTTCACAGCGGCAAAACCAAATAGCGATGATAGTTTCAGTTTCCCTCTAGTTACCTCCTGTTCGCACAACTACAACGATTCCTGAGTGGTCTGTTTTTGCGGTGTTGTTGGGTTTACGAGTTTTTGTTTATGTCTTTGAATTTATAAAGAAGTTTAAAAATAGAAAAAACGATTTTTAAGCAACAAGGTGACAACCTTTCCCGCTCGCCTGCCGCATGAAAACATAAACAGGGAAGCAGTTACTTTGTTCTACTTACGAACGATTGCGTGCTTCTTATTGCGGCTAAAGGGTACACTACCTCTGGTCCACGGTACACGAATCGTTTGTGTTGCTAGGGTACAAGGCTGTGTTGCGGGAGGGTACAAGACATAGAACAAATCATACAAACAGCTTTGCTAGTTGTAAGCCATGACAAAATCGAGGTTATACTCTTGACATATTTAATAAGTCAAAGTTGTTTTTAAAATGTGTTATAATAAAAAACAATTCGGTGTTTTATAAAACTTAACCCTAATTTTTCACGTCGTCAATCGAACATATTAATTACATTGTTACCGGTACATGTGATGAATCTGTTGAAAACGGTTCTACTTTCCAACTGTTTTATGTTATAATTTAAATAATATTCTTTAAAAGAAAGAAAGTAAACCACTCTACAAAATTTTTTATAAAGATGGACAGACTAACGGAGGAACAGAGATATCTGTGTGAAAACTTGTATTGTACCAAGCTGCCTCAACCGTTTCGCAAAGAAAGAAAAGCTCTTCGTGACGAGTTGTGGGCTGTTATTTCTTCTGAGGCCCCGCAAGAGGAAAAAGATTTACAATACGAGAGAATAAACAAAGAAATAAAGGCTGTCGACGACAGAGCGTTAGTAGCTCTGGGCGGGTTCGAAGAAGTAGAAAAACACTTTCGTCAAGTAGATGACAAGGGGAAGCTTCGTAGATATATAAAAAAAGAGATTAAGAACAGCGAAAGTATTGGTATCGACCCTTCTGTAGCAATAACGAGACAAGATTCCAAATTAATTGCAGATGTGCTTTTCTCAAAAAGGCAAGTGGAAAAATTCTTTCCGGAACCGATTGCAGGTTTTACTTCAGAAACAGAAAGTAGATTCGAGCAAAACTTTGACCGATTTCTTGAATTGTCGAGTCAACTGAGTTCTAACACGCCAAATGCAACTTTAACTGCAGAAATTACACGACTGGAAGAAACGTTTCACCAAAAAAAGCAGGAGCTAAGCTCTTATAA
The DNA here is from genome assembly GCA_963969365.1 of Asterochloris sp. CNOR1. NCBI lineage: Eukaryota > Viridiplantae > Chlorophyta > Trebouxiophyceae > Trebouxiales > Trebouxiaceae > Asterochloris > Asterochloris sp. CNOR1. The sequence continues at coordinate 122,945 of OZ017765.1, read as the reverse complement.
CGAGCAGCTAAGTGAGTTTTACAGCCGTTTTCAAACGCATAGCTCAAAAAAACTAGAGGTTAGCTGCAAAGCCCATTGCTCTATAGGCCCTGTAGAAGTTGGTTTCGGACCCTTAATTAAGGTAGAGCGAGGCGTGCCTTTTAGTAAATCCAGCATTGGGTTCAATCTGGATTTTAATTTCGATCACTCCAATACCAATAGGGAAAGTGGCATTGAAGTTTTATTAGCCGCAAACAAAGGATCCCTCGAAGCGGGTGTGGGGTCAAATTTCTCAAATAGTGGTACCGAATACGCTTTAACAGGCCAAATTAACCACTTGGACAGTTTTACTGGCGGCTTGCAACTTAAAAGCAAATCTCTTAAAGAGTTACTCCATCCTGTTACAGCTGTAAAGAACACTCGTGCTTTTTTTGGTTGGACATTAAAACGGGGTTCTTCGAAAAGT
>OZ017765.1:0-117500 GCA_963969365.1 Asterochloris sp. CNOR1 | reverse complement strand
TCGATCTATCCCCTATAATTAGGCTGATTACACCAAGCCAAACTTGGGAAGCTTTTACAAGCGAACTCTGTTTACCTTAGATTCCACTTAGGTCTAGTCTTGGTTCGCAGAAAAAGCAAAAGGGTGAGATGTTTTGTTTCTGTGTGAGTTAAACTGACGATGTGACAAATTAACAAAAAGGCGAAACACAGTTGTTAGGACTTGCCCTAAGGGATTGCTTTGCACTTGCGCGTCTTGCTACGTCCTATCTTCGATCAAGGATAGGTCGTGACGCCAAGTGTTGCCTTTGGCCGCAATAAGAAGTTTGTACTGTTTTGCTCTTAATTTCGCAGCAGAAAAAGAGAGTGTTATTACCTTGAAACTTGGTAAAGTCTTGGGCCAATCAACACCTTTTTATGCAAAAAAAGAGTCTACTAGAAGTAGATAAAATTTGTTTTGCGCAAGACTTATTTGTTTAAACAAGTATTACACTTATAGCGAAAGGCAAAACGATAGGAGTTTTTTCAATGTTAAAAGAGGGGTTGTACCCTTCGTGTTTGCTTTGCAAGCAAGACGTAACATATATATCAATTACAAAAACTAGGTAGATTGGAATGGTCAAAAAACAAAGCAAATAAATACAAAAATGTAAACCAACTAATTGCTATTGAAATTACCAAAATCTTTTCCACCTAAAACAAACGAATTAGAATTCTTTGAAACAAACAAGGTTTTTAAAAATTGTGAACTCATACTTTTCATTTTAAAACAAAAGCACTTACGAGCACAGCACTTGCTTTGCACTTGCTTTGCACTTGCTTTGCACAAAGTTAGCTCGTAGAACAGGGACGTGAATCAAGACATGTTTAAAAAAACATTTTTGAAAGCACTTAATGGAAAGCAAAGCACAGACTTGAAGAGAAACAGTACGATTTATATAAAAAACGAATTAAAAAGCCCTATACAAGTTTAAACAAAAAAGTTATAATCTCTAATATGGCGGGCGTAGCCAAGTGGTAAGGCGATGGTTTGTGGCACCATTATCCGCGGGTTCAATTCCCGTCGTTCGCCCTTTTAAAACTCAAGTGAATTTGTTTGATTGTGCTTTACGCTAAAAAAGCATAACAAGAGTGAAGAATTCGTTAGCCGAAAACTTCTTCCGTAGGAAGACGTGCTTTGCTTGTACTTTTTTTGGTTGTGTTGTGCTACTTGCTGTGCAGAGCAACAGCAATTGGTTACAAATAACTGTGTAAAACAAAATCTATTATATTGCGTGCTTCTGATTGACTTTTGCTTGTAAACTTGATTTGCTTGCTTGTACGATGCTTCGCATAGAGATGTGTCGCCTGTAAGTGGTTTGCTCGAAAATGTATTGATTGGTAGAACCTTTCGCCTATTTCAGCCTCTATTTCTCCTCTCTTGGTAGAGTTGATTTGTTTGCCCTCCTGACAGATAGGCAGGCCAAACTGTAATTGGCTGTTGTTGTTTTTTGTTTGTCTAAAGAAAAACCTTTCTTACGAACGCAAAAAAGAAAAACCAATCGTGCTTAAGTAAACCGTATGTTGTAACCGTTGAACAGAACACCTCTTTCTATGGGCAACATAACACTAACTTGGTTGGCAAACCAATTTGTTATACGCGTTGTTTTGCAAACGGGTGTAGAGTACAACACCTCTATCTACACGAAATAGAACAGATTGATGGATTTGTACTACTCACTTCGAATATTGTAATGCTTTGCAACCCAAAACCCCTTTTTATGCATAAAGTGTTTAGAAATGCTTTGAATGTTAAAGTGAGCCCAGTAGGATTCGAACCTACATTGGAAACTTAGAAGGATTCTGTCCTAATCCCTTAGACGATGGGCCCAGCAAACATAAACTTCATTATTTTATCCGCAAATCAAAAAAAATACAATAAGAACCAAACCTCACTTTGTAGATGGTACGTTTACTTTTATCTAGGCCGTTTCTTCATCAAGGAAGTTCACAGGCTATTCTTATGACCGAACATTCGATTGTCTTTGTTTGGGTACTGAGTTTGCAGGGGGAAACTTGGGTAACTTTCGTCCAGGTTCTAATGTTTTTAACTAGGGAAAAAAAAGCAACAATACTTATGCGTTTCGCTCCGTATAAGGTTAGGCCACAAAGCCTAGTTTGTAAACAATTGCTTGGCACTACTACGAGATCCTTTGCAACCTAAGGTAGAACCAAGCACCTTCCCTAGTTAAAAACAGGAAAAATCGACGGAACTCACGTTGGATGGAAGAATATAAAAAACAACTCACAATCAGCCGTATAAAAGCAGGTGCCAAACAAACGAGTTGATTTTGACTGAAAACAGATGCGTTGTTTGTGTTAGCAAAGCAAGCACGAAAGGTTACAAGAGCTTCCTGTGCAAAGCAATTCCTTGAACGTAGGTAAGACGTAGGCACACGTCTTTTTTTTACCAGCAAGTCGGTAGGAAAAGATCACATGCAAAGAATTTGGTTATACAAACCAGTTGCTTCGTGTGCGTAGCAAGAGGGAAGACGTACTGCGCTCGTAGTACTTTGCATTTTCTTGGGTCGCAAAAAAAGGCATAGAAACAACGTGTCTTAACACTGCATAAGCAAAGGTACCGGTGGTATGCTATTTGCTGTGCAGAGCAACAGCAATTGTTTACAAGACCCACGATCACAATCCAAAACAAAACCAAAAGTTTTTCTTATTTACCATTATATTATTGCATTCTGTTTTAAGTAACTTTTCTTACAAGAGTGAACTTAAAAGGGCACAATATTTAATAACATTTTGCGAATCCGTTTGTTGTAAGATTTAGTGCAGCTCACGTTTTTAACAGGTTGTATTAAGGGTGGATTTTGTCCTGATCAGCTTGCGAAACGATAGGTTTTGTCAGGCAAGCAGTACGTGCCGATTTTGTGCAAAGCAAAGTTTAGGCTTGTAGGGATAATCAGGAATTTATTGATTTGCAGCCCAGCAATTTTTTGTATTTTGATGCGCATTGTGTCCTTCCTACTTGTAGCGGAAAGCAACACAAGAGAGGGTACAAGTCATTCATCAAACAATACGTACCTTTTACTAATTGCTTTGATCGGCCTTTTTTTTGGAGGATGGACTAATTGTTTCGCACAAAACTTAAGACCAAGTGCGAATAGATTCCCTCGTATGAAACACAAGGACGACTTGTACCCTCTCTTGTGTTGCTTTCCACTACAAGTAGGAAGGACACAACACCTGGTTTGTTCCACTTCAACCATCGGTCTTGTAGCTAAAAGCAAGACAAACATAATTTGCGATCGATTGAGTCTGACTGAAAGTAGAGCCAAGTGAGATTTGGCCTTACTTGCTTTTGTGCTTCTACGATCACAGGATAGGTTTCAAAGTAACGGCTGAGCATACACCGGCCCAATAACCAGGAGAAGCAGAGCCATGGTAATAAAGAAAGACGTGGTTTGCTTGAGAATTTACTTGGCCAATTTTGCTCTTACTGGTTATGCGTAGAAAGAGTTTAACTGCAGATCTAAATAGGCACAATTTCTAGATCGATGAGTAAAAGTAAATGGTTTGCACTAGAAATGTTGCTTTTTGTTGTTTCTTCACAAAGCTGGCTTTACACCATCATTGCTACAATAACTTGTATGCCAAGGACGGGGTTTTTAAGTTAGTTTGGGTTCTACTCCTACTACGCGCAAGTTTACTTTTTTAAGAACGCTTTTTTGCTAAATCTTACTCCTTGGTTCGCGCCAAAACAATTATTGTTTTTGGTCTTGTTTAACTACCTGATATCGCGCTCGAGCTTTTTTAAAAGCAAAATTTGCTTCTACTTTTTGTTTTTGACCTTCAGCTTGTTCTAATTGAGTTTTTGCTGTTGAAAAGGTCTTTTCAGCCTCTTCAAAGGCAATCGTCTCTTTAGATTCAGCTTCATTAACCAAAACAGTTATTTGGTTTTGTTTAACAAGAGCAAAACCTCCCATTAAGGCTACAGAAATCCATTCACTTTTAGAACGAATCAACATTACCCCAACCTCTAAAGCGGTAATTAAAGGAGCATGATTAGACAGAACACCCATTTGACCTGAATTACTAGGTAAAATAATCTCCTCCGCCTGTTCATTCCAAAAAATACGGTCAGGTGTCATTATACAAACTTGTAAAGTCATTTTGTTTTCTCAATCTGTTTAATTGTGTAGAAATGATGCTAATGGTACGTGTTGCAACCGTTCGTCTTATAGCCTTTGCGTGCTTTGCAAGTGCTTTGCAAGTAAATAGACCCGTTTATGCAAAGCACGATGTACTAATACGAAAAAACTTGGTTTGCATTTGCTTTGCACACAAAGGCCATTTTTATGTTCTTGGTCCGCTTGCTTCTGCCAATGCGCCAACCAAAGTGATTTCTACGTTTTACCTGCGGTCTTGTACTTTTTGCTTCGCGGCCTATCCTTGGGATGTAGCAACACAACGTAACTCTTCGTACCACAGGCAAGACGTGGTTTACGTTTGCAAGAATATCTCTTTAGTATCAAGTAAATGGATTACTTTAGAGAAGAAGCTTTAGAGACAGCTTCATCCATTGTACCCACTAAATAGAAAGCTTGCTCTGGTAATTTGTCGACTTCACCAGAAAGAATTAAATTAAAGCCTTGTATAGTTTCTGCTAAACTCACGTATTTACCTGGAGAACCTGTAAACACCTCTGCAACAAAGAAAGGTTGAGACAAGAAACGTTCAATCTTACGCGCTCGAGCAACAATTTGTCTATCCTCTTCAGACAATTCGTCTAGACCCAAAATGGCGATAATATCTTGAAGTTCTTTATAACGTTGCAATGTTTGTTTTACGTTTTGTGCACAATCATAATGTTCGTCGCCAACGATCCAAGGTTGTAACATTGTTGAAGTAGAGTCTAGAGGGTCCACAGCTGGATAAATACCTTTTGACGCCAATGCACGAGAAAGCACAGTTGTTGCGTCCAAATGGGCAAATGTAGTTGCTGGTGCTGGGTCGGTTAAGTCATCAGCAGGCACATAAACAGCTTGAATAGAAGTAATAGACCCATCTTTTGTAGATGTGATTCTTTCTTGAAGACATCCCATTTCTGTTGCAAGAGTAGGTTGATACCCTACAGCAGAAGGCATACGCCCTAACAAAGCAGAAACTTCAGAACCTGCTTGAACGAAACGGAATATATTGTCGATAAATAAAAGCACATCTTGCTTGTTAACATCTCTAAAATACTCTGCCATTGTTAAAGCAGTCAACCCTACTCGCATTCTAGCTCCTGGAGGCTCGTTCATTTGACCATAAACTAAGGCCACCTTAGATTCTGAGATGTTACTAGAATCTATAACCTTGGATTCTTTCATTTCCATGTAAAGGTCATTACCTTCACGTGTTCTTTCACCTACTCCACCAAAAACAGAAACGCCTCCGTGAGCTTTAGCGATGTTGTTAATTAATTCCATAATTAAAACTGTTTTTCCAACACCAGCTCCGCCAAACAAACCAATTTTGCCACCACGACGATATGGCGCCAAAAGGTCCACTACTTTAATTCCACTTTCAAAAATAGAAAGTTTTGTATCTAAATCTACAAAAGCTGGTGCAGACCTATGAATCGGAAAACTGTCTTTGTTATCTACAGGGCCTAAATTGTCTACTGGTTCACCTAATACGTTAAAGATACGACCAAGAGTAGCTTGACCAACCGGAACAGTAAGTGGCTTTCCTGTGTTCTTAACTTCCATGCCGCGCATTAATCCATCTGTGGCATTCATTGAAACTGCTCGCACACAATGGTCTCCAAGTAATTGCTGAACTTCACAAGTTACATGAATCTTTTGTTTTGCTTCATTCGTGCCTTCCACAATTAAAGCATCGAAAATGTTAGGCATCTTACCTGGTGGAAAAGTAACATCTAACACAGGGCCAATAATCTGTGTTGTACGACCTACGTTTTTTGTTTGACTTTTTGTTTTTGGTTTTGTAGCAACATTCATAATGTGATTAAAAGTTTTAGAAAAGGTATTGTACCCAAAGTCAACACGTAGAGCGAGATCTTATGCAACTTACTTAGGACTTGGGCACGTATTTAACGGCTTACTTTGTACCATGTCTTGTAACCAATTGGTACGTTCTACCTGCGGTCTTGTTGCCAAAGGCGACACGAATTGCTTGTGCAAAGCAAGTCGGTACCACTTGCTTTGCACGCAACCACGTGTTGCGAGAACCAATTACTTGTCAACAGAAGGTAAAAGCAACAAATGTTTTTTTTCTCAAAATAAAAGGTTAAAGTTTTAAAGAAACTGATTTGCCTCACTAGAAATCTGTTGTACCTATCTTCTTTTTTGCTGCACCAAGGTTTGTTTGAAGGGAAAACTTTTATAGAATTGCTTGATTCCAACCAATAATACTAGTGGGTCTGCTAACAATAATATTAGTAGGTCTGCTGAACCCTTTCTTGACTAGCTTCACACGTAAAACATAATACAACGATTAGCAATTAGATAACAAAATGTTTCCTTCTTAAACCCAAAAAGATGTTCGTTTGCACCACATACGATTCGGTTTAACAGTCAACACCTTTTCTAGTAGCTACGCTCGAGCGAAGCTAGTGCAATCAATTTATTAAAACAAGTTTATCACTCTAATTAGTGGTTTTCAAGTAAATCTCAATTTAGCAAATTTACTAAGTTTTAATCTCTATAAAATTACTCAATTATCATGTTTTACATGATAGTTTGAATACATTAATTCACTACCCAAGGTAGAACGTAGACGTAAAGGTCCGCCTACTTAGAACGCAGTTAGGTCGAACCTTTACGTCTACGTCCTACATGTTGCCTTTGGCTACTCGTCAAGGAATTGCTACGCACCAAAAGCAACAACTTGTGTTTAGATAATATGTAAAATCTCATGTATCTGTTTCGATTGGACATAATCTTATTCTACAGAGGAAATGCACCGAAACGAGAGCCTGTTGGTTGCCACGCATGTCAACAACTAAGGTAGTTTCGAAAAAGCCAATCTGTTGAATCTTTACCAGGTAATTCAGTTGTTAATAAAAACAACTCCTTGGTTGTCGTTCGTAAGTGAAGCAACCAGATCAATATAAAACAAACTCTAATACTGTTATGACTGTGTAAAAGCCAAAATATAGGCAAATCACGTAGATGTTACTTTTTGCGCCCTCCACAACTATATTTGCTTGTGCATAGCAAAACCCTTCTCTTACGTGCGTAGGACGCAACACTTGCTTTGCACGCATCATCTAGAGTAGATTGTGCTATGCACAAATGACACGTGTAATAGATTAATAGGTGTAAAGCAACGTCTCGTAGACTTGATTGGCACTTGTTGCCAACTGGTTGAGACATAGTAATACTGTTAGTCTTTCTGATTTTTACAAGCGTAATCAAACAGTTTTTGCTGTGCCGCCTATTAACGAAACACTAACTTAACTACGTTCTAGGTAAGCAAAGGAAAGCAACAAGTTACACCGTCTACGAGCCTACCACTTTCGAGCCAACCACTTGGTTTCACGTGCGCCTCTTGCTACGTCCTATCTTTGATCAAGGATAGGTCGTGAAGCAAGGACCAAGTGTACCCTTTGGCCACAACAAAAAAAGTTGTACTGTTGCGTCTACCTACGGTTTTCAGCAAGTGTAACGTACAAGGAATTGCTTGTCTTACGTGTTGCCAAAGGCAAGCAATACCAATCAATCAGCTTGGTTTCAAACACATGGGCCGAGCTGGATTTGAACCAGCGTAGGAATTAACCAGCGGATTTACAATCCGCCCCCATTAACCGCTCGGGCATCGACCCTTGTAAAAAAAAATGAAAGACTAGTTAGATATTAGAAATTAAACGTGTTTTACATAACACGTAAAACCGATTATATCATAAAGTTGTTAACAAAACAAGTGTTGCTTGAAGGTTGTGAAAAGCAAGTGCTTCGCTCGTAAACAATTAAAAACATGCCGACGAGCGGAGCACTTGCCGTGGTTGCTTTATACCAATATTAATCAAGAGAGCTTTAAACTACCTTGACTAACATGTTGCCTTTGGCTACAACTAGAGGATCTACAAAATTAATTGTTATTATGCGTAGCAATAGCGAAACACGTCGCGTTGTACCTATTTCTTTGGTTTTTTAAATTGCTTGCTTTAAGCTTGATACGATTGTTTACCTTTTACGAGTGTTGCTTGGCACGCAACTGGTCAAATTTTACGAGCAAAACACAAGTAAAAGTAGTACGTTATAAAGCAATTAAAAAGAAAGGTTGCCTGTTTGTTCGAAGAATGTCCTTTCTTGCAAACAAAGCCCTTTATACCCTTAGTGCTTGTAGCCAAAGGCAACACTACGTGCAAAGCAAGTTGACGCAACACGTGTGCTGTTTCGCTTCAACACGTGGTTATGTTTCAAAGGTTACTTCTATGTTTGCTTTTACGGTAAAATCTCTATTTGAACCCAACAAAACACCTCGAGTAACTTTTGGTTACACGTGGCAAAGCAATCAACACAAAGCAGTCAATTTGCTTGGGAATTGTGGGTAAAGGCCAACAGGTAAGACAATTAAATGTTGAGAAGATCTTGCTTCGCATGGGGTTAAAAGAGTAGAACTGGTTCTACCTTTTAACCCATTTAGTTGTTTTTGTGTTTTCTTCAGTACAAAAAGCGGTACCTGTTGCTTTGCACTGACCCTTATACATAAGGTAATGGATTGCTTGATGCTTTCATACTACTTGATGCAAAGCACTCGCTGCGCATGTGCTTCGTTCTACGCTTTGGGCTGTAGAATTCGTTAGGATAACAATCTTGCTTTGCTCGAAAGTGCATTGCACTAACTTTGTTCAAAAGTAGGTTTTTTCCTGCGGATAAAGTAGTACTAGTGTTTTGCTTTTACGCCGACGCCGGCAGAAACAGTTAGAAGCAAGATTTGTTAGTGATTGGCATTGCTTTTCCGCACCAAGCAACACGTGTTGTGTCCTACTTACTTGTAGCCGAAGGAAACACAAGGAAGGGTACAATACGTGCGAAGCAAGACCTTTATACAAGACCGTTCGATTTAATTGCTTCTTGTATAGGCTGGCGGTTTGAATCCCACGAATTCCATTTCCACCCTGTTCCAGCATGAATCAACTGACCCAATATCACTTTCTGTTTTAATCCTCCCAAAAGGTCAATCTTTGATTGAATACCTGCTTTACTTAAAGCCCTGTTTGTTTCCTGAAAACTGGCAGCAGAAAGAAAGCTTCGAGCTTCTAAAGAGGTTTTTGTAAGGCCGAGAATTGCAGGCTCGTATTTAATAGGATTAAATTTAGGTAATGATCTATTGTATCGTTCTACATGAATTAAATCCACTAACTCGTTACGTACCAATCCAGCATCCTCTCCGTGTGTGATTCGTACCTTTGAAGTCATTTGGCGAACTACTATTTCAAGGTGTTTGTCTGCAATAACAACCCCTTGAGAAAGGTAAACTCTTTGAATTCTTTCTACAAGAACCAATTGAATTCTTTTTACACTTTTCCGTACCGCTATCTCCCACAATTTCAAACCGATATCTTTGCTTTTGTCAAAAGCACTCGTGTGTTGCAAAAGATGTGGTGTTTCGCTCCAAGTCCTACCTTTGGTCTGGAAAGGTATACCTGTTTTTAGAGTTGGTAATTGCCTCCATGCAAAGGGCAACCTGTTGCTTGGCTCACTTTTGTTTGTAAGTTTCAACCCATCAAAAGGAACAGTGAAGCGATAAACTTTTGGTAGAAAAAGGTTTCTAGTTTTAACGATAGTTGATGGAGGTGTTTCACCCCTACTACGAGGTCTTGATTTGGTTTTATAGTAACAAAAAAATTCATCTAATTTATCGGCCAAGTTGTTAGGAAGAGGCTGTCCGTCTTTTGTTTGTCGTGCTTCAAAAAGCTGTTCAATCTTGGGTATCCCTTGAACAATATCTCCTGTTTTTAATCTTTGATATAAAATCGTTAACAGAGTTGTTTGCTTGTTGATCAGATTTTGGTGATGAACATGTAAGGTACTTTTTGAAGGAAACATAACAGGTTGTCCCCTTCGTAAGGTGATTGTATTGTTTGTGATCTGTAGGACTTGACCTGGAACATTGGTAGCTGTTTTATCTATAATTTCTTGCCCATAACAAATCAATTGCCCTATATGAACGTTAAGGCGCAAAGGTTTACTGCCAAGGGTCTCTGGGGTTGAAATCGAAAGATTACTATTCGGCAATTCGGCAGTTAAGGATTTGCTTGGCACTACACTTTGATTTGGTTTGTAGGTCTGCCCTTTTAAAGTTTCGGTATCTTGGACAGTCGAAGATTGTGTGGCGGTAAGCAAATGCTTGTTATTGCTTTTTGCTGGTTGCTTGAGGATCGCTTGGCTGATTGGCACTTGCTTTGCACTTGCTTTGCTCCACCTCGTAGAGTTTTTACTAAACAGTTTAAAAGTAATTTGGTCGTTAGAGGTTAAAACCAACCAACTAGGTCCTTGTTTTGTGCTTGTAACTTCACCAGTATAGGGGCTTAAACGGCGAATTAAAAAAGCTGGATTTGTTTGACTAATCCTACCATTTCTATCGGCTAGAATGCTGGTTGAGAGAACAGCTTGGTTTTTACGATATACATCTTGGGGAAGTTGGTGGGTCCTTGCAACAAAAGTAAAATGAAAACACTTTACAAAGGGCAATGAAGTTACTACGCGTGGAAAAGTGTCAAAAAAGTCACTCTGTTTTGGCCAAAAACTTGTCGATTTGCCGCTCCTTGCTACAAGCAAAGCAAGTGATCCTGTTGAAGTAAGTGATTGATTTGGACGAGACCAATTAAACTTCGGCAAGCAAGACGTTATGTTGCTTGATAACCGAAAAGCAGCGTTAGAGTTAGTTGATGTGCGAAGCAAGAGGTTTGTCTCGCAAAGTAACGGTTGCACTTTAATTGCGTATAGGTGTTTGGCACGTAATCGACCTACTTGGCTGAAAAGGCCTTTTTTGTGAAAAAAAGGCTTAATTGGAAGAATGTGGTTTTTACCAAAGTGTAAGGTATAGGTTAATGGGACTTGTAACTGCACAAAGAAGAGAATGAAAGAGGTTTTTCTAAGATTTAAAACACGATTGCTTTTCAAAGGTGACTGTCTTCTTACCTTTAAATCAACTCCTAGTGAAACAAGAGTTTCAAGTTTTTCTAAGAATTCTCCCCCATCCTTAATAGATTGTTGCTTATTAGATTTTGAATCAAACTTAGAGAATTCTAAACCGGTTTTTAGGTGTTGGAACTGATTAGTACTGTCTACCTTCTGCCGGGAAGCAATTACACCACCATGCTTTAGGAACGACGCATTACCGGAAGTAGGGGTAGCAAAAGGTGATCGGCTTATGCCCACTTGCTTTTCTCCAGTCGATTGGTAAATGATTTTCTTGTGTTGGCTGTCAGTCAATAACGAGGTACTTTGAATTTTACGAGCTAATACACCAAGATCCCGTCCCATACAAGACAATTCGTCCGACAAAAAAGGGTCTATGGGTAAATTGGCGGTACCAAGCAAACACGCTTCGCGCCACCTTAATTTCGACCTTTGGTTGGAAAAATCAATCGGAGAGAAAGAAAGTGATTGACTTTGTGTAGAACAAGCAGAAAACAAAAACCTTTTAAAAGGTTTTCTACTTTGCGTTGTTTTAACTTTGGATTCTAAAAAGAAAAGTATAGAAAGCAAATTTAAACCAAAAGGGTGCAAAGAGATGTGTTTGGTTGTTTGTGATACACAGCGTTCTGTGTTAACCAAGGTACCAAGTCCTGCTACGCATAAAGGTGTAACCTTGGAAAGAAGAGTGCGATCTGGTGCAAAGCACTTCCTGCCTCGTACTTGGCTTGCAGAGTTGCTTGGTTCAGAGTAATGGGTTGAATCTGCTTTGTGCGAAGCAAGATGTGTGTTATTCATAAACGACCAAGCAACTGGTGCAAAGCAACTAGTGGTTTTTTGAAACTTATCAAATGCTTCTTGTGCATAGCAAGAAGAAGAACGTGGTGCGCTCATAGTAATTCTTCCTATTTGCAAACTTGGCTTCGATCGATTCGTCAGCACAACTTGTTTCTCAGACCACTTATCACGAGCTTGGCACACAGTAGAGAGATTGTTTTCCTGCACAGGATTAAGAAGAAAAGCGTTGTAAGTACGCTCAGGGTTTATAAATTGGTACCATTTTTGATAACTGAGCAAAGTACCTCCCTGTTGGATCAGATTGTTAGAATCACTGGTCGGTTCGCACTGGGTTGGTTGAAAGGTTTTACACGTAACCGCCCAACGAGAGTTGGAGTTTTCTACTATTAAAAAAAGTAAAAGAAATTCATTGAGAACAAAACCATTATACAAATCAACTAAAAGCGGTTTCACTAACTGGCCCGAATTTACCGTTCTTGCTTTATGTGGTGCTTTGTATGAAGAGCCCAAAGTAACAGGTAGGTGCAAAGCCATTTCTTGGTGACCAAATTGGTTCGTAGTACTAATGGTTTTGTTTGGCACTTTACAAGATGAGTTTTCCGTTAAAGTGTTTTCCAGTGAAAAGGTAAAAGTTACTTTTGGAATCGGTAAAGGTTTACTTGAAATCAAACGAAGTAGTAAAAGAGAATTGCAACCGTCTGTCGTTCTGAGTGTCAAGTCAAGAGCTAATCTGGCTGGCAACGGACACGTGTTTGTATTAAAGCGAGACAATTGCTGGGCACGGGATCTGCTTGATCCGGGGTAGTGGTTCTCGAGCGAAGCACCACGTGCCAACACTGTCGAAAACGCAGAAGGAGAGCAAGGTTGATGTCCTATACCAATCCCAGGTGTTTGGCTTGAAGACGAGCCTTTAGCTGGTTGATCGAAATTTGTGTTTTGTTTGATCAGCAAATTCAAAACCCATTTTTTGCTGTTTGTAAAGGAATTGCTTTCCGTGCTCAAAAACCCACTTTTCTCTGGATTAACAAAACCAAGTTTGCTTGATAAGTACAAACTCTTATTGAATTTGGAGCCAAGCATCACGCACCCTTCTTGCCTTGAATGTGGTTGGTTGGCGAAAGAGTTTTCTTGTAGAGGTGGTTGCTTGTGCTGCCCGACGTGATACCAAGTAAGACCTTTGGTTAGTGGTAGTCCTTTGCTCCACCCCAACCTTTGTGCCAAGCAAGACCTTTGACTCTTATAAGACCTATCGTTTTTACTTGCATTACTGCCCCTACTTTCAACACCAACCGGTTTGTTTGTTGTTTGAGACGTTAATCTTAGCTGCTTTTTGTTTTCCTGTATTAAAAGGCCAAGATAGAGCTGATCTTTTAAGAAAGATTTCAATCTAGTTAGAGAATAAAAGGGTAAAGTTTTTACACAATTCGTAGAAACAAAAGTTGAATTGAAACAGATATCTTGGTTTCGGTTGGTAGTTTTTCCCTTGTTTGGTGCATTTTTAAAAAAGTGTGTAGATATCGTCGATCCTGGAAATAAAAAAGATTGATGCAGCAAAGCTGATTGTGCGCAACTGTCCGAGTTTCCTAGTTGCTTTGTACGCTGGTGATAAAAACTCTCTCTATTTGGGGTCTCAAAGGAGCCATGCCGCAAATTACTGTGTGAAGCAACACCCGCTTCTGTCTGTGGGAAAAAGAACAAACCGGGTTTAATTTCAAGCTGTGTGGCTTTTAAGTGCCAACAAGACTCAAACGGCAGCCCTTTCCTTTCCAAGATGCAAGGAGTAGGTGACAAACCAACCATTTGGTGTTTTGTTTGACGCGTAACACCCAATAAGAGTAGACTTTCTTTTCGGCGGAATTTACTTGCCTCTGTTTCAAAATGTTCACTAGGCGTGATGTTTTGCACCAAAACATTTTTTTGTTTCAATTGATTAGTGGCATGAAGGTGTGGGTTAAACTGATTTGTATCACTACCTTTCGCCATAAACAAACTATTACTGTTATTTTGGAGAGGTATAGCTTTGCAAAAATCGAAAAACAAGCCTTTTGTTTTGCGCCAATCGTTGTGCGAAGCAAGTGTTCCTTTAAGTGACGCGCTGTAATTAAAGTGAGGATGCGGCTCGATGTAATCGAAGGTTACGTTCCTTGATCTTATTTGGTTCAGTTCCCAACCTTTTCTTTCTAATATTGCTTTTCGGAAATCAAAAACGGTTCCACAATTGATAGAGCAAAATCTTGTTTCTCCTTCCACACTGGAAAACGAGTTTTGTCCAACCCCCGATGATAAAAGTTTTTTAGAATAACAGTTGTTAACTTGACCAGTACCATCAACACTTGTTACAAAGCACCCCTTTCGAATAGTAAGCGGTACGTGCGAAGCAACAAGGGGTTGCGAAACATCACCAACTAAGCCAATGTAGAAGCAAGGGTTTTCTATCAAAGTTTTGTATCTGTGCGCCCGACGGCGTGAAAAACTCAATAAAAAGGGTTTAAAGGCATGTAAAGCAAAACCTGAACAAAAACCAAGGTTATGCCTGCTGTTATAACTAGCTGGTGTAGGTGTTAAATCGCATGATTGGTACGGTCGATTAGAAAAAAGACGATTTTTTACCGTAAAAAAGGTTTTGCTTGGCCCGTAAAAGATTTGAGTTGTTTGCTCAACTTTTTGGTTTAAAGAAGGAAAAAAAACTGGTGTAATTTTTGTTTGTAACAGGTTTAAAGCAAGCAATCTTTTTCTGTTTTGCGATTTGCAAGTTAATTCTCGCGCTGTGGTTATCAGTAAGGCCGAAGAAACTTGAATTCTTGTTCGGTAAGACTGGCTTACACTTTGTTGTAGAGAATGGGTCTTCGACCTTTGAAAAGCAAAGGTCGAACCTTTACTCAAACCGTCACCGTCTTTGATACCAAGTAACACACCCTCCTCCCCGTACAAAGCAAGACCTTCGGTTAGTAAAGCAACCAAATGTTTTGCGACACGCTTTGCTACCTGTTTTACCATCGATAAATTGGCAATCTCTTTTGCTGTTTGGAAGTGTTGATGAAGATGGCGAAACAGGTAGGGTTTGGTTTTTTTTATAAAGACTGAACGTCGACTTTTGTTTTTGTCTTTACCCAAGGAAAACGTGTATGGAAAGTCAACCATAAGTCGAGAACGGTTACCCAATAAATGATGGACGTTTTTGGTTGGTTCTGCAGAGTACGTAAGAAAAGGTTTTCCCTCCGGACGAGGTGCTTTAACAGTCAACCACCCGTTATAAGGGGCGGTTAATGATACTTGATTGCCTTGTGAATTAGTTCGTAATCCTAAAAGAAACCCCTTTTCTACCCATTTCAGTTGCTGTTGCTTCGCGACCGAAGGTAAAGCAAGACCAAGAGAATCGTTAGAAACTCGCAGTTTATTAGCCTTGTGCCAAGCAAACCTTACCAATTGTCTTGCTTTAGTTTCGCTCCCTTCTTTGTTTTCAGTGGACACGTACGGATCAAGTAGTTGTTGATCTTGCTTAACACGGTACTTTTGTTTTCCTTTGAGATGTTGTTGTTCGATTGGTTGCTGTTCAATTGCGTACCATCTGATTGCTCTAGCTGGTGAATTTGTGTTTGCTAAAGTGTTTGCTTTCAGTTTTGTTTTGTTTACTAAGGAGTTCGTAGACGCAGGTTTTTCGCCACTGTAAGTAGTATTGCTTCGTACCAAGGTCGTTGAACGAGTCGGCTTTAACTCAACCTTGTGTGAAACAAGAGCTATTTTTACCGTTTGCACTAGGTAAAAATATTTGGCACCCAACAAACCAGTAGTGTATTTGATCGATCGGTTGTAAGAATTAGTTGGCACACCCTTTCCTTTTCTTGCAGGAACAAAAGGTTTTGATTTAATGATCGGGGTGTTACCTGCTTGCTTGTAGACATCAGGGTGTTGTTTTGCGGTCGAAGGGGGGTGTTGATGGGAACCACCTTTACCTTGTGTTGCTGGGAATAGGTGCAGATTTTGTTCCAATAACAGTTGCTTGTTGTTGGAATAAACCATTTCTTGATTAACACGAAAACTCTTACTTTTTTTGTTTTTGAAAGAGGTTGTAATTAACAAGCGTGGAAAAATCCTTCTACAACGCAACAAAGACCATAACCAAGAAGAGGTGTAATGTTTTCTACAGTCTTGAAGGTACTTAACTCTATACCCTTCCTCAACAACCCATAACAGTGAACCTCGAGAAAAGTTTTTACCTGAATAAAGTTCTAAATTGTATGTTAAAGTACCTGTTTCTGTTTTATATTGAATGGGAAACCATCCCAAACGGAAGGCTTTGGAAATCTCACGAACTGTTTTAAAGTTTTTACACAAAGAATTTACCCCAAGAAATTGGTCTTGTTTTGTTGTCATGCTTCGCTCGTGATCCTTGCCTAAAAACGAAAAAGCATAACCATTGTTGTTTGCTACCTTAAACTGCTTGTTCCAAAGGCCCTTGTATTTGGTACGTAATACCGATACAACCACTTGTTTCACTTTATTACGTTTTTTTACGTGTAAAGGTTGTCCCGAAAAATCTTGCTTTGGGTTGTACAACCGCAGACAGAGTTCGTGTGTTGTAAGTAGGTTTGTTGAGGATAGAATTTCCCCTATTAACCAAGAATTCGAACTTTTCGAGTTAGTTTCTAAGGGTAAGAAACCTAAGGTAGTGTCGATGTCAACAAACTGTGCCAGGTAAGAGCTGTTACCTTGAATTCCAAGTGGTTGTGAAACGAAACTAGAATAAAAAAATCCGCTTTTTCGGCTATTGGAAAGGGAAAGCAAATAACCCACCCTTTTGTATTGAAGGTCCATTAATGGGATCGAAAAGAAAGGCTGATTAACGTAAATCTGCTCTTGCTGATACATTGTCTGTAAACGCTGTTTGCTTTGAGACGTTAAACCTTTGGTTGTTTGCTTGGCAAGGTTTTGCGAAGGCAAACATTTGCTTGTACTTGTTGTTGATAAATTACGTTTCTTCCTCGAAATCTTCCCTGGCAAGGCATCGAAAACAGGATTCCACCGGCCGGTAGAGAAATAAACCCTTAACAAACCTTTTTGTTGGCCTTGGTATCGACCAATCCGATTTAATCTTTGTGATTTTACTAATCTAGTTCGCGAATTCTGTCCCGTGAATTGATCTGATACTAACCAATCAGTCGAATTCATCAGACCGCCACGTGCTTTCCGCCCTAAAGTAGTAGTGTACACTCCAGTAGAAAGTGATGTTGGTGCCAACTTGGAAACAAAGCCTTCCCACAGAACGGTAGTGGTGAATTGGTTTAAAACAGCCCTTTGGTCAACAAAATCACCGATTTTGGGAAAAAACTGCCACTCATAAGATGCTCTGTATATTTTCCCCGAGAGAACCCAAATCGAGCCCAAATGAACACTTTTTTGAGTGCTTTTATTGTTATCTCTTTGTGCAAGACGTATCATTAAAGTGTCAAAAAGCACTTTACCTTCTAACTCAGAAAACAACTTGTACGACTCTCTAACTTTCTCATCAATTTGTGTTGCTCCAACAGGAATCTCTGCAACAAGTTGATTTGGAACTACCTCTTCGAACTGTCGTACAAATAAAACTGTTAACGGTGGAATTGTAATCTCAGTTGCATCTGTTGGTTGGGGTAGTACCGTTTGTTTGGTTTGTCTCTCTTGTTTATCTTGATACCTGTGCGAAGCAACTCCTTTCCCTTGATCTTCGTCGCTTGTGCGAAGCAAAACCGTAGGTGAAACAAGCGGACCCGATTGGTTGATTCTCAACACACCTTTTGTTTTTGTTCGAAAAGCTATTTTGCCGTGAGAAGTTCGCACCAATTTGCCTTGAAGTGGGGTTGAAAACTCAATCAGCCCTTTGTGGGGAGCTCTTATCTCATCTACCACATCACCAGAAAAAACCCCTCCTGTGTGGAAGGTTCTCATTGTTAACTGGGTTCCAGGCTCACCTATTGATTGGGCTGCAATAATACCAACAGCTTCACCAAAAGGAACAAGTTTGCCTTCGGATAAACTCCAACCATAACACAACCGACAAATTGAAGTTGTCCGATTACAACTTAAGGGTGAGCGGACTAATACTTTGTCTCTTAAAGCAGCAATCTTTTCAGCTAAATTGTGTGAAATCTGTTGATTTCGTGATCCAATAAGCTCTACTTTGGGTTCTGCATTTGGCTGCCAGACCTTAACCCAAGGTCTTGCTTGGTTTTCTCTCCATCTTTTACCAAAACATTTGGGAATCCTTCTCTTCTTGCCTGCGCCAAGCAAGACCTTGGTTTGTAAATTTGATACTGGTTTGCCTTTTGATTTTTCTGAATTCGAAATGTTTTGTGCTAAGACACGACCTAGTAATCTAGCTTCAAGGGGTAGACGAATTTTACCGTTCTCAAACAACGGTGTAAGGAAAATACCTCGATTTGTTTTACAGTCAAACTGAGAAACTATAACATGATGAGATACATCTACAAGGCGTCGTGTTAAATAACCTGCGTTAGCTGTTCGTAACGCTGTATCAACTAACCCTTTTCGTGCACCATAACAAGAAATAACATATTCTGTAAGAGTAAGCCCTTCACGAAAGTTGCTACGAATAGGGAAACTGATAATCTGCCCTTGTGGGTCGGCCATTAAACCTCGCATACCCACTAATTGACTCACTTGAGAGATGTTTCCACGTGCCCCCGAAAAAGCCATCATGTAAACAGGATTAAGCAAATCAGTTGAACGGAAGTGTTGAACTACATCTTTTTTTAAACTCTCACTACTTCTATGCCACGTATCAATAAGATGTTGAAACCGTTCAATTGCTGTAACTTTGAATTGTAAGGTAGAATTTTGTGTGAATTGTACATCTAACTCAGCTTGAGCTACTAAAGCGGTTTTACTTAATGGTATTTTTAAATCTTCTAAACCTAGAGAAGCTCCCGCACGTGTACCATATTCAAAACCAATCTGTTTTATTTTTTCTACCATGTCCAAAGCAACTTTCTCTCCAAAGTGCATTAAGGACCATGAGAGTAAGGCTTTGATACGGTTTTTGTCAAAAGAATAATTGAAAAAGAAATCATTACTTTCTGGTGCAAAGCAAGTAGGTAAAGCGCAGCAGGTTAAGAAACAAACGTTCGCGAAAGATGGACGAAACCACTTTGTCTTGCTACGCACAACTACGTGTTTTACGTGCCAAGATGAAAACCAAAAAAGGTAAAAGGTACTAACTTGGCTTGTCTTTAAAGGGGTACTTTTCAAGGTTTTCTTTTGACCAATCCATTCGCTTCTTACTGATTGGCTTTTTATTGCTTGACACCACACAACTCGCATCTGCCTTGTTGGTATCGACTTCCACGAGCATATCAATGATTCTTTGTGACTTTGGACTGTTTGCGTACCGACCAACCGATTGTTCCGAACGGTTCGTGGCCCATCAATTCGCGTACTGCTTGTTTCATTACCAATTGCTTTGCAACATAGTTGCTTTGCTGATTGACTGCTTTGCGGCCCCAAGTAGAGGCGGTTAAGCACGCTTCCACCTTGCACAACTGGTTGGTAGAGTTCGACGTGTTTAGTAGTAGGCCAAACAACCCTATGCAAAACAATACCTATAGAAGAAAGCGTTAAGTTTTTAGGTTTTCCGGTCATGATCGAGTTTGACATTTATTTAAGTGTTAAATTAGATGAGAAATTTTTCATTCAAGGGACTGCTCGGCTTTGGCAACTTTGATAAATGTATAGGTGGCTTGTTGCCGTCGGCTACAACTGTTGTTAGAGTTTGTTTGCGACTTTTTAGAGTGAGTAACTCAAATCACAATATTGTGGTAACCAGTTCAATATCGTAACTAGCTATCTTTTAGGTTACCCCCTTACAGGGTAAGTATCTACTTACTTGCTTTAATAGATGCTTTGCGCTAAAAAAAAGCATTAAGTATCAATAATTGTGTTCAAATGTTTTACACTTGCTCCGTCCGAAGGAAGACTACAAACAGAGACACATTTTGGTTTTCTTGTGCAAAGCAAGTGTTGCATGCAAAGCAATTTGTAGATCAAAATTGTCCGTAAAGGGTCGACGTGCTTGGCTTGTAAAGGCAAATTAGCCAAAGCGAAATTCGCTAAACAAACTGCTTTGCATATAACCCAAGAAAGATGGTAGGCGTTAATTGCAGACTACAAATTACGAAGTTACAACCAAACGAAGGGTTAGACTAGGCGCCTAACCGTTGGTTCTACCTCAAAATGGATCTGCTGGAGTTGCATGGGAAACAAGCACGGCATAACAAGGTCCGCAAAACAGTTTTTTACACGTGAAACGTGTAACCATTCCTTGATCGAAGATAGGACGTAACTCCTAGACCAAAGGTGAGAATTACCTTTGATTGCACCACGTAAAGCTGACCACGTAGTGATTCCAACCACTACTATATAAGTGACAAGTGCTTTGCTTTGTACCAAGTGGGAACAAGCGTGACGGGCGAAACATTACAAGCAAAATACACCTTTACAAGGAACGTTCCTGTTTACTTGGCACAAAACAATCAATTTTTTACCACACTACTTGTAGCCAAAGGCAACACCTGCTTGGCACGTAATCGGACCACACGTATAGAAAGTTTAGTTAGGGTGAGGCTCGTCAAATTTAGAAAAACTAGTTGGTTTGGTACTCGAAATTGCAGATATTACATTGTTTAATATAATTCGACCGGGAGTAGTTCGTATATATAGACTCGAAATCTGTTTTGTTTTGTTATAACTACATTGGTATGTTGGAAACAACAAATCATAGTTACCAAACAAAGAGATTCTTACCTCTAGAGGTTCTTCTAAACCCTTTTCAGACTCATGGTTGGCACTTTCAGAAACTCTAACCCAAACGGGGGTGTGGAGTTGTAGTTTGTTTTGATAATAAGCTTTTGACACATCATTGAAGCCGGTGAAACAAAAATCATAAAAGGCCAAATATGGCTCCTTAGTACCTGTTTTTACTTGTAAAGCCAAGTTGAGTTTTGGTTGACTGAGCTGTTTAGTAACGTCTAATGAATTGGTATCCGATAACCGTTGTTTCGCGGGCAAAGCTTGTGGTTGATATGCCTTACACGTGTTCTTTGACAGCACTTGCTTGGCACGATGTTTTGATTTGGATCCGGTCTTGCTTTGTGGTAATCGAAAGTTAGTTTTTTGATAATCTAACGATTTGTTTTTTAAAGCTGTTAAATAGTAACAACCTAAAACCATGTCCTGACTTGGAACAAGAATAGGTTGTCCTGTTGCAGGCGACAACAAGTTGTTTCTTGACCACATTATCTTCCAAGCTTCTGCTCTTCCCTTTAACGACAAAGGAAGATGAACAGCCATCTGATCACCATCAAAATCAGCATTAAAAGCAGGACAAACTAAAGGGTGCAAAAGTATAGCTTTGCCATCAACCAATTTGGGTTGAAATGCTTGTACCCCTAAACGGTGCAAGGTAGGAGCTCTGTTCAACAAAATAGGGTGGTTTCGCATAACTTGTTGTAGTATCTCCAAGATTTTTAATTGACTAGCCAAGGAAAAGCTGCTTGTAGAGAAGTTTTCAAGTTGTGCAGAATTAAAAGTGGATTCCACAAGAGAAAACTTGTTACTTGTTTTTGAAAAACTTTGACTAAACTTTTGCAACAATCTCTTGGCTTTTACAATTGTAAAAACAACTCGAGTTACAATTAACTGGCGTATTAAAAACGGTTGAAACAGTACGAGAGCCATTTCAAGTGGTAATCCACACTCGTGAAGTTTTAAAGTGGGTCCTACTACAATTACCGAACGTCCGGAATAGTCAACCCGTTTACCAAGCAGATTTTGCCTAAACCGACCTTTTTTGCCTTTTAATATGTCTGAAAATGATTTAAGAGGCCTGCCTTTTGGTGTTGACACAGGGCGATTTCCTTTTCCGTTTTCAATTAAAGCATCTACCGACTCTTGTAACAAGCGTTGGTAGTAAGTTTTACATTTTCCTTCACTCTCGTCTTCTAAACATCTTTGATTTCTAAGAAACACCTTTTGATAAAAGGTGTTGAGGTCAGAAACTGCAAGTTGGCCGTCATCTAATTCAATTATAGGCCGTAAAGCAGGTGGAAGAACTGGCAAGTGGGACAACGTGATCCACTCAGGTTTAATCTTGTTTCGGCACAAATCTTTTATTACCGTTAAACGACGAACAATCCTCAACCGACGCTCATTTAATCTTTTAAGTCTTCTTCGTCTTTTTCGTGGAAGCCAGTCTCTGTTTTCTACATTGGCAATCTGAAAATTTAGTTTAGAAAGTTGCTCAACCTTAAAGTTTTTATATATTTGTTTCAAGTTGAGGCTGTTAAGTTCTTTTTTAATGGCTACACCGCCAGTCATTTGAGTCTCACGTAGAGGTGACAATATGACTGGGTTCTGTGCGGTAAACCTGTTTGTCGTCCGGAAGAGTTGTCTACGAGAATTGATACCTTTAGTTCCAAACCTAAGCACTCTAGGCCTGCCTGTCATGTACTTGTGTTTGGAAGTAGGTTTAAATACCACGTACTTTTGTCTGGGAAAGTTGGCATCTTTAACAGTAAATTCCCCCAATGTAATTGTGATTCGCGTGTGTGTTTGAGTGTAGGAACGGCATGCAAATTGAGTGGTTAGTTGGTAGAAGTCAGATGATTTTAACGTACCAACTGCTTCGCTCCACGAAGAAACCAAACTCGTATCAGGTAAAGCCGAACTTTCTTTATCTACTTTTGCCGCGCAAAACAAAACCTGTTGAAACAAAGGACCAGCTAATAACAAATGGGACCTGTATTGGGGCTTTTCTAGGACTAGACAAGGTATTTTTTCGAATTGCTTGGTTGTAGGGTAACCAGCTCTTGTTTTAAACAAACCTCTTTTGCTTGACACAAACTTTACAGGTGTAAAAGATACAGGTGATAGGGTTTCTTTGTTTGCTTGTTCCATTGCTAACCGAAGGTTGTATTTCGCTTCTAGAAGAGATGCTTCATTCAACGTGTTGCTTTGCACCAAAGATAGAAACTGCTTATACCACAATTGATCGATGGAAGCAAGACCTGCCCATTTACGTTGTATATCTGCACGCATTTCAGGAGAGGGTGAAGATTGTTGGAGAACGCCACCTTTTTTTTGCTTCACACGAGCTTTGGTGAAACCTTTTATCCAGTTTACGGATACTTTGGGATCTTTCATAGGGTATTTCACAGGATCAAGTAACACTCCGGGTTGAGGTTGGTACAAAGTGGGTATTTGTTTTTGACTCTCATTTAATTTTTGAGAGGCCCACCATTTGAAAGATACTTTTTGCAAGTTACGCTTACTACGCGCTAAACCTGCGATAAAAGACGTGGCTAACCATTTTCTAGAAAGTGAACTGCTTTTGTAAGGTACACGTGTGTGTGTACGTGCAAAGCAAGTGGTTTTAAAGACTGTTTCTTGTTCTAACCGAGGGTCTAACCGAGGGTCTAACCGAAGGTCTACCTGTGGTCGCGAGTCAAGCGATTCAACTTGGGAAAAAGCAAGACGTGGCTCGTTACACCGAGACCATTTCGTCGATGTGCTGTAAATGGAATGTTTGTCAGAAGGGAAATTAATAAATAGGTGAAATCTTGGGTTTTTAAAACTGTGGCAAGAGTACTTTTCGTATTTGTTTGGTTGTAATTTCAGCCAACCTAAGAATCTCTTAACTCGATCTTTTTTTGTTTCCTTTTCCTTTTTCGGAGCATCACACAATCTTAGGCCATACATGGCCTGGATAGCAGCAAGAGGAATTTCCTTTTTCTTTTTGTTTCTAAGGCGGTTATATGCAAACAAAGTTTTTTTATACCGCACCTTGAGCGGTTGCCATCTTATTTGCGGTCGTGAAACAGCACGTTTGTAGGAAGACGATTGATTTGTTGTCAACCAGTTTCCAAAGCAAGTCGACAAGTAGTTCGCTACTTGGTACAAGTCAGCTTTTCCAGGTTTTGACGCATGTTGCTCGTTTCCAAGCCAACCAATTGTTTCAACAAATTGATCGAGGCCACTTTTACGACTAAATTCCAACCGTTCATGTATCTTGTCCCCTGCTTGACTAAAAGTAATAAACCCAAACCTTTTTTGTGTTTTATAAAGTAAAATCGAGGTTATTATACGACAAATCGCTCGAACTTTTAAACTATCCATTCGAGCTTTTAGGATCGAAAAACCTTCTATTACTTGTCGGTTGGTACCAACTAAACCCACGTTAGCTGGGACAACTCTCCAAGGTTTAGGTGGTGGTGAAGACAAAGGTGCTTCGCTCGACCCCCACCTACACTTGTAAGTAGAGTTGGGAGACAAACCTTTAACCTTTGTTTTCTTGTAAAAGCCTATCGCATCTACCGAAGTAAACCGGTTGTTTGCTTGCTCCAATTGCTTGTTCCGAATGATTGTTGCAAATGGTTCGACTGTCAAAACACCTTGGGCGATACGTGCTTGCAAACGCTTTTTTCTAACTTTTCTTCTATACTGTTTTCGAACTGTTGGTAAAACAGAAAATCGACCAATGCACCGGATTTGTTTTTTCCACCTGCCCAAATACTTTATAAACAATAGCTCTTCTTTAACTAAAGCAAGACCAATTTCACAGTATGTGTTCTCCGTATGAAAACGTGATTGGTAAATAGCTTTACCAAAGGTGGCTTGAGATTTGCGTGCGCGGCAATCGAATGGCTGATCCTCGCGACGTGCTTTGCCAAGTGTTTGGCACAGATCATTAAACGTGAATGGAAATACTTTACCTTGGTTGGTGGCACTTAATGGGTTCAACACATGTTTACCAAGTCTGTACTCCAAAGGGAGAGGTGATGGTGCGCTCCAATTCCACCTTTTGCTACGCACCAACGTGTCTTGTACCTTGTTGTTGGTGGAAAACAAGTTATGGTGCTTGTTTGAACGATTCAAGAGTAATATTCGCTTTTTTCGGGTGGCTGGCGTGATTTCGCGTTTTTGAGAATCACGCAAACGTAAAGACTTGGTGTTGAGCAAAATCTGTAGAGTTGACAAAGGGCACCTGTATTGTGTGGTATACAAATACCATTCGACCTGCTTGTCGGAAAAGATTTCGGTACCACAAATTCGCACATTACCGTTGTTTACCAGCAAAGCACGTGGTGGTAAGGCAAGAGGTATTTGGCTCCACAAAGAAGCAACCGGTCTATGATGGGTGCAGATACCTGGTAAAGTAGAGTATTGGTATCGCAAAGGTGTTTCCACTTTGTTTAAATTTACTACACTTTTGGTTGGCAGCTCAACCTTTTTCACTTCTATGTTGGACCTCAAAGCAGCCTGCATTAAAGGTGTTTTGTTTGAACCTGTGCGAAGCAAGTACCTGGCCATGTAACTGTCCGTAGGAAACAAATTGTCCGCCGATTGCTTTGGTATGGAAGGCAGTAGACACGGAAGATGCCAATCATTTTCTTGATTGGTCAAATTGATCGGCTTTTGATCGTTTGGGGTAGGATTAATCGGTGCTGTAGGATTCGCGGTCAAAGGTAATAATAGATGTGCTTGTTCTAAAGAAAGATGCCTTTGGTGACTCAAAAAAGTAGTCGTACGGGTAGTAGAGTTCGGTAAGGTGATAACTTTTTGATATTGCTCAAGTAAACGATCAGTTGAATTAGGGGGGTTTGTACAAAATTTAGGAAAACAAGAAAAGTCCCAACGATCCACTATTTCCTCGTTCCATTTCCTCGGTTGTTCACGATGTATCATCATTCTCGGGAAGGGTAAAAGGTGGAAAAAAGGTTTAAGAGGGCCAAGTAGTAATCCACATTCAGGTTCAAAAAAACTTGATGTTGTTGCGCAATAAGTAATATCTTTTACTTTTTTTTTAGATTTTCGACGACCCTCTCGCTCTAACAAGATCGAAATGTAATTTATTCGACCTCTTAAGTACCAAAGGTGAACCACAGGAAAAGCTAGCCCTATATACCCAAGACGGTGTCTCCGAACGTTACAGTAAGTAAATTTTGTAAGGCATTGAGGGCAGAACTTTTTTAAAGGATCTGTCTGACTTTTTGGGTTTCTACAAGAACATTTAAAACTCCTTATTGGACCAAAGATACGTTGACAGAAAAGACCACCTGGCACTGGTTCCAGTGTCTTGTAACTTAGTGTTTGATGGTTTCTAATCTCTCCTATAATGTAATTATTAGGCAAATACTGCTCTGCCCAACGTTTTATTTGTGTTGGTGATGCTACCCCTATTTGTATCCCACTAAACTGAGTTTGTTTGAGTTTCATATTAACCTCCAGCTCTCAGAAACGTTTGTCTTACAAGTCTAACTCAAATCTCACCGTAAGGTTGAGCAACACTAGGCTAACTGTTTTTGGCTATTCTTTAAGTTGCCAATAACGATGAGTTTTGTACTACGTGTTGGTTTAGCACGGCACATCGTTTGCCCTGCTTGAAACTAACATGTGTTTGTTGTATTGTGCCAATCAACGACAAGCAGCTCATATAATTGGGACAAACAAAAAACCTTTTTTTTGCCCAGACAAGGGACTCACTTGGTTCGATGTTTCTAACCGATTGGTAATTTTGTTTGCATACCGTTGTACCCTTTGTTTGGCAACCTATCCTTGGGATGTAGCAACACGTGTTTCCCTCTTGTACGTGTTTCACTCACAAAGTGGTAATTGAAAGAAAAGAAGGGTTTGGATTAGAAAACAAAGTGGATTTGCACATTTTACAGATTTTTGCTCTTTGTGCAAAGCAAAAGAACGTAGTTTCCTTGTCCCTTTAATTTCGCTTGTGCTGAACACATCGACCGATTGTTACCGTAACTTGTTGTTTCCTTGTTTGTGCGACGCAAGGTTAAATGCTGGTTTTACGAGCAAAGCATCAACCAAAGATCCTGCTTTGCTCCACGTCTTTTTTTACGAGCAAGAGTTTCGAAAGGTAGTTACTTTAAGACATAAACACTGAAGTTCTTTAATTAAAACTTCAAACGCAGCAGGTCTACCCACTACTACATTTCTTTTATATAAAATACTGTCCATTACTTGGAGTCGGCCTTTTATATCGTCAGATTTTACAGTTAAAAGCTCTTGTAGGGTATAAGCCGCACCAAACCCCTCAAAGGCCCAAACTTCCATCTCACCTACTCTTTGCCCCCCCTTTTTTGATTTACCTCTCAAAGGTTGTTGAGTTATTAACGCATAAGGGCCAATCGACCGGGCATGAATCTTGTGATCTACAAGGTGAATAAGTTTTAACATGTAGGCTTGACCTACAGTTACTGACTGGTCAAAAAGCTGTCCTGTACGACCATCAAAAAGGGGCATTTTTCCGGGAGTTTCGGGATTAAACAACCAATTCTGTCCAGTTTTCAAGCGGGCTTGGTAAAGTTTCGAATAAACCAAACTACGAGAAGCTTCAGAACCATAAAGTTCGTCAAAAGGAAGGATTTTAAATTGTTGATTTAAATGAATTCCAGCCAACCCTAACAACGATTCAAAAACTTGCCCCACATTCATCCGAGAAGGAACTCCCAAAGGGTTGAGAACGATATCAATTGGCGAGCCGTTAGGAAGATAAGGCATATCCTGCCTTGGTAAGATTTTTGACACAATTCCTTTGTTTCC
This sequence comes from Asterochloris sp. CNOR1, assembly GCA_963969365.1. Classification (NCBI taxonomy): domain Eukaryota; kingdom Viridiplantae; phylum Chlorophyta; class Trebouxiophyceae; order Trebouxiales; family Trebouxiaceae; genus Asterochloris; species Asterochloris sp. CNOR1. The sequence continues at coordinate 89,968 of OZ017765.1, read as the reverse complement.
ATGGCGACCAGACATTTTGTCTCCTACTTGAATTCTCCGTTTTTCTGCCAAATAGATACGAATACGTAGACCGCCAAACAACTGGGCGTTTCTATTAGAAGGGAAAAGCGTATTGTTCTCTTTCCAATAAACGGAGGTCAGGTTTGCAATTGCAAGTTTTGACCTGTTAGCTGTAACACAGGTGGACACATGCTTTGCAATTCGCTTTGACAGTTGATTGGCGCGTAACCTAAGTCGATGTGTGTTCCAAGGGTCCCAAGTATTCCAAGTAAGACCTGTTTGGTACCTACTACGAGTCTTGGCTCCAATCGCCAATTGCTTACCACTCAAATCCTCTTGGGATTCTAATACCTCAATCCTTACAACTCGGCCTTCTACTCCTTTTGGAACTCTTAAGGATTTGTCACGGATTCGCATCTGGTAGGAGGGTCCAGTGATTTCAAAAAGAAGTTTCTCGTAAGGAGAGAGCTGGTCGTCTACAACTTCTTGGTACTTTCCTATCAAGATATCACCTTCAACTACCCAACTACCAATTTTTGCTATCCCGTCCCCATCTAGGTGTCTTGTCTTGTTTGTGGATTGCTGTTTACGCATATAAGAAGGTGTGTTTCGCACCTCAGGCCAAAGTTCCTCAACAACTGAATGTACGTATGTTTTGGAATTCCAAAGATCATACCTTGCAAGTTGGGTTTGATATCGCTCAATATGAATTGAGGTAAAAACATCATCATAAACCAGTCTTTCATTTATTAAAATAGCATCTTCGAAATTGTAACCTTCCCACGGCATATAAGCTACTAACACGTTTTTACCTAAAGTAACTTCACCTGAAACACTAGATGACGAATCAGCCAATAAATCCCCTTTCTGAACCCAATCCCCTTCCATAACTGTAGGTCTTTGAGTCAAACAGGTTTCTTGGTTTGATCGCTCATAAACTTGTAAAGGATATTCTATTGATTTGGACCAGCCTAGAATCTTTGATACACCTTCGATACCTCTTACCGGCCTATTATTAACTAGACTTGTGAAACATGTGTTGAACCCATTAAGTGGCAAAGCATAACTTAATCGTTTTGTTGTACCGTCTAAAGACAAATTTGACTTAAGCGTTAAAACCGAACCTTTTGGAAGCAAAGCATTCGAATTAGTCCATGCAACAGCAACCTTTACTCGGCTTAAAAGGTCCGCTTTAAATCTGCGACCAATCGTTTGTTTTGTCTTACCTTTGGTCGCAAAGGACACAAAACAGCTTTTCAACCCTTTTTGGGTTGTAAGTTGTTGCTTCGCAGGTGAGAAAACAAAATCGGACTGTACAGAGTTGAGGTAATCACGACTATTAATTCCATGTTGGTAAACAAGTGGTACGTTGTGATCGGAATTACGACTCAAAGCAATATGTTTGCTCCGTATAGTACTAGGTGAAGATAAAAACAGAGTTAAAGTCGAAGACAAGAAACACGAGAATTCTGTCCGCCATGAGAAGCATTCCCAACAACTTCTCCAGGTCTGAAAACAACCAAGTGATTCAACCAAACGCTTTACCTCTGATGAATTTGCGTCCCATGAATCGATAACACGTCTTCCTTCGGACAGGCAGTTAATAGTAAAAGAAGATGTGGTTGGCACGTAATACACGTACTTTCCATCTAACGGTAAGTTAACTTGATTTTGCAACCAATCATACTCACGCAAACTAGTACGAGCAAACTTTGTCGTGCCAAGCAATCGAAAAAAGCAAGATGAGGTCGAATAAAGATTTACTTGCTTTGCTTTGTACGAAGACGTTTGTAGTTGACTGCTACCCCATCTCGGCTGAATAACAGTTCTGTGTTTTGCTACAAGGTGGTTCGCTCCACGTCTTTTTGAACCGTAGGTAGGACAAGCAAGACCATTTCCTTGCAACTGGTAAAAAGGGGGTGACAAGCAATCACAAAACAAAGACAAGACTTTTGCTGAAGTCGATCGTGCAAAGCACGAACAGGCAAGATGCTCCGTAAAAGTAAAACGATATCCCTGCACCCTTTGTTCTGTTTGCATTCTGCTTTCCGGCCTTTTTTGAACGTGTTGCTTTGCGGCGTGTTTTGCCCGCAAAGGGCGAGAAATCCTTTTTTCATGTTGCAATGTTTGTTTCGGGACGTGCTGCGCGACGTGATACAAAGTATCTCGTAGTGGTGTTTCAACAGATAGAGGGCCAAGCAACACTACTGTAATCTTAGGCCGACGATTGATTGTTTTACAGTTCTTGAGTCGCGATCCATTTGGTTGTTTACCAGCGTCGGGATGATGATGGTAGCTGGGTTGAAAATGGAGGTGAGGGTGAAGGTGTTTCGAAACACCTCTACCTCCACCTTTTCCCCTAACTCGACCTCGATCCACAGCTTTACTTTCACTTTCATCTGCATTTCCGCCTTTGTGAAAAACGACATCTCCACTTTGTATCACTTGAAAAAGGCAATCCGCGCTTTTTCCTTTGCAGGTGGATTCTTGAAAACGTAAACCTTTAAAAGGTTGAATTTGTATTTTTTTCCCGCTTGCGTAAGATACATAACCAAACGTTTTCGACTCTACAAGATGTCCAGAATTTGCAGCCGTTCGCGATTCCAAACCTGTACCAACGATTGGTACTTGTGGCGAGACTAGAGGTACAGCTTGTCGTTGCATGTTTGATCCCATTAAGGCACGATTAGCATCATCATGTTCTAAAAAAGGTATTAACGATGTTGCTACAGAAATCATTTGTAGGGGTGAGATAGCTGTATATTCTACTTGACTCGATAAAGTGGATCGGTATTCTTCATTCATTTTAATTGGCACGTTCTCAAGTTGTAAAAAACCTAATTTCGAGAGTTGTAGATCAGCTGGAGCTAAATTGATTTCACCCTCGCGTTCGGTAGAAAAAAGAGAAACTTCACGTTTTGATTGAACTTGACCTTTATATATTTTACAAAAGGGCGTTTGGAGCAAACCTTGCGAGTTGATTTGGGAATATACTGTAATTGAATTTACTAACCCTGCGTTTCTACCTTCTGGTGTTTCAATAGGACAAATCCTGCCGTAATAAGTAGGGTGTATACTTCTAACTTGAATTGCACTTTCACGTTTAATGCCCCCAGGACCTAACGAGGTTATACGGCGTTTGTGAGTTATTTCTGCTAAGGAATTGGTTTGATCCATGTATTGTGAAAGTGGGTTGGTCCCAAAAAACTCCCGCAAAGAGCCGTTGACGTGTTTTGTGGTTACCAAATTTTGAAGATGAATTTTGTTTTTCTTCTCTTTCATCTGTTTTTGAATAGATTTCTTTAGGTTGACAAGGGCACCATTTATTTGATTCCTAATTAATTCACCAGAGGTTCTTACTCTTCTGTTTCTTAAACTATCAATATCGTCAATTGTTTTTGTTTTGTATTCCACCTCATAAATCAAGTTGATGGCGAAAAGGAGATCTCTTGTGGTTAATGTTAATTGATCTTCCCTTAAACCAAAGAGGTTGTTTAATCGACCACGACCTAACTCACTTAAATTGTAATTTGCAGCGCTTTGAAATTCGTTATATAAGAACTTTTTACCGTATATAATTTTCGTGCGATAGTTAACGTAATTGTAATTGGAATCGCCAACTATTGGGTTAAGGTAGGAGTACAACCTAACAAGGGCAGCCTCTTTCGTCAAATGGCCGACCTCGATTGGTTCCTTTTTCTCTCCTGGGGGTGGGTAATATAACAGTAGTTCTCTGTATACGTTTGGTGCTTCAGCTTTTATCTCCTTTCTTTGTAATCCAAAACTTTGAAGGAGCGCTACAGCCTCGATCTTTGGTTTTGACTTTGATAAAGCCCAAACGGTCCCATTTTTGTCCTTCTTTAACCTTAACCAAGTACCACGTTGCGGAATCAAGTCCCCCCAAATTATAAGATTGCCTTGGGTGTCATAACCCTGATTGTAATAAATTCCAGGGCTTCGGACCAACTGATTAACAATTACTCTAGGAGAACCATTTATTATAAAATGACCCCGTTTGGTCATTAAAGGCAAATTTCCAAGAAGCACCCATTCAGTAGACACCTCTTTTGTTCGCCTATTAACTAATTGAGCTGGCACATAAAGTTTACTTTCGTAAGTTTTTCCTTTCAATACCGCTTGAGTTGGTGAATGTTCTGGGTAATTTAGCTGATAATATTCAGGATAAAGAAACAGATTCAAGTAAGGTTTTGGTTGGTATCTATACCTGCGTTTGCTATCTCTAATGCGTTTTTTCTTTGAAAAACTTTTAACAAACCCTTCGAGTAAAAAGAAAACAAAACTGTTTCTTTGAATCTCTACAAAATCAGGAATAAGAAACGAAATTATGTTGTAATGAGATTTCATGATTCTTTTTTTAATTTCTTCGTACCAAGCAAAACCAACCTACTTTTAGTCGAAAGCAACACCTCCTAGACCCTAAGTAGGACGAAAAGCGGAAACTTAAATGCCGTTGCCAAGCTAAAACCTAGACCTTGTAAAACTGATGCAAAGAATGAAAGCAAACCAACTGCTTGTGCGCAGCAACAGGTTGTTCTTGCAAAACACGCAAGTCGCTGTGTTGCGTCTTGTGTGCCAAGCAAGTACGAAGAGTACATTTGCTTCTAACCATTCCTTGATCGAAGATAGGACGTAAGGGCGAGTGTTTGGCTCGTAAAGCAAAGGTAACCTTATTTCCTGTGAATTACACAGTAAAATAGCAAATCAAACAACGGTGGTTTGTTTTGCCACAACGTGGGTCATACATTTTTCAAGCACTATCATAATTTAACCTGTTTGTCCTCAGTTAAGTGGGCGGTTAACAGTAAAAGCAAACTTGTTTTGGCCTAGTACAGGACGTGTTACGCTGTCTTACTTACGGACGACAGCGTACCATGTTTTCCTGAACCGTAGGTAAAACAAGCAAGGAAAAGTTACGTCGATGTGCGCCTACCTAGAACGCAGTTAGGTCGAAGCTCGTAATACAAAACAAGTGCGTAGTTGGTCTTTTCTTTGAAAAAAAAGCAATAGGAAGTTTGTACTTGGTATAAACTCTTCTAGCACATTCCAAAGCCAAGGCTGTTAGAGTATGTTTATAGCTGTGGTCGCAAAACAACTTTTAATGTACAGTGAAACGTGAGTACAACCAGTCTTCGAGTGGCTAATTACATCTAAAAACAATAACCTTCAGCTAAGCCTATCAAATCAGTGACAAATTTGTTATATCCAGACACGTCCTGTTTTGTGATCATTGCAACAAAATACTTGAACACGTCTTGTGTTGTAATCAATTGGTGGAAATTGTGCAAAGCGAGATTGTGCGCTGAAGAGAGCTCTTGGTACGTATAACATAGCACAACACAACCTTTAAATCTCTTTTGTTATCTTGATCTCTTTTGGCGTTTAGTGGTAATGAATTAACTCAAAGAATAACTTGCCCGTCTTACTGTGTTTCTCTTCGACCGTGAAATCATTGCGTTAAAGACAGACAAAATGTATCTACGAGGTAATCTTGGTGTGTTTTGTTCGAACGAATCTCGTGCCAATTTCAACCCAAGGTAAGCAAGACCTTTTTTTTAACAAATTGTTTTGCACGTGTTGCTTTTTCCTTGTTCTTTTTGCTTTGTCGTTTTTTGCTGTACCAAGTATTGGTTATGCTGTAGACAAAATGTGTAGGCAAGCACTCACTTTGCGTACGCGACAAATGATCCTTTTCTACAGACTTGCTGGTAAAAAAAACCACGCGCGCCAACCAAAGGTACCTCTACCTTTTACCTGCCGTTTTGTACCCTCTGCTTGGCGGCCAAAGGTTTTACTATCTATGCAAAAGAGTACCTTAGGTTGTACCAACACCAATCGGTAGTAAAAAGAGGTGCGCGTCCTACCTGCGGTTCTGCGGTCTAGGACGTGTTGCGGTCGTGCGAAGCAAGTGCAACCATTCCTTGATCGAAGATAGGACGTAACTCGTACTGTCAAGCAATTCTACTCTTTGTTCTCTCTTTGCGACCCATCCTTGATCGAAGATAGGGCGTAGCAAGACTTGCTTCGCACACAAGCAAAGCAACACGTCTTTTTTATTTAATCATTAAATTGAAAGGTTTGATGAGTACGCACGGCAATTCGTGCGAAGCAAGGCGTACTGCTTGCCTTTTACGAGCGAAATAACCTTTGACGCAAAGGATGATAACGCTCTACCAGTGGTTACACAGCAAAACCAAAGCGAACAATATTGCTTGTCCAAAGGAAAACTAACCTATCGGCTAGACTAGACTTAAAACATGCAAAGCATTGGGTTATGGGTATTGTTTTGGTTGTGATCTTTGAAATTGTATCAAGGAATAATTATTGACCTAACTTTAAAAACAAATTAAAATAAAATTAAAAACTATAAATCAATACCTGTTGCCCTTGCGAAGCACGTACCTTTTGTGAATTATATACAGAGTATAATCGATTGGTTAATGTTAGAGCAAAGCGAATGCAAAGCACATACCTCTTGTTGCCAAAGGACACAAGAGGTGTGTGATATGTAAAAGTTGCCTCCAACGCAACTTTTCCTACCCTTGGTCTACTTACCAAAGGTTTAACCTTTGGTTGTTTTGCCTTTAGCTACGAGTGGTTCGCTCGAAAGTGCTTTGCTCTACGTTTTGTGCCTTTCCTTGTGTTCCGTTCGGCTACAAATAGGTAGGACAAGCAAGACCGAAAAAAGACTTGATATGTGTGAAACAACTTGTGTGCCACGTGGCACATGTAACAGGTGGTAATTATTTTTACTACATTTTACGAATAAAGCAGGTCTAGGGTAAGGTATAACACTAACCGATCGCTTCGCGCAAGCAAAGTAGAGGTATAAACAATCAAACAGTTGTTGTCTTGAATGTGGACAGATACGTGGCTTTGGTTGAAATTTAATAAAATTGGCGACATAGCCAAGTGGTAAGGCAGGGGATTGCAAATCCCTCATCCCCCAGTTCGAATCTGGGTGTCGCCTAAAAGTATGCTTTTGTTTGTGTTATTACCTTCGGCTGCAAAGGAAAGGGTACATAAAGTTTAAAGATAAAATCAATTGGCGCGTAATCGACTAAACCTCTTCTTATGCAAGAACGTAACATCAATCTGGCCTACAAAACAATCAGTCACATATGCATTGTAAATAAACGCGGTTTCGCTCATAACATTTGATTGAACGGCAATCAACTCAGTTTGGATCAAAGTTTACTTAAAACGTCTAACAGGTTTGGCAATCACTTGTCCGTAATCTTTTGTTTTACTTGTCTTTGCTTTTTTAAAACAGTATTTCGCTTATCGTGAGAAAGTTCTAACAGTATAAATATTACAAACCATTCACTTCGCGTGCAAAGCAAGACTCTTTTAGATTAATCGTTTAGCATCGGGGTAAGAAATTAAGTGATTCTGAGATATTATCAGTTTTTTTTTACAATCGCTTGAATTGTTTTGCTTTTGTTGTTAACAATTTTTATTTTTTATATTAGTACTCAAAAAATATGAATTTTGGTACTATAAAAACACAAGGAGATTAAAACCTTGTGTTTACGCGCTATGCACGTCTTTGACTACACATCTAGCTTCGCAAGAACAATTGCTTAAGCAAGTCAATCAAAAAGAACGCAACACCTTTGTTCTACACCCTTTGCAATTCTTTTCCTGTGCGCACCAAGTGGGTAAGACAACTTGTCTTAAACGGTAGAAGGTGATACAAACAATCGATTGACGGCAGATCAAAACAACCAAATAGGGGCCTAACTGTTCCGGCTACATTAAACCTTTAATGCTGCTACTTGAGAGTCCTGGCATGGTTCAAGACTTAACGTTACAGAAGTTAGACCGTTTTGGATTATAAGGCCGCCGATTACCTTTCAAACAGGTTTTTATGATTTCTTATTTCAACAGACTCTAAATTACATTTATTAAAATGTTTTTTGGGGGCGTTGTGATCGTTATTGTTAGCAAAAGTAAACCACGCCTTGGTTTTGTTTCGTCTGCGTGTAACATTGTCCTATTGTGTACTCGAACGGTTAAGCTGGTTTCTGGAAGTGCAATTTTAAGGATAGCTAGACCTTTGGTTAAAAGTAGCAGGTAACACAAACAAAGGTAACACGTGTTTCATCTGTTTGCTTTATACAACGTTACAACCGGCCAATGAAAAGATTTAAATAAAGCTTTTTTTAATAAAAACAGGTCTACCTGGACTTTCGATTGCAGGAACAAGGAAAACCTATCTTTTTGATTTGCCGAGTCCTTTAACTGAAAACATGGAATCACGGTAGCAAAACCAATTTATTGTTATATAGTCGTGTTACTTTATGTAGTTTATCTTTACATTGTGTTGTCTTTGGTTACGTTTATTTACAATCTAGTTTAAAACAAAAAATACAACCGAAAATTATGTATAGTAAAAAGTATTAACCACCCCTTACTTAAAAAACGTAACCGTAGCAAAAAGTTAAATGAAACGTTTATGTTGGAGGAGCGAAACACTTTAAAGAGAAATTTGCTTTGCATTCCCGTAGATTACAAGAAGATAAAAAGCAATTTGTCCGACAAACAAAACGTTTTTGTTCTGTGACTTGTAACTTACTGTTTTGAGTGTACTGTTTTCTCTGTCTCCGTAGGAAAGCAAAAGTAGCTTTAAACCTAGCTAATGCAAAGCACTTAGGTCAACAGAAAAAACAAGCAAAATTCGATACCGCGGCCGCAACAGGTATAACCAAATAGCGTTTTACACATGAAGAAACATTTCAAAAGCCAATGTACGTGTTTCCCACTTTACAGACCAAAAACCAGGTTTACTTTTAAACCATCTTTGTCGATCGATTGGTTGGACATGTGAAAGAATTAAGGTGCTTCTAGCACAAAGCCAATGTAAAGCACTCGCTTTGTGCTAAAAGCAAACTCTATTTACGCCCCGTTTTTGGTTGATATGTTGTTATTATCTTAGAGCGAATTTGCTTTACATGTATCTTGCAACGCGTATCACGCCCATAAAAGATATTGATATTTTGCACTACACCGTGTGTACACGACAAAACTAAAAGTCTATCTGGCGCGTAAATGGGTAATTCCAGGATACAAAATTGTAATTTTAGCAAGAGTAGTTTTTCGTTTTCTCTTACAAGTTAAAAGATTTACGTTGCATAACATGTAATCACAATTAGGGCGAGCAAAAAAAAGATCAACCAAGGATATTGCTTGTTTAAACTAAACTTGACAAAACTTTTGACGAAAACACAGAACACTTTAAGCAACCAAAAAAACCTGTTCAATACCTTGTTTTCATTTATACCTTGCAAAAGTAGCTTTTTGTTGTGTTTTGCATGAAAAAGGCCAAAACACTATTCCGTTCTTTTGTCTGTATAAATAAAATAAAGAGGGTTCTTTTGATTAGATTTTACTGAACCTTTCACTTTTTAAGGAAGAAAACAACTTATCTGTGTTTTTAGATAACAAAAAGTTGTCGCTTACAAAAGCAAAAATATTTGTATGGTTTGTTCCACGTTTTGTACCCTCTCGCAACACAGCCTTGTACCCTAGCAACACAAACGATTGGTGTACCGTGGACCAGAGGTAGTGTACCCTTTAGCCACAAGCACGTGTTGCGTTAACCGAAAGTAGTGTTAAACAAGCAGAAAGGCTACAAACACAAAGGGTACAAAACCTAACTACGTTCCAGATAGGAGTACCTTCGGTTGGTTCACGTCTTCCTTGTGCGCAGCAATTCGTGTTGCCAAAGGGTACAAGGCGGCAAGTAAAACATAAAACAAGCAATTAGTTGACGCAACACTACTACTAACCAAAGATCTTAATTGGTTTCACGTTTTCCTTCTTGCGTGCTTTGCGAGCACAAAAAGCAATTAGAAAGCAGCATGTTAACCGGTTGATTGTTCTACCTACTTGTAGCCGAAAAAAACATAAATTGCTGCGCACAAGAAGGACGTGCGCTAAAAAGATCTCGTAAAGCGGCAAGATCTGATCACCTTTGGTTAGAAGCACAAGGAATGGTTACACGTCTTGCTTTCTTTTAAGCAAGCACAACACAGGCAAAACCTATCATTTTTAATTTAATACATGCTTTGCAATCAGATTATAGAGATGAACCTAAACCTACATATGATCCATAAAAAAAGATAGTAAGCAAACCAAGTGCTGCAATACCTACAACGGTGCCCACAAGCCATAAAGGAATACGTCCAGTAGTTCCAGTATTATTAGTATTAGACATCTTATTTCTCCTAAATATTTAATTTTAAAAAACTGAGCACGTGCATACCAAAACCTGGTGCTTGTGACTTTGTCCGAGTAAAAGGATTCAACTTGTTGCGGCCAAGGAAACAACATGTTTTACTTTACACAACCTACCCTAAACGTGTCGCTTCACAGAACTTTCAATTAGATTCCGTAGAACGTAACATTAGCTTGGTTTTGAAAAGAATCGATTTTGCCTTTTGCGTGTTTAACCAAAGATGGTCCAAAGGAAAGCGCTTTGCTCAACATTAGTGCATAGCAAGAGGTTAGTGCTTTGCATTAGCTGGAACGCAGTTAGCTGAGATACAACACGTGTTGCTTTTGGCGACAATAACTGCATTTTGGGTAAGCAAACAACCTTTTGCTACGGACCAACGTTAGAAACATGTGTTTTGCTAGGAGTTGACTTTGGTTACACGTTCTCTTTCGGCCTCAGAGTTGCGTGCTCTGCAAGCACTTGCGCTTACGTTCGCAGGGATTTTTTGCCACTAGAAGCACAAGGTTTGGCCTTTTAATTAAAGATATAGCTCGAGAATAGAACAGCTAAGACAAAAATTAAAAGCAGTCCCCAATATAAACTAGTACGATTTAATTCAACAGATTGTTTGTTAGGGTTTGGTTTAGCCATAATTACTAATTTAAGGTTTTTAACGTTGAATAAATTGCATTGCGGTAATTGCACCTAAAAAGAAAACAGTAGGTACCGCTAAAGCATGAACTGCAAGCCAACGAACAGTAAAAATAGGGTAAGTAATATAAGAAGATTTTTTTGTAGTCATCTTTGTGCGGAGCATAGTAACAGCCAAAAACATTAGAAAGTTTTTGGTAAATAGGTTGCTTTTTTTAAGCGGATTGCATTTATACGCACGTCTTGTATATCAAGCAGACACATGGTAGGTTGACCAATAAAAACGGTTTTAACCTTGAACGAAACTAGTGTTAGGTCTGCAAGAAAGGTTACATACATAACGTACAAGGATTGTTTTTCGTCTTATGTGTCAAGCAAGCACTTGCTTCGTACAAGAATCATGGATTGCTAAGCGCCTGGCTCTGTGCCTGTTTCGCATAACTATGTGATCCTTTGTGCCTTCGTTTGCTTGTACCCTTCCTAAACGGGTACTCTTGATGCTTGTAGCGAAAGGCAACACGACGAATTGCCTTTGGCTACAAGTAGGAAGGGTACAATTGCTTTGCACGTAGCAGTAGAAAAAAATCTTGTTTCTGACCCAAGGCCGCAATCCAATTGCTTTGTCACCCATTGCTTTTAAACTGGAGCGAAGGTAATCAAAATGATCTAAGGTTAGTAGGTTGGCTCTACAAGTAAACAACAATAGGTAAAGCCAAACAAACATTGTAAAAAAGAGTAATTAACTTACTTCAGACAATTGTTTTACTTGATCTAATGCATTAAATCGGTCAGTAATTAATGGAGCTTCTTGGCGGTCTTCGGTAAAATATTCGTTTGGTCGCGGACTTCCAAAAACGTCATACGCAAGACCTGTACTCACAAAAAGCCACCCTGCAATAAATAGAGACGGGATTGTAATACTATGAATTACCCAGTAACGAATACTGGTTAAAATATCAGAAAAAGGTCTTTCTCCAGTAGCACCAGACATTATTCAAACTCCTTTTTGTATAACTTTTGTTTTAACTAATTTCAACTTGAAACTTCTCTACTCTCTTTTGCTGTAAAAAAGATTTTCTACCTTTGGTCACAAACCATGTAAATTATAATACCAGGAGGTAAACAACCAGTACAAAGTAACGTTGCTTTGTATTTGTCGCTTTGTACGTGCTGCTTTAAGAAAAAGTGCTTCTGATGCTTGTAAATGCGTAGCAAGAGGTGAAACAAAGCATCTCCTGGAATTTTACAGCTGCAATAAAATGCCGCCCGACGTGCTCGTCTCGCCTATCGGACCAAGTGTTTAACCAAAGGTAACACAAGCTATATATTAACTCTTAAACAATAACGTTGGTTGCTTATGTTAAAGCAAGACGTGATACTTTGCTTTGTACTATCTCGTAATGCTTTGTAACACCTACGAGTTACGTCCTATCTTCGATCAAGGAATGGTTACACGTCTACGACCTTCTACAACTTTCTTATTGTGGCCAACACATAGGCTCACGTCGCAAACCATTGTTTTTGTAATGTTTTTGTATAGTATATCCTTACCCTTTAAAGTGGTCAACTTTTACATAAAGTGACCATCTTGTGCTTAGTATTTTACGTGCAAAGCAACTGCTTGCTTTGCAAACCAAAGTAGCAAGACAATTAGCTGATCCAAACGAATGTAACTAATCGGTTTGCAAAGTCCGGAGTTTATTAAGTGCAAGTTACAGTTCTATTAATTATGAGGCTCATAGTCACTAGGTGCCAAGTAGAATCTGCTTTTTTTTTGTATAAGGCTTACATTTAACTACTTTAAGGTCGAGAAACTGAGAAACTGTTTCTAATCAAGTGCGCCTTATTTTATCGTTGTGTGTCTTCTTATTGCTTTGTACGTAAGCCGAGGAATTCGTGTTGCGTCCTGTGGCCAAAGGCACTACTTGTAGCCAAAGGAAACACAAGCAACACGTATTTGCTACAAATACTACCGGAAAAAACAACTCATTACCTGGCTGCCTTGCTGATATTGCTTGGCATTCTTTCGTTACACGTGTTGTTTTAGACAAAATTAGTTGTTTCTAACGTGCGCCTATCGCAGTTAGGTCGAACCTCTTTTTTCGGTTGACGTGAAGGTAAAGCAAAGCACCTACACCTCTTGTAACCTTTCGTCCTCTCTTTGCGACCTATCCTTGATCGAAGATAGAACGTAGCAAGACTGAACACGACCAATTGTTGTCTTTAACTTTCAGAAAGTTTACGATGTATCAACACAAAAGTTGGATAGTTCTTTATTAGGTTTAAGCCAAATTGCGTGCGAAGGAAGGCACACATTTCACCCGCTTACTGCGAGTCACGCACATGCACGCCGTAGGGCGCGTTTTGCGCACGATTTGTACGTGCGGTACCGTTGACGCAAAACGTTGCAGGGCGTGTTAAACGACTTTTTTTTAAGGGAAATGGACTTTTCATTGAATGAAAGTTATACTAAAAATAAAACTTCAATTTTATTTGATCATTATAATGGAGTGTTGTTTGTTATGTCACATGCTGTTAAGATTTATGACACGTGCATCGGCTGTACACAATGTGTTCGCGCTTGTCCAACTGATGTTTTAGAGATGGTTCCTTGGGATGGTTGCAAGGCAAATCAAATTGCATCTGCTCCGCGAACAGAAGACTGTGTGGGTTGTAAAAGGTGTGAGTCAGCGTGCCCTACCGATTTTTTAAGTGTGCGCGTTTATTTAGGCTCAGAAACCACACGAAGCATGGGATTAGCTTACTAAATTCAATTACTGGATGTGTTTTGTTCCAATTTAACATCTTTATATTGCTACTCTGTGACGCAAGTAAAGGTGAGTTGCGTTTTGCCTATGACACGAACGGTACGGGTTTTTTATTCATAAAGCAGTTTCGTGCTTCTAACCATTCCTTGATCGAAGATAGGATGTAAGCGCAAGTGCTTGCAAAGCACGTAAGTAGGTAGACTGAAAGCAGACAATTTGTGTTTTTGCTTATATTTAGAATAAACAAACCCAACAATGCTTTCTACCACTATTGCATCTGTAGGAAAGCACATTTAACGAGTTGCTTTGTGACGGAGAGTAATGGTTTGGACATGCAAAACAACAAGTTAAAAACGTGGCGGTAATACCTTCAATCTACTTTCCATGTACGTGTTACCTGCGATATCCTTCCTTGTGTTCCCTTCGGCGACAAGTAGCGCCTTTGGCCACAGGACGCAACACGAATTGCTTAGCACAACAGACATGACTTGCGTGCTTTGCACACAAATTAAACCTTAACTTATAAAAAATTATGGAAGTTAATATCTTAGGATTGATAGCTACTGCACTGTTTATTATTATCCCTACTTCTTTTCTTTTAATTCTTTATGTAAAAACGGCTAGCGAGACAGAATAACAGTTTCAATTCATGTAAAAGCCAAGCTAATAGGCGTTTCTATGCTACTTACGGTCCGCTCCATGCTTTGCAAATTCTTTACTTTTAATCGGGAAAATACCACCCAAATCGGTTTAAACAAAAGTCAAGGGAAACAGAAAAGCATGTGATAGTAGCACACGGTTTATGAGAAGTGTAAATAGTAGATTACCCATTTATACAACAAACAACCGCCTAACAAAAACAAAACAGTAAGCTTTGTTCGGTATAAACAATTGTTTTATACTATTGTTACAAACTACTTTGCTGGAGATATTGCTTTACGTGTCACTTGTGCGCCGTAATCCTTACCTAAAGTCAGGAAAAAATCACATATTGCTCTACACAAGGGGTTTTTCCTTACGTGCTTGTGCCAAGCAACAGCAGCACCTCTAAAACATAAAAAAACAGTAAATTTTGTTATTAAATGTGAACGACCTTTGCTTTGCACTTGTAGCCAAAGGCAACACAATGTGAATAAAACAAAAAACCAAAGAACCTAAACCGATAGAGTTTAATCTTACTTTATCATTGTTCGTTGATTTGGTTGGGCTGTTTTAGGTTTGTTTTAAAATGAAGAATTGCTTAACCTCAACCCTATTTTTTGCACTCTCTGTTTGGTGTTGAGTTGGTTTTTAATTTGTTTATAGGTTTTACTTTGTCCTCTGACCCATCCTTCGAACGTAGCAAGACGAATTATGTTGCACGTGTTGCATCAACCGATGGCC
Organism: Asterochloris sp. CNOR1; assembly: GCA_963969365.1. Lineage (NCBI taxonomy): Eukaryota > Viridiplantae > Chlorophyta > Trebouxiophyceae > Trebouxiales > Trebouxiaceae > Asterochloris > Asterochloris sp. CNOR1. The sequence continues at coordinate 74,929 of OZ017765.1, read as the reverse complement.
CTTACGTGTTGCCTTTGGCCATGCAAAGCACGTGTTGCGTCTTACCTACTTATAGCCAAAGGTGACACAAGGAAGGGTACAAGCATTCCCTTCGGTTGGCCACAATTGTTGCATCTTTTACTTGGTGCGTGGTGCGTAAAAAGCAAGCATTGCCTTGACTTGGGTTGGTTATAAGTCTAAAAAGGCTAACTTAGGGCACGCGTTGCTAGTACGCAAGCAGGCAAGCACTTACTTTGTTCTACCTACGAACCATTGTGTGCTTCTTATTGTCGCTAAAGGCAACACTACCTTCGGTTGATGCAACACGAATCGTTTGTGTTGCTACTAACCAAAGGGTGCAAAGCTGTGTTGCCAAAGGTTACAAAACGTAAAACAAACCATACAAATAGCTTTGCTAGTTGTAAGCCATGACAAAATCGAGGTTATACTCTTTCCATTTTTAATAAATCAAAGTTGTTATTAAAGAAATGGTATTATTAAATTAAATTAGATTTTATCAAATCTATACTTTGTGTGATTGATTTTATTTTTTAATTTTATTTTTTTATGTACGTGAAACGATATCAAGATCTTTCAGAACCTTGGAGAAGTCAACTACTCGAGCTTGCAAGCCAAGTACACTCCTTACATGTAGGTTGCGCTCCCCAAAAATCTCCTTCTGAAAAGAAAAATGGAGATGTTTAGGCTTATAGGATTAAGAAACTCACTCGAAATAGAGGCTTGGAATTTAATTTTTGAGGAAGAAAAAAAAAGCTGTTATTTATAAAGAAAAAGAAGTTTGACTTGAAAATTGTTGGGAGATTGGTTTAGATTTTCGTGAAGCAACTCAAAGGAAAGATTGGGAGCTAATAGCAGAGATGCTAGCCGTAAAAAAGCTGCTGGAGGAAATATGTTCTATCCCGGACAACCAATTCCATCCAATTATTGAACATAGACTAGATAAAATGTTCGAGCGATTTGTTAGATTGTCGTGCAAATTGACTTTTGAGAACCCACTTCCTCTTTTAATGCAAAAAGTTGAACGGTTGCGAAAGGTAGTGAAACAAAAAAACAAGAAGGTAACTAGTAATTTTATCTTGAAACTTTTAAACAGGTTTAGAAAACAAAAAAGAGATTTTTAAGGTAACAACTTTTACTATTTGCCTGCCAAGTGAGAACACACGGCAGGCAAGGACTTAGTTACTTACTTTGTTCTATCTAAAAACGATTGCGTGCTTCTTATTGTATTCCTTGTTTGTCAGGGAAGGGTTGTAGGCAAAGGCAATTATGCCCTATCTTTGGTTACACGTCGACACGCAAGTGCGAAGCAAAAACCAACTTTGTTCTAGGTAGGACTTTCTTTTTCTACCTACTTGTAAAGACGTGCTAATAAAAAAAGAGATTATTAATTGCGTCTACGGTTAGCAGTAGTGCTTTGCAACCACTTGTGTTGACCGACTGCATGTCCAAAGAAAGACGTGTAACCATTCGGGTTGCCTGTTGCGTCGACGTGTAACCAAAGGTAACCCGTACTGTTGCCTTTGGCTACAAGTCTAGAAAGGGTACGATTGCTTTGTATGTAGCACCAGAAGTTAGTGTTTTGCATAAAGGCGATTCATCCAGATTACATGATGTTTTTTTAACCCCGAAAGGATACACACACGTTCATTTCTACGAGAAATCAAACAGATTGCACAAACAAAACAACAAGTGATGCTTCTGACCAATTGCTTTCTGTGCAAAGCAAGTAGGTAGACGTGGAGGTGCACCTCATAGAAGTTGGTTAGGTATCTAATCAAGGAGATGAGAATAAGAGGAAAAAACGGGATTGACTTTCTAGATAAAACATGATAATTTTCAATAAATGCGGGTATGATGTAGTGGTAACATGTGAGCCTTCCAAGCTCTTCTCGCCGGTTCGAATCCGGCTACCCGCGTAAACTGTTCAAATATCGCTTAGTTTGTGTATTAGCCCTACTTAATTGGTTTATAACCAAATGCTTTGGACATGCAAAGTTGCAAGTGCGGTTTTGTACGTAAGCTAATAGCGTTCTAGCTAATGCAAAGCAAAACGGTTGTACTTTTCCTTGTGTTACTTGACAACCACTCCAAGCATTAATACTGCTAGTCCTGTAAAAAAACAAAGCAAAATATATAAACCTTATTAGTTGGTGTTTACTAAGGGTCATAATGTAATGTTCCAAAGACCCGTGTTACGTCAACCGGTTGCTTTTTCCGAATTGCTGGTAAAAAAAGACGTGCGTTTACCTAGAACGCAGTTAGGTCGAACCTCTACCTTGGGTTGACAGGCGCCAAAGGAAACGATTGTTTCTCAATTGCGTGCTTCGACCTAACTGCGTTCTAGGTAAACGCAAGTGGTTGCAAAACACTATGAGTGCAACACGTCCGGAAGCAATCGTTCGTAAATACACGTAAAGGTGAGGGGAGAGATGGGGGTGATACCAAGTACAAACTTCTTAGTAGTAGTGCTTCGCTCGAAAGCGGTACTTCCTAATTGCCTGTCCAAAGGAGAACGTGGGGGTGTGCGGAAGGAAGCTCCACCCCGTAAACGTGCTGCATTCCACCTTTGGTCTACCTACTTGCTTGGTACAAGAAGCAATTGGAGAACGTTGTACCATTGCTTGGAACTACTTTCAGTCGCGAAACAATCGATTAATAGTAGTACTTGGTTCGAAAGTGTAATCAAAGGTAACTCTCTTTGTAACCAATCTTTGGCGAGTACCCTTCGTGCTTGCACCAAAGCAAACATTATCTTTGTTCGCGAGGCAATCGGTTGACGCAACACGTGTTTCTTGTTGTACCCTTTGCGTGCCAAGCAAGTGCAAAGCAATTCCTACGGATGTAGATTTACCCATGCAAAGCAGTACCTTGGGTTGTACCAACATTTCCTTCGGACGCGCATGTCACAAGCAATTAAAAAGCAGCAGGTCAAACAAAGATAAAGCAAAACACTAATACTTGTGTTACCTTCGGCTACGAGAAGATCTTACTTTGTTTCACGCCTTCTTTACAAAGTAGCACGTCAACCAAAGGTAGAGTTTCTCACCTACCTGCGTTCTAGGTAGAAGGTAGATCTTTGAAACAAGCAAGTCTTGCTTGCAAATAGATTCCTAGTAAAGAACATGTAGAAATACCTTCTTCTAAAGGAAGACATGATACTTATTAAATCGTGCTTGCGCCTACGGTTAGTAGTAGTGCTTTGCAACTACTTACGTTAACCGGTTGCATATCGAAAGAAAAACGTGTAACCATTCGTGTTGCGCCTTACCTATGATCTCGGAAAGGTAGAAGGTTTGTACGAGTTTTTTCTTGTAGCCAAAGGTAACTCGTACTGTTGCTACGTTCTATCGTCGGTATGGATAGTTTGCCAAGCAAAGTTTTTAATAAGAATCACGTTTTTCTTTACCAGAGATTCATTTGCAAGCAGTTAGTTTTTGTACCTTTTGCTTGTCCAACGTTTTGTACCTTTCGTTTTTACTTGGCACGCAACACTTGTACCCTTTGCTTTGCATGCAATACTTGCTTTGCTTACCTGCCAATCGCAGAAAGTACAAAACGTAGGATTGGTGCACTTTCACGCGAAACAATTGTACCTTTTGCTGAAAACCCAAGGTTTTACTATTTTTCGGACGTATCAAGACAACCTTTGGTTAGTAGCAATCGGTTAATGTTTTGTTTTTTATCCCAATTTACTTGAAGTGAAAGCAATTAAGAAGGATACACAAGTTAAGATATAAAACTAATTTTTATTCTTTTTCTAGTTATTATTCGTGTTAGGTTCTTTAGAATCGTTTCGGCAAAGCCAACGCACCAAAGCGAAACCTGTACCAACAAAGCACAAAGCTTCGGCACGAAAAGAAATCAAAAAATCGGGTGCAAAAACGTCCTTGACGTGTCGCAGGTAAAGATGGCGGACAGCAAATCATTTGTTGCCTAATTTTGGATTTTTGGTTGTTAGGTTGAACAATTTGTTTATACCGAATAACAGAAAAAGGTAAATTGTCTGAACTGGTTGAGATCGACGTCTTGCTAAAAGAATCATCGACACTTTTTTTGTTCAATCTCGTCTTAGTGGTTAGTGCAAGCCAAGAAGAAGTGATAGACGCAAAATCTCTATGATGAGACAACGTTTCCGAGTCTTTTACAAATTGGTCGTCTAGTCTTGAAGCAATGATTTCTTTTTGGCAGGGACCTTCTTTATTTATAGTGTACAACGTCACTAACACTTTGTTTTTGTTTCTCTTATCAATCCGAGTTAAACCCAATTCCTTTTATTGCTAAACAAATTTGTTTGCTTTAAATTTAAAGACTCGTGTTGTAACTACTTTTTGGTTACCGAAAACAAACAATAACTTGTTGTATACTGAACAATTAGTGCATGCTCACTAAAGACTCCTTGGTTTTTTGCGGTACATAATGCCTTGGTAATTGTTGGTATAAATTATGTTAGAAACAAATGATTCGATTTTGTAACTTTCGGTTTCGGGCTGGTTTTGTTCTCGAAACTGTTTTTTAAGATTGTTCCTAGATTTGTTTTTAAGATAATTGTAACTTGCATTTAACCCGCCTCCTGCTAAAACAAACATAAGATCTCGGCTGCGTGGTGAAGGTATACTCTTGTACCATAATTTGCATCAGTTTTGGATTAACGTCTTAAGCACGCCCAAGACATTGCCGCACTAGTTGTATACCTGAAACCCAGTCTCGCCTACAGGGCGACGTAAAGTAACTCATAACAACATTTATGCAAGCCTGAGTTAGCTAATTGATAGGCCCAACCCTATTTAGATTTAAAGTTCTGCTAAGATTCTCCATAATTGCTTTTAATTTGTCGTTATTGATAGATGTAAAGATAAACTTGTAACAGTTTAAAAGAAAAAAGTAAACAAGAAAACCAAAGATTAAATTTGTAATGGCCCTCTTGCATGCTATAAAAGAGGTTAAAAAAAAACCAATTGTTACATGGACGTGCGCGTTAACCTAAGATAGTGCCAAGCAAAAACAAAGGCTAAAATTCGTGTTGCGTTCTACCTACTTGTAGCCAACCGATTGCGCTACGGTTCTACGCGCTAGGAGGTGTTGCCGTCGTGCGAAACAAGTGTAACCATTCCTTGATCGAAGATAGGACGTAACTCGTTGACGCAACACTTACTAGCGTGTAGAACCGTAGAACCAAGGGTAAAACAAGAAGGTCTACCTTTCTGTTTCTCCGACATAACAAGGTACTCGGTGTCACCTGTGTTACCTCCGGCTGTAAGAAGCGAAACGTACAATCAGAGGTTAACGTTACAAATGGTCGCAAAGCATCCGCTTTGCATCAAGAGAACGAACAGATAACAGATCTTGCTTTGCACGTGAAAGATTGTAAGAGTTAATTGGATTCTCAATAACACAAAACGTGTACCATTATTCCAATGGTTTCATCACAAGAACAGGTTCATTATCACGGTCAATTCCTTTCTCAAACCCAGCTGCTGCAGCACGAGCTCGTCCAGCATGCCACAAGTGGCCAATAAAGAAGAAAAAGCCTAAACAGAAATGTGAAGTTGCCAACCAACTACGGGGTGAAACAAAGTTTACAGCGTTAATTTCCGTAGCAACACCACCTACTGAGTTCAAAGAACCTAAAGGGGCATGAGTCATGTATTCAGCTGCACGTCGTTCTTGCCACGGTTGAATGTCATTTTTAAGTTTGTTTAAATCCAAACCGTTAGGCCCTCTTAAAGGCTCTAACCAAGGACCTCTAAAATCCCAAAAACGCATTGTTTCACCACCAAAGATAATTTCACCAGTTGGTGATCTCATTAGGTATTTACCAAGACCAGTTGGACCTTGAGCAGAAGCTACGTTAGCTCCCAAACGTTGGTCTCGAACAAGAAAGGTAAAAGCTTGTGATTGAGAGGCTTCTGGACCTGTTGGACCATAAAATTCACTTGGATATGCTGTGTTATTGAACCAAGACATACAACATGCAACAAAGCCCATTATAGAGATTGCTGCAAGACTGTAAGATAGGTATGCTTCTCCTGACCAAACGAAAGCGCGTCTTGCCCAAGCCCAAGGTTTTGTTAAGATGTGCCAAACACCACCAAAAACAAGTAGAGTGCCAATCCAAATGTGACCACCGATGATGTCTTCCATGTTGTCAACACTAACGATCCACCCGTCCCCACCAAAAGGAGATTTAAGCAAATAACCAAACACGATTGGTGGGCTTATTGTTGGGTTAGTAATTGTTCGAACGTCACCACCGCCAGGAGCCCAAGTGTCATAAACACCACCAAAATAAAGAGCCTTCCAAACCAAAAGCCAAGCACCAATTCCAAGAATTATAAGGTGAATTCCTAGAATTGTAGTCATTTTGTTTTTGTCCTTCCAAACATAACCAAAGAAAGGGAAAGACTCTTCTAATGTTTCTGGCCCAATCAGTGAGTGATAAACGCCACCAAACCCTAAAACAGCTGAAGATATTAGATGAAGAACACCAGAAACAAAATACGGGAAAGTGTCAACAACTTCTCCGCCGGGACCTATTCCATATCCCAACGTAGCAAGATGGGGCAGTAGGATAAGCCCTTGTTCATACATAGGTTTTTCTGGAACAAAGTGCGCTACTTCAAACAGATTCATAGCGCCTGCCCAAAAAACTATAAGGCCAGCATGAGCTACATGAGCGCCTAACAGTTTGCCTGAAAGGTTGATTAGGCGGGCATTTCCTGCCCACCAAGCAAAACCGGTGGATTCTTGATCACGTCCACCAACAGTTAAAGTGCCATTAAAGAGCGTTTCCACGTGGTAATACCTCCTCAGGGAATACAAGTTTTTCATGTGGCTGGTCTTGAGCAGCCATCCACGCACGAATACCTTCGTTTAAAAGTATATTTTTTGTGTAAAATGTTTCAAATTCAGGGTCTTCTGCTGCTCGGATCTCTTGAGAAACAAAGTCGTAAGCTCTTAGGTTTAAAGCCAAACCTACAACACCGATAGCACTCATCCATAAACCAGTTACAGGTACAAACAACATAAAAAAGTGAAGCCAACGTTTGTTTGAAAAAGCTACACCAAAGATTTGAGACCAGAAACGGTTTGCAGTAACCATTGAGTAAGTTTCTTCTGCTTGAGTTGGGTTGAAAGCACGGAAAGTGTTAGAACCATCACCATCTTCAAACAAAGTGTTCTCTACAGTTGCACCATGGATGGCACAAAGCAACGCAGCACCTAAAACCCCAGCCACACCCATCATGTGGAACGGGTTCAAAGTCCAGTTGTGAAACCCTTGAAAGAAAAGAATGAAACGGAAAATTGACGCTACACCAAAACTAGGTGCAAAAAACCAACCTGATTGACCTAATGGATAAATCAGAAACACAGACACAAAAACAGCGATTGGCGCTGAAAAAGCAATAGCATTATAAGGACGTAGTTTTACAGAACGAGCAATCTCGAACTGACGCAACATAAACCCAATTAAAGCAAAAGCTCCGTGAAGAGCTACAAAAGGCCAAAGACCGCCTAACTGACACCAACGAGTAAAATCGCCTTGAGCTTCTGGGCCCCAAAGCAACAGCAAAGAGTGACCCATACTGTTTGCTGGAGTCGAAACTGCAGCCGTTAAAAAGTTACAACCTTCAAGAAAACTGCTTGCTAGTCCGTGAGTGTACCAAGAAGTTACAAAAGTGATTCCAGTCAACCATCCGCCTAAAGCAAGGTATGCAGTTGGAAACAATAACAAACCTGACCAACCTACAAAAACAAAACGGTCACGGCGTAACCAGTCGTCAACTGTATCAAACCAACCACGTTTCTCTTTACCTCTATTGATCGCTATACTCATACCATAAATCTCCTAAATTATGAATTTTAATTTTCAACAAACCTTAACGCTTCCAGCTAATGCAAGCACACTTTAAACTGCTTCACGTTTTGCTAAGCCAACCACTTGGTACGCTTACGTGTTGCCTTTCGCTACAAGTTGAAGTTAGTGCAAAGCAAACCTCGAATTAAAACAAAGTTAATCCTCAGCAAAGGTAGTGCTTGCAAAGCACGCAACAAGACAGCTTGCTTAAACATTGTTTGTTTGACAAGCACAAGTTTTGTCTTTATGTAACTATGTGAATCAAGTGTGTTACTTGATTGACTGATTGTTTGTGTGAACCAATTTGACATTATATATGTGTGAAATGTTGAAGTCAATTGGTTGGTTTTGTTGTTACTCCTTTTATACTGCTTTTATAAAGGAATTGCTTTTTGTGCGAAGCAATCCCTTGACGAATAGCCAACCCAAGGTAGTGCCATACGCAAGACGCAACAGTACAACCTTCTTGTTGTGGCCAATAAACTTGGTCCTTGCTTCACGACCTGTCCTTGATCGAAGATAGGACGTAGCAAGACGCACACGTGATACCAAGTGGTTGGCTGGAAAGTGGTTTTTCCTAAAAAAGAGTTTATACCAAGTGTTTCATAGTAGTGTGAAGTGATTGTTAATCGCCATACGAAAAAACACGAGTATTAAACTTGTGTTTGCTATTTGTAGCAATTCGTGCCATAGGCAACACGTAACAATCGGTTATATAAATCAAGTACTCAAATTGTTTTTGATAATCGTGTTACTTTGTGTTAGTGTTGTTTGCTTTTGCCGTAGATAATACATGACCGTAAAGGTGTTGCAAAGTACGTGCTTTGCTTTAACTTCCTCTTTACCTTCTAGAAGAGACAAAAACAGATTTTTTGTCTTGCTGAACGGTAGGCAGAAGAAGAATCATACAAAATGCGTGGAGAAACAAGTTGTTCGCAAAAAGAGTTAACCTTTGCGCGCCGCAAGTGTTGTGCTACCTCTGGTCCAGTAATTTGTTACAAGTTTTGCTACTCGCTTCCCTTGATTCTTGCTTTGCACGTTGTCCGTAAAAAAAGACCACGTAGAACAAAGTTGGTAATCTGCTACACTTTATTGAAGCGAAAACAAGGCACCTAAACTAATTTAACTCTTTTCCTGTGCGAAGAAAAACTGTAAATAAACAGATTTCGCGGTATTAACAGTTTTTGCAAAAAAATTCCCTTTTTCTTCCACCTTGTTTCGTTGTAAATTCTGCCGCAAAAAAGGCACAAATTTAGCTCTTGCTACAATAACGAAACTAAAACTGTTATTGTGCTTCCTTGCGGCCAAGCGAAGACAGGTGGAATTCTGTAAAAAATTACTTATATAATTCAAGACCTAGTCGAACAGCCAACAAACCCGCACCTAATGCGGTAAAAAGGGCAATAAATATTTGAAAAGTAGAAACTTCCATAATTTGAAATCTTGTTTTTAAGGTTTTTATATTTCAAACAATCGCTTGTCTGAATTTATTTTCTGGTTGTTGATTTCCTTGCCAAAATAGTGTTACTACTAAACGCTTGTTTGTTCTAGGTTAAAGTAATTAGAAGTCACACAATAGTTGTTCTAACCCCCTTTGTGACCATCACTAACGATACCATTTCCAGATAATTCGTGTAAGCAAAGCGATTAAAAGAAATGATGTACAAAGCAAATATCAACCATTCAGATAGAAAACAGGCAAATGTGGTGTTATCTTCGGCTACAATAGGTTCGCTCGAAAGCTTTTTGCAAGCACTTGCACTTGCTGCAAAGATTGAAAGCGCCTGTTTCGTCGATTGTGCCAAGCAAAGGCAACAACTCCCTTGCCGCCGGCTATTATAGAAAATATGTTTTGCGATTTATCCTTCGAATGTAGGAATACATTGGGACTTGTTGCATACAACCAGCATTACCTTTACTTTTAAACCAAAACATTTTTCTTATAAGAGAAGCTTTTGTTTTTTTATAGTTTTTACTCTTATAAGGTTTTGTTGTGCACAAGTAAGGATAAAACTGCTTGTGCCAACCATTACTTGGGGTGATAATAGATGGTTCCTATGTGCTGACACGCATGTGTTAGGTGCGAAGCATCACGCGATTTCCAAGCAAAAAACTCAACCAAATTGCTGGACCACAGGTAGCACGTGTTGTGTCCTGTGGCCAAAGGCACTACTTGTAGCCAAAAAAAACACAAGGAAGGGAACACAAGGAAGGGAACACAAGGAAGGGTACAAGTGCGAAACAAAGAACAAGTAAAACAAGCACGTGGTTCCAGCCACTGCAAGATTGTGTAATTAACAAGCGTGTAAAGGCGTTTTGCCAACAAATTGGTTTGTATGTGTTGGTTTTGTAACTTTTCGTGCCATAGGCAAGACGTAACACGTGCGATTGAGTTGAATGTAATCCTTATTATGTTATACTTTCTTCTACGATTCGCTTTATTTACCCGGATTTAGCCAAAATTGATTTGCTTGTTTGAAGACAGAACTGTTTTTGCACGCAAAGCAACACTTGTTTCTTCCTAGGGAAGATAGAAGACGTGCTGCACTTGTACTGCTTTTTATCACTAAGAAAAGTAAAAGTTGCTTTCATCTTGAATCGCGAAACATGTATAAACAAACTTTGCACATATGGCACAACACGAGCAACAAGCAAAAAAAGCCGAGTAGGTATGGGCGGTTCAACAATTACTTTTTCTCGTACCTCTTGCTTGTTATTAAAAGCATCACGTGTAACGTAAAACAAAAACTTTACAATTTCCCATTACGGCTAGCCAGCAAAACAATTACAAGAGGGCCTGCTGCTAAAATTGAAAGGACAGCAGCCAATTGAAAAAAAATCTCAATATTCATAAAATTTAAACAAAATATCAAATAAAACCTCTACCTGCGGTCCCGTAGCAAGTGCTTGTGAAGATGGGTTACATATGTACACAAGCACTAATCCCAGGTCAAGTTTAAAGGACTGTGAATCGTAACAGAAAAGGAATCGATACTGGACGCAAGGCACAAAGCAAAGCACCTCTTGTAACCAAAGGTAACACAACCAGTACATGGTTGTTTCTTCTAATTATGTCTTACTCTTTATGCTTCACACAGAAATGGAAAATTACGTTTGCGCGTGTGTTGCCTTCGGCTACAACTAGTGGTTGCTGAAAATCTTTGCATTAAAAAAAGCGTTTGTACCAAGAGATATACAACAAGAAGAAAGCGCACCTTTAGCCAAGCACCAACAGAAAGGGTTTACGTAAAAGTAACGAGAAATTGGTGAAGGTAAAGGTAATAATAGAATTGCTGCTTTTCGTTTTGCTTTGCACGTAAAAGATCAGGTGTTGCTTGGCGCGTCTTGCTGTTGCTTCGCACAGGAGTTAGCACTAACCAAAGAGCCACAATTTTTGTTTTTGTTTTCACCCTCTACGAATCAAGCACGTCGCAAAGCATCACCTCTATAACGGTCTATGAAACAACAGGTATCTTTAAGCTTGTTTCTTAGTGTGGGTAGTTTTAACACGGGGCTTTTACTCTACCAAAAATAAACAACAATTAGATAGAAACAACGAAATCTCTCTCAAGCAAAGGCACGAATCAGTTGTCGAACAGAGGACTACTGTTGAATGTCACCGGCTCTATTCGCTTGTATCACACTGGTGCTTGCAAAACACGCAACTAGTTTGGGTTTTAAACGTGGTTCTATTACAAGTAACGTGTGTTGCTTACAGCGTTGTTGGTTTGCACATATTGTTTATCACGCAAAAACAGGTTTCTGTAGATAAGAAACATTGTTGTTTTTTTTACAAAACAAGTCGACGTGTAAAGCGAGTACAAGATTGATCAGGTTTTGTTGACGTGTGAAACAGCACGTGTTTTGGCTACAACCCTAAGGTCAACAACTAAACACATGCCGCCTTGCACCCAATCAGCGCAAATCCAATTCAGGCAGGTAACAAGCAAGGTAGAAGGTACCAAAAGACTAACAAAATATTATCTAAAACTAACTGACGCTTGCCATACAAAAGCAAGCAGTAGAAAGAAAACGGGAATGATTGGTAATACATCAACAATTGGGTCAAAAAGAGCGTAAGCTTCAGGTAATTTGGCAAGCAATAAAGTCATAAAAATAGATACATTAAATTAATTTGCTTTTAAAAGAGTTACTTGTGTTGCTACGTCCTATCTTCGATCAAGGATAGGTCTTTCTCTCGTTCTTGGCAAAGGGTACGAAAGTGATTACATCTTGTTTTCGCTGTGTGCATTCTATGCATTTTGATCGCGAAGCAATATTAGTTACCTTTAGTGTCACTACAGCATACAAATCTTGTAACCTTCCTAAACGGTAGGACCTAGGAACATAGGTAAAACACAACACGAGTAATTTTTGCGAACAAAGTGTTCTCGAATTCTGCTCTTTTTCGTGCGCAACAAGAGATGTAACCCAAGGTTTTGCGCAACTTTGCAGAGTTTTCGAGCGAACCACTTGTAGCCGAAGGCGACATCACATTTTGCTTGGCAACAAAAGGTTTGCTGCGTACTAACTGTTGTTTCGAGAACAAAGGTAACAATAGGTTTCGCTAAACACGCAAATAGCTTGATTAGGTAAGGAAAAAGCAAGATAGCCGGACAAAAAAAAACGCAAATGGATCAATTAGATAGCAACTAATGTTTGTTATAAACACATTTTTGCTGGCCACAAACAAGGGTTTGGTTTTGTTCTGCACACAACAGATAAAAGTACAAGAAAAACAACACTCAAGGTATTCTTCTTGATAACTTTGAGTTAAACTAAAGAATAGAACCAATAACAACAATCTATTTTGTATAACTCAATCTTACTTAAGCAATTAAAGCAAGGAAAAAGGTTTAAATCTTTTTGTGTCAAGCAAGACCTTTACTTTAAACCCAAATCTTACATTGTTTCTTGTGCGCAGCAAAAGTGTGTAATTAAAGGCGATAGACTCAAAAACTAAATCTGGTTTTTTGTGTTGCCTTCGGTTACAAGAAGGTGAAACAACCAACGCGTAGTGATGCTTTGGGTGAATATCGAAAACAGTTTACAAATTTTCTACTTTAAACAAGTATAATCTTTTTTATAAGAATTTAAAAGTGTTGGTTGTCCTACCTACTTGTAAGCGAAGGCAACACAAGCAAAACGTGGAGCGGACCACCTCGTAGTATTACCTTTTCACGATTTCTTCCTACAAACCAACCGATTGACCTGCTTAATCTTTTTCCTTATCAAATAGAAATGCACCGTTAGAACTTTTCGAATACATGCCAAGTAACATCTGCTTAGTAAGAACGCAATGGTACTATTCGTTGACATTTACTGAAACAACTTTCCTTTACCCGTTAGTAACAAGAAACATTTGATTTGTTAGTGTAATCAAAGATACTCTTGTGTACCACTTGTAGCCAAAGGCAACACAAACCTCATAAGAAGGTGACACGGTTCTATTGCTTTGCATTCGAAGAAAATGTTGTTTTTGGCCACAAAGGCTAGTTCGTGTATAACAAGTAATTGGGTTATTCCCCACAACCGATTGTTGAAACCCCAACCAACCAACACCTTGGGCTTATTTGTAAAAGGCAACCAAAAAAGTTTTTAAAAATGTAAAATTGTTTTATAATAACACAAGTTTGGTTTTTATCTTTGATTTTTTAAACAAGTTTATGGAAAAAAGGGAAAAATTTTAACCCCTAAGGCACTGGTAAAAAAAGTATTCTTTTTCAAGTAGATTTAAAACGTTTTGTTAATGGTGTTGGTGTTGGTGTTGATGCGAAGCAACACCAAAAAACTGTAACTTAAAAGGTAGGCGCACTGATTTTTCGCTTTCCGCCGGACAGAAAAACGTAAACCCAGCAAAACATGCTTGACCCGATAAATGTTAAAGGGTTATTAGATTAACTGTAAAAGTTGTTATTTGTTATAATGGCTACTAAACGTTAGACAAAAAGTTGCTTCTGTTTTCTTTTTTTCAACTCAAAGCGTTGTACCCTTTGCGTGCCAAGCACGTGTTGCGTCCTACCTACTTGTAACCGAAGAGAACACAAGGAAGGGAATACAAGGAAGGGTACGATTTGTGCAAAGCAAGACGTAAAATTATCCGTTATCTTTGCTTCACCACCACGTACCACCACGTACCACCACGTTCCACCACGTACCACCACGTACCACCACGTACCACCACGTACCAACATGTGTTGTAATTTTGTGCTTGTAACCAAAAGTAACACGCGTCCGTAGAATAGGACGTAACACACCGTTTCTCTTTCAAGCAAAGAGATTGATACGCATGTGATCGGACAAACACTAAACCATTTGCGTGCTTCTGGTGCGTACCAAGCAGGTAAAGCACTTGTACCGTTTGTTTCGCGACCTATCCTTGGGATGTAGTAACACAGGGTTTACAAAGCATGTACCACGTGACGTTTTTTTTAACATGGTGCTTTTATCTACTTGGTACGCACCAGAAGCACGCAAGAGATTAGTAATGGTTTTATATATTCTCAAAGCGATTCCATCCTACGGACAAAAAGCACGTTAAAAGGAGATTAAAGAATGAAATTAGCTTATTGGATGTACGCTGGCCCTGCACACATTGGGACTTTGCGCGTTGTGAGTTCTTTTAAAAACGTTCATGCTATCATGCATGCACCACTTGGTGACGACTATTTCAATGTGATGCGTTCTATGTTGGAACGAGAAAGAGATTTTACTCCTGTAACAGCTAGTATCGTAGATCGACATGTTTTAGCACGTGGTTCACAGGAAAAAGTTGTAGAAAACATTAACCGCAAGGACAAAGAAGAACAGCCTGACTTAATAGTATTAACACCAACTTGTACTTCTAGTATTTTACAAGAGGATTTACAAAATTTTGTAGATCGTGCTAGTATGGAATCAAATTCAGATGTAATATTAGCTGATGTAAACCATTATAGAGTAAATGAATTGCAAGCAGCTGACCGAACCCTTGAACAAATTGTTCGTTTTTACATTGATAAGGGTACTCGAGAAGGTACTTTACCTTTAGACAAAACAGAACAACCTTCGGCCAATATTATTGGTGTTTTTACTTTAGGTTTTCATAATCAGCATGATTCCAGAGAAATAAAACGACTTCTTAGGGATTTAAATATTCAAGTGAATCAGGTAATACCAGAAGGAGGGTCTGTTACAAATTTAAAAAACTTAACAAAAGCTTGGTTTAATATTGTTCCTTATCGTGAAGTGGGTCTAATGGCTGCAAATCTGTTAGAAACCAGGTTTGCAATGCCTTATGTAGGGATAACACCAATGGGGTTAGTAGATACAGGCTCTTTTATTTATGAGATTGAGTCGATTTTAAACCGGTTACAAAAGAGTACGAGCGAACCACTTTCGAATGGAGCAGAGTCTCAAAAAACGAAAAGGTTTGATTTTACTAAATATATCGACCAACAAACGAGATTCGTTTCGCAAGCAGCTTGGTTTTCTCGTTCTATTGATTGCCAGAATTTAACAGGCAAAAAAGCAGTCGTTTTTGGTGACAGTACACATGCGGCTTCTATAACAAAAATATTAGCTCGAGAAATGGGAATTCGCGTTTCTTGCGCTGGTACCTATTGTAAACACGATGCAGATTGGTTTAGGGACCAAGTTCAAGGGTTTTGCGACCAAGTTTTAATAACTGACGATCATACTCAAGTTGGTGATATGATTGCTCGGATTGAACCGGCCGCTATTTTTGGTACACAAATGGAACGTCACATAGGAAAAAGGTTAGATATTCCATGTGGTGTTATTTCAGCTCCAGTGCATATTCAAAACTTTCCTTTAGGGTATCGTCCTTTTCTGGGGTATGAGGGTACAAATCAAATTGCAGACTTAGTTTACAATTCTTTTACCCTTGGTATGGAGGATCATCTTTTAGAGATTTTTGGCGGTCATGACACTAAAGAGGTTATTACTAAATCTTTATCTACAGATTCAAATTTAACTTGGTCGCCTGATGGTTTAGCTGAGTTAAATAAAATCCCAGGATTTGTTCGTGGTAAAGTGAAAAGAAACACTGAGAGATTTGCCCGAGAAAACGGTTTTGCTAAGATTAGTGTGGAAGTAATGTACGCGGCAAAAGAAGCAGCTGGAGCTTGATAGGGTTTAACTTTAATCTTTTTTGCTTGCCGTTTTGCTACTTCACCTTTCCTGGTTTTTGCTTCTGGTGGTACGTCTTGTACCCTTCCTTGTGTTGCCTTCGGCTACAAGCAGTGCCTTTGGCCACAGGACGCAACACGAATCGTACCCTTCGCCCTTGTAGCCAAAGGCAACACTAAGAGGTACTAAAGGTTTAACGCAACACTTGGTGTTGCCTTTGGCTACAAGGCAAGACGAAGAGCAAAACATTGATCTTTCGGCCGTAAAAAAACCTAAGCGTATCAAGACCAAAAGTAGAAATTGTGTGATTGCTTCTGCAAAGCAAAGAACAAATTCTGTTTAGATTTTTGTGCAAAGGTTAAATCTGTTTTCGTTCGGTATAAAACAACGAGTGCTTTGTATAACAGTGACCTATTAAAGCAGTTTTTAAGGTAAAAAGGTGAACATGCTGAGCAAAGGTTAAAAGCACAATGTTTTTTTGACCAAATCGTTCCTCTTAAAAGCAACTTCTTGACTTGTAGCCAAGTGTTGCGTGAACGTTTAACTAAAGTTAACTCGTAGTTTTGCCTTTGGCTACAAGCAGGTGCTTCCTTCGGCGCAATCAATTGGCTACAATTAGGTAACACAAGGTCTTGGGTCTGTTTACTTGTCCTTTTGTAATACAAATGTGGGAAGAAAACAACTCTTCCTGAACCGTAGGTAAAACAGGGTGATATGTTGTAAACCAACCTTTACTAATTGCTTGGCCTCCTTTCTTACGGATGGAAAAGGCGTTGCTTTTGTATTTGCTCGCTTGTGTTAAAAAAGCAGTTGTTTCCTTAAACACCTGCTGCGCACAAAAGTTATTTTAAAAGTACAGTATTGAAAAAACCAATTTGTAAAAGATATAATAATAGACAAAATCTATTTAAAAAACCAAAAACAAAAATTTAGTTATGATACACAAAGACAACTACGACGATAGCAACAGCAACAAGGACAAAGACAAAGACAAGGACGACAACTACTCCGGGTTGAGATACAACCGCAAGAAGTATCTCGAGTTTCTCGAGGAGTACAAGAAAAGGTTGGAGAAGCTGGTTGACGACAACGACAACAAGGACAAGGACAAGGGCAAGGACGACGCCTTGCGCGATCCCTAGTTGCTTGAAACGCAAAGTTACTGAGGTGTTAATAAAAGTCTGATTGTGGACCGCAAGTAAAAACACATATTTGTTACCACTTAATCCTACTTGCAGACAACCAACTGCGCCGAAAAAAGCAGACCCTTGTAGCCAAAGGCAACACTACGAGTTAACTTTAGTTAAACGTTCACGCAACACGTGTTTCCTTCGGCGCAATTGGTTACACGTCTTACTTTGCACAAGAACGACAAGTTGTTACCTGTTGTTCCATTTTGTATTTGTGCTAAGGTTTAGGCCAAGCAAAGAATCGCACCCTCCAAAATCAAGTGATACAGAAAACAGTCTTGTACTTTTCGATTTGCACCTAAACGCAGCAAGTGTTGCCGTCTTACCTTACGTACAATCGTTGTGTTAACGTGTAACCAAAGGTACTACAAGACGTAGGACTTGCTTGCGATAAGACCACGACCACGTTTTAATTAGCCTAATTGTGTTTGAAATTAACAAAAAAACTCTTTTATGAGCAAAGTGTACGATTGGTTTGAAGAACGTTTAGAAATACAATCAATAGCAGATGATATTACAAGTAAATACGTTCCGCCTCATGTTAATATTTTTTATTGTTTAGGTGGTATCACATTCACTTGTTTTTTAGTTCAAGTAGCAACTGGTTTTGCTATGACTTTTTATTACCGTCCAACTGTAGCTGAAGCTTTTGCTTCAGTACAATATCTAATGACAGATGTGAATTTTGGTTGGTTAATTCGGTCTATTCACCGTTGGTCTGCTAGCATGATGGTTCTAATGATGATCTTACATGTTTTCCGCGTATACTTAACTGGTGGTTTTAAAAAACCCCGTGAGTTAACTTGGGTAACTGGGGTTATTATGGCAGTTTGTACTGTTTCTTTTGGAGTAACTGGTTATTCTTTACCATGGGACCAAGTTGGTTATTGGGCAGTAAAAATTGTTACCGGTGTACCAGACGCTATTCCTGTCGTTGGTCCAACAATTGTTGAGTTGTTACGTGGAGGTGTTGGAGTTGGCCAATCTACTTTAACACGTTTTTATAGTCTTCATACATTTGTGCTTCCATTAGCTACAGCCGTTTTTATGCTTATGCATTTCTTGATGATTAGAAAGCAAGGGATTTCTGGCCCACTTTAAAACATGTTAACGCACCAAGTTTGAAGGGTAGTAAAACCTTTGGTTTTCAGCAATTGTAGCCAACGTGTGTTTACGTGCACCCTTTGGCCACAATAAGAAGCACGTGTTGTTTTCTACGGACAAAGGGTAGTCGATCACCTGTTGCTTGATTTGTATTCCTTCTACATACCAAAACCTTTCTTTTGGGCGTGGCAATACGTTACTTCTATTGCTAGCTACCGTTCTCACCTTGAGTTAGCTACGCTCCAGCTGCTGTTTCGTCTTATGACCTTCCAAAACGGTAGGTAGGAAGCAACATCTGCGCTTACGTCCGCAGGAATGGTTAAAACCACAACGTACAAGAAGATTAGCATTTCACGTAATGCTTTTTATAAACCCTAAAAGGAGAATTTTTTATGGCTGTAACAAAAAAACCAGACCTTTCTGACCCGGCTTTAAAAGCAAAATTAGCTAAAGGAATGGGTCACAACTATTACGGTGAACCGGCTTGGCCTAATGATTTGCTTTATATATTTCCAGTTGTTATTTTAGGAACATTCGCAGGGGTTATAGGACTTGCTGTTTTAGACCCGGCTGCTATAGGTGAGCCAGCAAACCCATTTGCAACACCTCTAGAAATCTTACCTGAATGGTATTTCTATCCTGTGTTTCAAATCTTACGAACAGTGCCTAACAAATTGTTAGGAGTTCTTTTAATGGCTGCAGTACCGGCAGGGTTGTTAGTGGTGCCTTTTATTGAAAACATCAACAAGTTTCAAAACCCTTTTCGTCGTCCAGTTGCAACTGCTGTTTTCTTAATTGGAACAGTAGCTTCTATTTGGTTGGGAATCGGAGCAACTTTACCTATCGATATCTCTTTAACTCTTGGATTGTTTTAAATACTGCTTGCTACGTCCTATCTTCGATCAAGGATGGGTCGCGAAGCAAGGACGAAGGGTACAAGTGTAACATGTTGTCTTTATGCATGTTGCAACCGTTTCTGATCCTACGTGATGTACCCTACGTGATGTACCCTACGTGTTGCTACAACCCAAGGTAATGCTTTAGTAAAACCTTCGGTTTTCGGCAAAGGCTATTCTTGCTGAACTGGAGGTAGCACAAGGGTATACAAGAAAGACTTGCTTCTTCTAACTATTTGTAGCCGAAGGCAACACAAGGAAGACCTGCTGGTAAAAAAAGACGTGATACCAAGTAGAAACTTCTTGCACCCTTTGGCAACACAAGTAGTAGTGTTTTCCACTACAAGCATAAAAGTGGCCGGAAAGGAAAAAAACGTTTGCATCGGAATTAAAGTTTTGCTTTATCTATCCTACGCACAACTCTATCTTTTAGTTAATTTCGAATAGAGAGGTGCTCCCGTTGGAGTTCACCAAAAGGTGTGGCGCAACAATAACAGTAATAACTCTCTTTTATTACCTAAATTAGAATACGTTTTTTTATTTTTAAGGAAAAGCTTTAGGTACAACAAAAACCCTTAAAACAACAGTATCTACTCCTGATTCAACAAAAACAATTTTTTTCACCAGCACGTCTTTCTTGTGTTGCCTTCGGCTACAAGTAGGTAGAAGAAGCAATCAGTTTCACTTTGGTCAGAAGCAATCGGTTGACATGGACCTTGTCGTTGCAAAGCACGCAAGACCTTTGCTGGAACTAGCTGGAGCCTAGCTAGTTCCAACTACCTCCAGTTAGCGTCTAGGACGTAGCAACAGTACGAGCTTCTTGTGCGGAGCAATTCCTTGAACGCCGGTAAGACGTAGGCGCACATCGCAAATACTAAAAGAAACAAAAGCAAGTCTTTTTTACTCGCTTAATGGATCAAATACTTCTTGTTATACGCTCTACTGAGTTGGCCTTAAATCAGTACTTTCGTTGTTTTTTAGTGATTGTTTTCAAGTTGGTAGAAGAAATAGAAAAATGAGGATCATCTGCTCAGTTATAAAAACTAAAACAATTTGTTACGGTAAGGTTTTCATTTAACCATACAACTATACAAGAGTTGATAAAACCGTTTGAAACCATAACAAATAAATGCTTAGCAAAAAGGATTTGACTTGCTTTTGTTTTTGGAGTAACATAATTAAAAAGATTTTATCAGCCCGCTTAGCTCAATTGGTAGAGTATCGGTTTTGTAAACCGACGGTTATCGGTTCAACTCCGATAGTGGGCTTGTGCTAAGTATGTGCAAAGCATACAAAATGTTTTCAAAGAGTGTTTGAGTTTTTATTAATTAACCCCTGAGTTAAAAAGAAAGGAATAGACTTTTATTTGTGATTGCTTGATTGCGTTCTGCTCTCTAATAAAATTCTGTATCGAGCAGTAAGTGATGTAATGAAAGACAATATTAGCTAAAAGCGGAACTAGCTCAAGGTTAATCTTGCTCTTTGTCCTACCTTGTACGAAAGGATCACATGTTGCTGTTGCTTTGCACAATAGGTAGCACGCACTCGATTATACCTCATACAGAACACTCGGATTCGGATTATAGTGCGGCGTCTTTTTCGTGCAAAACATGACGTGCGCGTCCTACCTACGGTTCTACGGTTCTACGGTTCTACGGTTCTACGGTTCTACGGTTCTACGGTTCTACGGTTCTACGGTTCTACGGTTCTACGGTTCTACGGTTCTACGGTTCTACGGTTCTACGGTTCTACGGTTCTACGGTTCTACGGTTCTACGGTTCTACGCGGTAGGAGGTGTTGGCTTTGGCCACAATAACAAGCTCGTACAAGATTGGTGGACCTTACCTATGCAGAATAACTAGGTAACACTAGCTTTGCTCAGCCTTCGGCTACAAGAAAATGAACCGAGAGAAAGCAGAGCTAGTTTTTTGCATAAAAGTTAGCTCGTAGGAAAAGAAAAGCCACAGATGTAAAGCAATCCGTTTGACAAGCAATATCTAGGTATACTTTAAACAATTAAATAATATGAAACAAACCATCTTTACGAAAGAAGCACGTCTAACTTCGATCGCGAAGCAAGTGCTGCCTTTGGCTACAAGTGCCAAGCAAGACAAAGAGCAAACCACTAGAGGTAGCTACGCTTCAGCTAGCTTCAGAGAGGTGAGCCTTTGGCTATAAGTGTTGTGTCACCTATGGTCAGAGAAAGGCGCACTAAACAATTGCTGTTGCTTTGCACGGCAGTAACAATTTGTAAAAAACATTGAATTATTCCAACAAACGTTATAAAATATTGTTTATAAATCTAGAAACAATAGTTGCGGGTTTTGTTTTTTTTAAAACAAGGGTTGAGGTAGCTAATGCTTTGCATAAATTGTTGCGTGAAGTGCGACTACGTGTTGGCTTTGGCCACAATAAGAAGCTCGCAAAGCAAGAATGGGCAAACAAGAGCAACACGTGCTTTGCTGATAAAGTGAAAAACGATACACTTGCTGCAGCGTACCTAAACCAACCACCCTTTAGTTTTAAGAGTGACCTGTAAAAATATTGTCGATTTAATACAAATTTGAAAGGTTTTACTAGTTTTAGAGTTATCAAGTAGAGGGAAGGTGGCAGAGTGGTCGAATGCATCGGTTTTGAAAACCGACGTAGCTTAAAACTACCGAGGGTTCGAATCCCTCCCTTCCCGTTGTTACTTAAGGTTTCTTGATTTGTACGTATTGCGTCCTACCTACTTGCAGCGGAAGGGGACACAAGTAGGAGTATTTCCATTTTTCATTGTAGACGCGATGTACTTGCGCTTACCTTTGATTAGAAGCACGCAACCGTATAACCATCTTTTTTCTGCTCTCCTCGTTGTTATGTTTGGTCAAAACCAGCTAAAAATGTAAAAAAAGCAACGACAACTTTTTTAACAAACAGTTTACAATCAAAAGGAGTTGCTTGAGACAACCAGACAATCACGCATTAACAACTTTGTGTTCACCAATCATGTAAATTGTAGTGTAATGCAAGAAGTACTGAGCAGTCAGATATTTCTTAATGTGTTTATGGCCAGTAAACAAACATTTTTTTACTACAACAAAGATTGGAAAATTATCGTCTTAATAATTTCTCTAACCAGAGATCTTGCTTTCCTAAAAACAAAGTTTTAAATTGTTCAAAATCTCGAGACATGTTATCCTATTAATGATATTAATTTTTAGTTTTAATAGATCCAAACTTTTGAAAAACACCTTGTTTTACGTTTAGAACAACTCTAGAAAACAGATGTTGCTACATCCCAAGGATAGGGGTCGGGAAGCAAAGGGTACAACCCTACACAATCATTAATTTAACCTTTCGTACGAATCAAGTACTAGAGGCTTATGACTCGCTACAAGGTGCTTATTTCTTCGCTTGAAGAGCAGCCTTCACGCAAAGCACGACCCAACATTTGCGCCGAAGAAAACACGGCATGAGTTGCATGAAAGACCTTGCATGTTGCTTATACGTAGGAAGAGCGGAGCATTGATCTTTCCTTGAAACATAAAGTATCAAGATCTTTGCTTGGCACGTGGCAGCAATATACGGCAAAGTAGTTAACTCTAGTGCAAAATAAAAGAAGTTGCGGCGTCCTACATGCAAAGCAAAGGTAACGCAAGAAGGCCAGTTTAATATTTTTCTTTGACTCGACGCAAGCCGATATCAAAAAAGCAACTAAACCAAGTAATTTTCCAAAACCTATTAAGCGAAAGAAAAGCCTACTTTGTTTGGAATTAAAAACAGTAATCAGTCTGTTTTCGTTTGATAGATACCTATCACGGAAAAACACATGGTTGCGTTGCCTTCAATTGTAACAAAAGGTAACACAACGGTACAAGACGTATTCCTGCGGAGGCGAAGCAAGACGAGCTTCTGACCGTAGGTAGGCACACGTCAGTAAATCCATTAAAACCCAATACAATTTATTACAAAATGCCTACTATTCAACAGCTTGTTCGATCTGCACGAACAAAAATCTTACCGAAAACAAAATCCCCTGCATTAAAATCTTGCCCCCAAAGGCGAGGAGTTTGTATTAGAGTTTATACAACAACTCCTAAAAAACCCAACTCAGCTTTACGGAAAGTTGCTCGAGTTCGATTAACTTCTGGTTTTGAAGTAACTGCGTACATCCCTGGTATTGGACACAACCTTCAAGAACATTCGATTGTTTTAGTAAGAGGAGGAAGGGTTAAAGATCTTCCCGGCGTACGGTACCATATAGTAAGGGGAATATTAGATACAGCAAGCGTAAAAAATCGCACACAAAGTCGTTCTAAATACGGGGTTAAACGTTCTAAATAGTTTTTATATTTGCAACCTGCGTAAAGTAACAACAGAAGACTCCCTACCATAACCCAAGAGAAACCTGAAACGACCCTATTCCAAGGAGAGTGCGTGTTGTTTGTCTGTGGTTTGTGCGGACGCGTTTCATGCAAAACATGTCTTGCTTGTTCGCAGCAATTCCTGCGAACGTGTCACAAGAAAACATGACAGGATCGAGATTTTGCTTTGCATGGGTGAGATTTGGTTTGACAAATCGATACGGTGGCAGTAAGACCGAGTACTCTAAATACCAATGCCAAGATGTGAAATTTCCGTACTATGTGGTGTTGGAGCAAAGCTAATGGATAAGTCGCAAAGTGGTTTGTTTTATACCATAAAACCAATGTTACACACAAAACGATTTGCTAATTTAGGCAATAACCTTTCAAAGCATGTGCTTTGCAAAACTCATTGTTATACAAAGCGCTCACGTTTTTCTAAACCATAGGTATTGCTGTGCACAAGGAACCGTTGTAACACGTCTTGCATTTGACCAAAGTGTTCACCGATCTTAAGGAAAAAAAAGTAGTTGTTGTTTTGCAATCTCTTGCTTTTGTGCTTTTTGCGCAAAGCAATTTCTGCCCAGCAAGACCTTTGCTTTGCATGTAGGCCGTGATCGTGGTCGAAAGTATCTCGAAAGTGGTGCGCTCGTTGTATTGCTCCACAGAAACATCCCCACGTTTTCCTCTTCTTACCTTTGGTTACAAGAGGAGTTACCCTTAGTTACACCGCCTAGTAAAACAAACACAAGATCCGCCAGTAAGAAACAATCAAGGAAAGGTAAAAAAAACCTGCATAAGATTTGTTTTTGTAACTTACCAGGAGCAACTTTACCATATTTGGAATTTAATGGCTTTAATAAAGTATTTGACCGATGTACCACTTTCGAGATACTTTCAACCACGATCGGGCAAAGCAACTCGAAGTTATAACAAAATCAAAGAAAAAACTACATGGTACCTTTGTTCCAGTCTCAGATTACTAACTTGGTTTGCATCACCATTTATCTTTTTTAACCCGTCTGCCTTTAACCATTCCTTGACCCAAGGTAAAACGTAATCGCAAGTAGAAACATGGTATGCGTGATTAGACAGAACAAAACCCAACAAACACCATTATAAAAGGAGAAAACAAGTATTATGTCTCGACGACGTACTTCAAAAAAACGTGCATTGCTTCCTGATCCGGTTTATGACAATCTTTTAATTCATACTATTGTGAACCATTTAATGAAAGAAGGTAAAAAATCATTAGCTTTTAGGATTTTTTATCAAGCTATGAATCGAATCGCTGATGCCACTCAACAAGATCCAGTAAAAGTTATTGAACAAGCAGTTCAGAATGCAACCCCTTTGGTTGAAGTGAAGGCTCGGCGCGTTCGTGGATCAACTTTTCAAGTCCCTTTAGCTGTAAATTCCGAACGAGGAACGGCTTTGGCTATTCGCTGGTTGCTTTCTTCTTCGCGAAGCCGGTCTGGGCGTAGTATGACTTTAAAAGTAACAAATGAGTTTATAGATGCTTCCAAAAACACAGGAAATGCTATACGTAAAAGGGACCAAGTTCATAGAATGGCAGAAGCTAACAAAGCATTTGCTAATTACCGTTTTTAAAAAACTATTTGTTGTGCGAAGCAAGTCTTGCTTATGGCACAAAGCCCTACATCTTTTTTTACCAGAAAGTGGTTTGCAATTATGTAGGTCTAGGAGGTCGTTTTCTACGAGCAAAACACTGTATTGAGCGTAGAAACTTAGGAGCGTAGCTAACGCCAGACAGCTGAGACAAGTCCGTAAGAAAGGACAACGTCCTATCTTGGGTCAAGGAATTGGTACGGACCAGAAACAAGAACGCTTGTAAGCAATTGCTAAACCTTGTGCTACCTACTTGTACCCTTCGTCCCATGGGCAAGACTTGCTTTGCACACAAGCAAGATCTTTGCTCTTGACCCAAGGTAAATGTGAGCAAAGCAAGACTTTTGGTTAGTAGAACACATAACACAACGAAATGTGCCGTTCTTGCCTGTCGTGCTGCCTAGTTGTACTTTTTGCTTCTGGTCCGTACCCATTCCTTGACCCAAGGTAGAACGTAAACGTGGAGTTACATCCTACGTGTTGCCTTTGGCTACAAGTTTTGCAAAGCACAAATGGTTACACCTCCTACCAACACATGGGCACTCCCGCTTGGTTCAAGGGTACATGCTTTACCAAAAGCAATTCATACTCTTTGCTTCGCGACCAAAACACCACGTAGACGTTTTCCTGATGCGTACCAATTCGTGCTTTGCAAAACTTGTAGCCAAAGGCAACACATAGACTTTCTTTCGGCCCACCTTGTAGCAGTAACAACAGGTGTTTTGTTTGTATAAACAACCATAAAAGTTTCTTTTTAATCAAGATCAAATACTTTACTCAAAATTCAGTTAAAAACTGATTGTTTTATAACAAGGACGACGACGACAATATGGCACGTGCAAAATTTGAACGTAAAAAACCACATGTAAACATTGGTACGATTGGTCATGTTGACCACGGAAAAACCACATTAACAGCAGCTATAACAATGGCTTTAGCTTCTGGTGGTAAGGGAAGGGCTAAAAAATACTCTGAAATCGATTCTGCGCCCGAAGAAAAAGCTAGAGGGATCACTATCAATACAGCACATGTAGAATATGAAACGGAAAATCGTCATTATGCCCATGTTGATTGTCCAGGACATGCCGATTATGTGAAAAACATGATTACTGGAGCTGCGCAGATGGACGGTGGTATCCTTGTTGTTTCTGGTGCTGATGGCCCCATGCCCCAAACTAAAGAACACATTTTGTTAGCTAAGCAGGTTGGAGTTCCTAACATAGTGGTTTTTTTAAACAAGCAAGACCAAGTTGATGATGCAGAGTTGTTAGAACTTGTAGAATTAGAAGTAAGAGAAACATTGGACAACTACGAGTTTCCTGGAGATGATATTCCAGTCGTTTCCGGATCCGCTTTGTTAGCTTTAGAGGCCTTAACTGAAAACCCACAAGTTACTCGCGGGGAGAACCAATGGGTTGATAAGATTTTTGAGTTAATGGACCAGGTAGATAATTATATACCAACACCAGAAAGAGACACTGACAAATCTTTTTTGATGGCTGTAGAAGATGTTTTCTCGATTACCGGACGTGGTACAGTAGCTACTGGACGGGTTGAAAGAGGAGCTGTTAAGGTAGGAGAATCGGTTGAATTAGTTGGTTTAAAAAAGACACGAACCACTACTGTTACAGGTTTAGAGATGTTCCAAAAAACTTTAGATCAGAGTGTTGCTGGTGACAATGTTGGTGTTTTGCTTAGAGGTATTCAAAAAACAGATGTTGAACGTGGAATGGTTTTAGCAAAACCAGGAACGATTACTCCACATACCAAATTTGAAGCTCAAGTTTATGTATTAAACAAAGAAGAAGGTGGACGTCATACACCTTTCTTCCCCGGTTACAGGCCCCAGTTCTATGTTCGAACTACTGATGTCACAGGAAAAATTGAATCTTTTAAAGCTGATGATGGCAGTGACACTCAAATGGTAATGCCTGGTGACCGTATTAAGATGGTGGTAGAACTGATTCAACCAATTGCTATCGAGAAAGGAATGAGGTTTGCAATTCGAGAAGGTGGTCGAACTGTTGGAGCAGGTGTTGTATCTAAAATCGTGGAATAACAACTCTCTTTAACTTTTTGACCTTATATTGCTTAACCAATTGCTGGATTTACGTGTTGCGCCGAAAAAAGCACGTATAAGGTATTTCTACGAGGTCTAACCATTCGTGCCAAGCACAAATTGTAGCCAAAAGCAACATGTAGGACGTAACTCTACGTCTACGTCCTACCTTGGATCAAGGAATTGCTATGCACCAAAAGCAAGGCCAAACTTAGTTTCTACCAACACAGACTTGTCCGTAGGAAGACGTGATCTTTTTCTACAGACTTGCTGGTAAAAAAAACCACGCGCGCCAACCAAAGGTACCTCTACCTTTTACCTGCCGTTTTGTACCCTCTGCTTGGCGGCCAAAGGTTTTACTATCTATGCAAAAGAGTACCTTAGGTTGTACCAACACCAATCGGTAGTAAAAAGAGGTGCGCGTCCTACCTGCGGTTCTGCGGTCTAGGACGTGTTGCGGTCGTGCGAAGCAAGTGCAACCATTCCTTGATCGAAGATAGGACGTAACTCGTACTGTCAAGCAATTCTACCCTTCATGCTTGCTTGGCAGACAAAAGGAACGGTACAACAAGAAGTTAGTGCAAAGCAAGGAATTCTACCCTTCGTCCTCTCTTTGCAAGTAATCGGTTAGAAAAGCCCTAACGAGCTTCTACAGTTTAAGCGCAAAGCACGTGTTGCGGGTTGCGTCGCCCGAAGATAGTGGTAAGCAAGCACGAAGGTTACAAGTCCAAAGAAAAGGTTACAACACAAAAACGACGTACCTGTTGCTACGGATAACGTAGAGCAAAGCATCTATTGGCACACAACTTGGAGCATTTCGTAGAGGTGCGAAACTTGCTTGAGAAAGAGGTTGCTTCGCATAACACATGTGGGCGAAGAACTCGTGCGCACCAATTCGTGCGAGTTGCTTCGCATAACACGTACCGCATAATTGGTTACAATCACATGGAAAGTAAATGTTCGGGCAGCACTGTGTGGCGTTATACAAGTTGTTCTTTTACCTCTACTTTGTTTTAACTCCACGCCTTGTAAGCTTGTGTAAAGCAAATTGACAAAACACAGATTACAAGACGACCACGTAAGGTTAGGGTAAACAAGTGTATGTAAGCGTAGGTCAAACAATTGCTTTGTACGCAATTGATTAAAAATATTTACAAATCCGTGTTAAAAACTAAGAAAGATTTTTATCTTTGATTCAAACACATCCTTTTTTTTCAACAAAAACTTTAATGGAGGTTTTAACTTTAAATGAAAATTCATCAACTTGTACAAGCAATTGAACTCGACCAATTAAAAATCGATCAACCTAAAATATCTATTGGTGACACAGTTAAAGTGAGTGTTTTAATACAAGAAGGTAATAAACAAAGAATTCAACCTTATGAGGGAGTTGTTATTGCGCAACATAGAGCAGGTATCAATTCCACTTTTACTGTACGCCGTATTTTTCAAGGTATTGGCGTAGAAAGAGTTTTTACAATACATTCCCCTTCCACAAAACAGATAGAAGTCCTTCGAAGGGTAAAGGTCAAAAAAAGCAAGCTTTATTATTTACGAGATCGAGTAGGTAAAGGAACAAGATTAAAGACTAAAAACTCTTAAAAAACTCCTACTTGGCAAAAACTCAGAGGTTGTGTTTACTTGTGTTATATGTTGCTACGTCCGAAGGATGGGTCGCAAAGCAACCACAAAAGGTTACAAGAAGCTCGTAAACTCATTTCTACTTTGAACCTTGAGCTGATTGTACTTATTGCTTGTCCTACCTCCGGTTCAGGAAGATACTGGCAAAACATTAAATATTTGTTTTATAGGACATGAAAGTGGAAAAATATGAATAATTCTTATCAATCTGAAGATTTAAATTTAGTTCGTCGTTATATTGTTACTGGTTCACGTAGAGGCAGTAATTATTGGTGGGCTTCCATATTGTTTTTAGGTTCACTCGGTTTTTTATTAACTGGTGTTTCAAGTTATTTGAAAATAAATCTTGTGTCGTTTGTTCATTACGAGAACATTTTGTTTTTCCCACAAGGTCTAGTAATGTGTTTCTACGGTGTTTTAGGTTTCTTTTTCAGTTTTTATCTATGGTTAACACTTTTTTGGAGCATAGGTGGTGGCTTTAATGAATTTAATAAAAAAGACGGAATTGTTCGTATTTTTAGGTGGGGTTTTCCTGGTAAAAACCGGCGAATCGACCTCGAATACAATATTAAAAACGTTGAAGGTATAAGGGTAGAGTTGACCGAAGGAATTAACCCTCGACGTACCATTTACATCAAGATAAAAGAGTCTAATGATATCCCCCTAACCCGAATAGGACAACCTATCACTTTAGTCGAAGTTGAAAGGCAAGCAGCAGAATTAGCAAAATTCCTGCAAGTTTCTTTAGAAATGGTTTGATTTTGTGAATCTTTATCAAAAAACTTATTTAACTAAAACTACATCTAACTTTTAAGTGCCATTAAACTTGTTGTTTGCTTTGGGTGCTAAAAGCAATGTTAACAGGTTTTGTGTTTTACTCGTGCTTCGCACAAAAGTTAGCACAGCAAAGGACAACCTAAAACCAAGATAGTGTTGTGCTAGGTGATGCGTAGCAAAAGCTTTTTATTGTGGCCAAAGGCAACACTTAGTGCTTGACTCATCCTTGATCGAAGATAAGACGTAGCAAGACATGCACGATCTTGCTTAGCACAAAGTCCAACAATGCGTTACAACCGCTTCAACTTTGTCTTGCTGAACCGTGGGTAACACAACGTAAAAAAGCCGATTGTCGACCAAAAAACTAGGAATTACCTTTGGTTACATGTCTTGCTTTTACCATAAGCAAGCAAATTTCCCTTTTATATTGCCGACCTATCCATTAGCTTTCCTCCAGCACAACGTAACAATTTTGTTTACTTTGATGCAAAGCACTTGTATGGAAGTGTTGTTTCGCAGGTGAAAGCAAAGATGATTCACTTTATTCCTTTAAGCCGAAAAGCAACACCTCACAAAATTGCTCGGCTTTTAGGAGCAAAACCAAGTACTTTTTGCACGGCCTGTTAATGCAAAGCAACAACTACACACAACACTAGCTTCGCTCTACGAAATCTGCGCTTTGTAAATTAATTGCTTTCCAAAAAGCCCAAAAGAGTACAAACCAAATACGCACATACTGTGTACCACTTGTAGAATCCTTTTTCTTTTTGTGATATACTTTTATTAGATTTTAACTAAATTGGTAGAAAAACTTGTAAAAGGTCCAAATATCATTTTGTTTTTGTGTTACAAACTACCTACATGCAAAGCAGCAATTAGTCTTTGTGAAGCTAAGGTAGTGTTTGGTTGTAAAAAAATCGATTTTTATCTGGTTATTAACTTGAAAATATTGCTTTTTTTTTCAAAGAAAAAGCTTTCGGTAAAAAAAGACGTATAACCATTCCTTAACGAGCCTGGCACGTAAGATGTAACTCGCAGTAAAGTAAAGTTTTGTAGCTACAAACCACTAGAGTCGATTAGCCGAATGATTTGCGTTGTTTTACTTGGAATCGAAAACCTGCTTTGCACAAAAATCACGTACTTATACCGTAGACAACACGTAGAGGTGGAAGTGGAGATGCTTCGCTCCACCTCGTACCAATTAAAGTAAAAATGATTAAACATTTTTAAATACCAAGTAACGAGTGTCACAATTACTCATACTTTATGAGCCAAGCAGAACAGATTGAAACGATCCAAGCAAATACTGTTTGACAAGTACTAGTTTCTTAGGTTTTCCTTGTAATGTTTGGTGCCAAGGAACGCGTAAGTAGATCTTTTGTTCAGAAGCAGATATAGTTGCTTCTGACGTGCACCGAAGGAAGCTCGTAGACGTGCAACCATTCCTTGATCGAAGATAGGACGTAACTCGTAGGCTTGTACCGTTTGTTCTTGTTTTGCACTAAAAGATCAGGTAAACAAGTAATCAAGTGTTTAATTGCCTACAAACATAATTTGTTTTTGATAGAAAGTTACGGGGATATGGCGGAATTGGTAGACGCAACGGACTTAAAATCCGTTGGTTCTAACGAACTGTGAGGGTTCAAGTCCCTCTATCCCCACTTGAAAGCAGACAAGCAATCAAAATGTTTTTACTCGCTGCTGGTTTGTTTTATCTTTAAGAAGATAAAGGGTTGCTTGTAACCTTTTCGGCGGACGTAATTAATTGCTTGTGTTGCCTTTGGCTATAAGTGTTGTTTTTGGCCACAAGACGTGCTTGCGTCCGCAGGAATCGCTCGTAATAAAGAACCTGTTTTGGATAAAAGTGGCACGAGAAGCGTAGTTGAAAGAGAATGATACGTATAACCTTATATACGTTGCAAAATTATGGTTTGCGGCTTCTGACCGCAGGTAGAAATGAGTTCTTTTTTATCTTATCCAATTGTTAAAGTTGGTTAAAAAAATCCCTTTTAATGAAATATAAAATCTATCCTGGATTCAGAGTAGTACCAATTGCTTCTAACCAGTATTACTTAAGGTTTAAAGAAAAGTAACTTCTACTTGCTTTCTACTTGGTTTAATTTGTTCATAAAACAAAATTATGAAAAACAAAAAACCATTGGCAAATGCTCTCCAAACAATTTATTTGCAAAGCAAAACGATACGTTTTGCGCAAAAAACAGTTTATAAAAGGTCTACGTTAATTGCTTGGTTCGTTCTTGGCCGAGTTTTGTTTACCTTGGGTTAGCCTCTTCCGCAAAACCTGTTTTGCTATGTATGCAATACGTAGTAAATAACATTTGGTAGGCTTGGCTGTTGTTTATCAACTGGTTGGCTTGTACCTTACGGCCTAATTTTGTTTGATTTGAAAAGGGTTGTTTCGTAGAAGATCCAGCAGTATTGACCGTCGCAAAACATAAAATCCAATCTCGCTTTTAGCAAATGTCGACCTAGTTTACTGCAAAACGAAACGTTGGTTTACTTTGTGTGCGCTTTACGTTTGTATTTACTTGTGTTGCGTTGTTTTTTGCATAAATATCTAGAAGATAGGGTTGGGCGCAAAACAATACGTGCGAACCAATCGGTTGAAATAATGTTCTCTACAAATACAAAAACAGCCGACAAACTCTAATCTGTTACAAATCACTATGTAGCAATTGATTAAAACCGTTTTACACGTAGGCGCAGGTTACAAGCATGGCCGTGTATGTGGAGTTGAAAACAACATTGATTGGTTGGTTTGCAAGGACCACTAAACAAAAAGCTTGCTAGAAGTGTGTTTTGTTTTATTTCAGTTTTTTTACAAGGGTCGATGCCCGAGCGGTTAATGGGGGCGGATTGTAAATCCGCTGGTTAATTCCTACGCTGGTTCAAATCCAGCTCGGCCCATGTGTTTGAAACCAAGCTGATTGATTGGTATTGCTTGCCTTTGGCAACACGTAAGACAAGCAATTCCTTGTACGTTACACTTGCTGAAAACCGTAGGTAGACGCAACAGTGCAACTTTTTTTTTGTTGTAGCCATTCATGCAAAGCACTAATTCTGTTACCGTAATACATACGCAATCGTTTTAACAAACCAACTGGCTTGGACAAGATTTAAGGGTTCCACAATTGGTTATAAGGTTTGATTTTACCTTTGGTGTCACAATATACCTTTGGTGTCACAATAAAATTTGTACCTTGGCCTGTTTATACGTTGCCCTTTTCTGCAAGACACGACAAAGTAGGACCACTACTTGGTAGACGTCTGCACACCGACAAAGTGTTGCTTGCCGTGTTTCGCGGACGTAATTAGTGCGTATCCCGTAGGCAAGACGTGTTGCTTGTGCTAAAGCAACACGTGTTGTTTCCGAAAAACGGCTACAAGCGGTTTTAACGGCTTAAAAGGTATTTAACTTTGCAGGGTTTAAATTTATACGTAAGGTGCAAAAAACGACAAACACCAAGTGTGAATAAGGTTAAACCCCTCAATAATCAGCAATTTTATTACCTTCAACAGTACGTCCGTAGGATAGATCTATTTGCTTTCTTCGCATCTCCTTTGTTTTGGTTTCAATTTCAGTTACAAGGTCTAGCAATTGTTTGATTGGGAGACGGTGCAAACTATAACCAACTAAGACCCCTGTTGTATGTATACCAAACAATCGAACATTGTGGACCATCCTTTGTACTTGGTCTACAGAAAAGAGGGTGTTGCTTTAACGCATGAAAACACTTGATCACCTGTAACAATGAAAGAGGGTGTAACCAACGGCTTTAAAGGTGATACACGAAAGTGGCAAAGCATGCTTTTTTTTTGAAGACCGAGTAGATGTGTTTTGACCATAGGGCATAGCTTGGTATCAAGTCGATAACAAGACTAGCGGGAGCGTAGCTACCTCTTTGTAACCAAAGATAACACAACCAAGCAGGTTTAAAACCTACCTTTACTTTTAGTTATAACTCAACGTGTTGCCTGAACCTTAAGTAAGCATAAACAACATTTGTCGCGAGAAGAAAATTAGTGCTTTGCATGAAAGGTACAATTGGTTGACCCTTCTATTTAATAACAACGATTGTGTCACAATAGAGTTTTAAACGTTAGAAGTTTCTCTTTTTTTGTTTAACGAGGGGGGTTTCGGTTAAGTTTCCTTGCGTTGTTTGATCTACAGGCAAGTTTGTTTGAAAACCTATACACCAAAATCACTTGCGACTCATTTAGCTAGGGAGTTTTAATAAAGTTGTGTCACACAAGTGTTGCGTAGAGGTCCACGCACCATTACTAAGTAATTGTGTTTATACAAAAGATAAAAACAGCTTGTGCGTTACGAGTGAAACTCTTGCTGATGCCACAGCAACAAAAGAATTTAGTTTTTGCCTTTTACAAACCATAACGTAGATTTTGCTTGGCATGATAGAAGCAAGAAACCTTGTAATCTTTCTAATCAATACTAGATTCTAATCAATATAAGATGTCAAACAATTTTATGGTTTACGTGTTAAACAACTAGTCGCAGTAAGCAAAAACAAAAAACAAACTTATTATCATCTGTAAGATCAAACTTGTAATTAGCAAAATGTGTTGTACGCAAAAACCGGTGTAGTCAAAAAAGCTAAAAAGGGAATCAAATACGTGCTTTGTTTTAAACTCAAGGTAGGTCTTGTGGCCAAAGGCACCACTTGTAACCGAAAGCAACACAAGGAAGGAAACACAAAGAAAAGTACAATAGTGGGACAAGCAACAATATGTTTGTAGGTTAATCACGTTTTTTTTCCTTTCACTAACAAATGACCCTTTATTATCAACCTAGAAAAGGTAGAGTGCTTTTTACTTCGCACAACAACGTGCGTGTTTCTTACCTTACCAACCGCACGTAAAACAAACCAAGTGTTGGAGGTAGGTACGCTCTAGTTATCGTTATGCAAAAGCATGGGTTTTGTTTGTGGAAACACGTTAAAAAGGTATGCAACTTGTCACGGAAAGTAGTGGTTTTAACCTTTGCTGTTGCTCCGCACAAAAGTTAGCATGTAAGTACTTTTGGTTTCAATTCTTTGGGCTGCGAAGGGCTGATCATCTGCCTTTCTTGGCACGTAAAAAGCATTGTCCATCACTCTTGTTTTATTGTTTTTGTTTACAACACAGAAGGTTATGTTCCAACTGAATGTTTATAAATCATGTGCTTTGCAAGACAAGTTTACAAAAAGTATTTATAAAGGTCTACTTGACCTTTATCGTGACATGTCCTGCTTGGTGCGCAAATACGAGCATGGTACGTTTTTAAGCGAGAAAAACAGTACCTACCGTCGCAAAGCAAGGACTTGCTTGGCACCTTCACTAAAAAGCAATAAGACAGGAACACAAATTTGGTTATTGTTTTTACTGTAGGATCGTTCCTTTAAACGTAGATGCAACGCAATACATGCAAAGGAATTCGTTTACAAAGCGCGTACCATAGTTGATGCGAGAAAAGTATTAGTTAACTAGTAAAAAAACAACCCAGTGCAAAGCAAGTTCTTGCTTGAAGAGATGCTAACTTTTAAAAAACACAAAACGCAGTTACACATTGGGTTCAGGTAAACGAGGTTTTGGTTGTAACTCTACAAGGTCATTGTTAGGGATCGAGGTCTTGCTTTGCACGGTGGAACTTGGTTTTACGCGAGGTTTTGGGTTTAATTTCTTAACGGGGTAAGGGTTAACATCTTGAACGGTTTTGCCTATTAAAGGTTTTCGTTCAACGTGTTGCTTTGCATCAACTCCTCGAAACTTTTTTTGACCTGTTTGAATGTCGTGTAAGAATTGATTTAAAATCAACCGTAAAGAGGCTATTGAATCATCGTTTGCCGGAACAAAAAGGTCAGCTAAACTAGGGTCACAATCTGTATCCAGAATGGTAACAGTTGGTATTCCCAGTTTTTGACATTCACGGACAGCATTCATTTCTTCAGGTTGTCCCACAATTATTACTATATCAGGGCGAGAATACATTGCCTTTAAACCGCCTAGATATTTTCTTAATTTCTCAATCTCTTTCTTACGATTTGCAGCTTCTTTTTTTGGCAGTTTTTCAAACTCACCTGTTTTTTGCTTCCACTCTAAGAGACCTAAATGAGTTATAGAGGTTTTAATGGTTTTCCAGTTTGTAAGCATTCCACCAAGCCATCTTTGATTAACAAAAAATGAATCACATTGCAACGCAGTTTTTGCTATTAATCTTGTTGCTTGTTTCTTTGTTCCCACAAACAAGAAAGTTTTCCCTTCACTTGCAGATTTAGTTAGAAACTGGGAAACCTCTTTCAAATGAGAGTATGTTTGAATTAAATCTATAATATGAATCCCATTTCGTTGTGTGTAAATATACGGAGCCATTTTCGGGTTCCATTTTCGAGCTTGATGCCCCAAATGCATCCCCACTTGGGCCATTTCATCAATACTTTTAATCACAATATAAATCCCTTTTTAATAAATAACCGCTTAAACTTTGTTTTACCTAAAACGCAATTAGGTCTATGAGGTGCACGTTAGAAGCAATAGCTAACAAAATATTGAATTCTAAGTAATCCTTTTTGCACCCTTTTCGTGCTTGCAAAGCACGCAAACAAGTAGACCGTAAATCAGAAGCAAGCAAAACCAAAGGTGAAACAAAGTTAATGCTTTGCGCCTGGACGATGTGCAAAGCAATCGGATGTGTTTTGCTTGCTTCTGCTAAAGCAAGATGTAGACGTATTTATTACCATTGCTTCACCATCACGTAGCAGCACATAGCAACACGTAGAACGTAATACAAGATCCACAAACTAATTAATTTTTACTACACCCCCAGCCTTTTCTAACTCTTGCTTTGTTTTTTCTGCCTCTTCTTTAGAAACTCCTTCTTTTACTGCTTTTGGCAATGAGTTCGTAAAATCTTTTGCTTCTTTTAAACCTAATGAAGTTAAGTTTCTAACAGCTTTAAGAACAGCAACACGCTTGTCACTGGCAAGATCTTCTAAAACAACATCAAAAGTAGTTTTCTCTTCGGCTGCTTCTGTTGCAGCTGCGCCCCCTTCGGGCGAGGCAGCTGCAAAACCTCCTGCAGCAGCGCTAACATCTACCCCAAAAGTTTCTTCTATTTGTGAAACTAATTCCGCAGCTTCTAACAAAGTGATAGTTTTTAATTTGTCAATGATTTCGTTTGTTGTTGTAGACATAAATACTCCTTTATAAAACAAAATTTGAAATACCAAACTCTGGTACATCCTTTGGACATGATTTAACTTGCGCCGAAGAAAGCAACACCAAGTGATTATAGATGCAAAACTTGTGCTTTGCAATACCTATGAAGCACGAGATTATAACCGATTCTGAATCGTAAGTAGGACGTAATTTTTTTTTTGCTTGCCCTACCTACCGCTCAGAACCACGTGTAACCATTCCTTGATCGAAGATAGGACGTAACTCGTAGACGTTAGGTAGTGCCACCTAAGAAACACAAAGCAACACACCTTGCAAGCAAACGCTGCCTTACCGTGAGGTTTGCTTTTGTTGTGCTTGCTGGTAAAAAAAGACGTGTAACCATTCGTGTCAAGCACCACCTAATCTCTAGCAATTGAATTACAACATATGCGAAGCAATTCATTCGACAAACAACGCGTTTTGGTTGTCCTACCTACTTGTAGCCGAAGAGAACACAAAAAAGACGTGCTGCGCTCGTAGGTCCACCTCGGCTTTTGCAACTTACTTTTCAGCAAGGGTTTTACTCGTGAAACATAGTGCGAAACTTTACGTAAGAGATTAACGTTTAGAGAACTGAGAAGCTTTTCTCGCTTTCTTCAGCCCATATTTTTTCCTTTCCACTGAACGCGAATCTCTTGTAAGAAACCCTTTGCTTTTTAGTGTCCCTCTATAAGACTCTTCAACCTCACAAAGAGCTCGTGAAACACCTAATTTTATAGCTTGTGCCTGTCCTTGGAGTCCTCCCCCTTCAACCTTAATAATTAAATCATAACTTTTTTGTGCTCCTACCAAATTAAAGGGTGATTCTATGAGTAAATTCGAAGAACCTTTTTCTTGGAAATACTGAACCCCGGTTTTTCCGTTAATGGTAAAATTACCATCTCCTTTTAAAAGTTTTACTTGAGCTGTAGCTGATTTTCTACGTCCTGTTGCTAAAATTGGTAAATCTTTAACCAAAATAAAATCCTCCTTAAAACAAAAATTTTTTTTACGTACTAGATGCGAAACAAAAGTCTTGCTGAACCGTGGGCAGCACAAGGTCACCAACCACGATAGGTAGGGTGTCAACACGTGCTTACCAAGTCTTGCTTTAGTTGCAACCGTTCTTTTGTTTGTACCCTTTTTAAACTGGTAGCCAAAGCGAACACGTAGGACACAACACAAGCAGGATAAGAATATTCTGGCAATGGTTTGTACCAGAAAAAAATCAACGCTTTGCAATCAAAGAAAAAGGTTTTGCTTTGCATGGCACATAACAAAGCGAATAAGGTTGGCGCTTTGAACAAGGGGACTGTGCCAAACATTTATCGAATACTGGACATACGAAGAGAATAAGAAAGTCTTGGGAAGAGAGAATAGGCCGACCCCCCCCTCCATGTGACAACATCTCTTCCTCCACCTCTTGCTTGACGTGTGTTTACGTCTTACCTGCGTTCAAGGAATTGCTTTGCACAAGAAGCTCATAGACCGCTTGTTTTGCAACCACTTCTAGCCAAAGGGTACACTTGCTTGTCACGGAAGAGTTTTTGTTTTCTACCTTTGTTGTGATTGTTAATGTAAACAGATTTATAACAACAATTCTAAATTAAAAAATCTCTTTTTTCTACCTCGTGCAAAGCAATTGGTTACACTCACAACACGTGTTGCCTTTGGCTACAAGTCTTGTCTCTGGCAAATGATTGTATCGCCAAGCAAAAGAACAACACAACCAAAACCTGTAACAACACTTTTTGCTTGTATTGCCTTGGGGTACGATTCGTGTGAAGCAAGACGTACCACTAGAAGCACGTCTTGTTACTTTAAGTGGTGTTGTAAGCCTTGGTAGTAATGCGTAATTTCATAACGTCCTGTTCAGTAAAACCATACTGCATTAATAATTCTTGATCGGAGTATTTTGAAAGATCATCTAATGTTTCAATTTTGTTACTTTTTAAGGTAGAAACAAGAGACGCAGGTAAATCAAGAGTATCAATAAGGTTTGGTTGAAGCTTCAACCCTAAAGTATTTAAGCTATTCTTTAGTTGGATCAAATATTCAACAGTAAAACCCTGCAACCTTAACAAGTTTAAACTTGAACATTTTAAAAGATCATTTAATGTTTCGATCTTGTTTTTCTTTAAAACAGTATAAGAGCACACATGTAGATCCAAATTACCAATATCAAGAGATAATCTTTTCTCAGAAGCAATCTTACTTGACATCAATTGTTTTTGATTCTTGTGAATGCCACCTAGGAACCCAACCAGGGGGAAACAAGTTGTTTTGGCTGGTATAAGAAGAGGTTTCAAGGATTTAGGGCTTTGAAAAGGTGACACTAATTCTATTAACGTTTTTGCTGCTTTGTAAATGGCTTGCCTTGGATGAATACTTCCGTTAGTCCAAATCTCTAAGATTATTAAATCGAGTGACTGTTTCCCTTGTCGAGATTCGCTCGAAGACGAGCAACTAAAACCTTCATCATTTTCAATTAAAAAATTAACTTTGTTTACAGGCATAAAAACTGCATGGATCGGCAAAACCGTTGCGAACTCTTTTAAATTCTGATTGATTGTTCTAGATTGCCCTACCTTGGATCGAAAAGTACGCGATTTACGTGGCCCCTCGACCCAGGTGGTGTCAAGAAAGGCGGACTCTCTCGCATACCTAGGTAACAATTTGGGTTGACTACCGTTCAATGTTGATTTTGCTCGCTGTACTTCACTTGTCGTTTGCTTTGCTGTCGAAGAACTAGAAGAAGAAACAGTACAACGATTGGCTTTAGTAAAAGACCGAAAGTATGCGGGATAAGTTTGTTCTGGAGAGATGTAAGTAGCTTCGCGTTCCACATTGTCCATTAGGTTTCTAATAGAGGTATGCCCTCCCGAAGGTGCTTGAGAAAGATAACGTTTCCCTTTGCAGATCATTACTTTCATTCGTATCACACCGTTGCAAACAACGGTTGCTATGTGCTGTTCTGGGTCAACACATTGAATACAACTCGGTAACCGTAAATCTTTTGCTTTTATAACCCCGGGCCCTTGAACGTGTAAATATCCTATTTGAGGCTCTTGTACCTTAAACTCGCTAGTCAAGACTATTTCTTTCAAGTTCAAAAGAATGTTGAAAACTGTTTCGCGAACTCCAACCAAAGTAGAGTATTCATGTGTTACACCCTTAATCTTAACTGCAGTAATCGCTAATCCTGTTATCTCTGATAACAAACTTCGCCGTAAACTGTTAGCTACTGTAACCCCCTCGCCCTCTTGAAAAGGGCCTAATTGAAATCTGCCGTAAATGGTACGATTGTTTTCTATTCTAGATTCTATACACGAAAGTAAACGGTGTTTCATTTCTCATTCATTCAATCTTACAAATTTACCTTTTTGCGAAACAACACTTTGTGCTTGTACAATAGGTCTACGTTTTTTGCTTTGTGCCCGAAGAAACGCGTAAAGATATTACTTGAGCCAATTGCTACCTCCGGTCCAGCACGAGTAGCCTTTGCTTTGCACAAGCTGAAGCAGTACGAGCACAACACGTTTTTTTTGTGTCTTCTTCGCTTACAGTTAGATAGGGCAATTGGCTCAACCAACACTAAGGTAGGTGCTTGATTTGTAGTTTTTCTTGGCACTTGTTTTACTTTATGTAGCCAAGGAACACAAGCTCGTCCAGAAAAGGTTTTGCGTACAAAGCAATTCTTTCGGACAAACAACATACTTGAGAATTAAATCCGTCTTCTTTTCGCCGGGCGGCAGCCATTATGTGGGATAGAGGTCACGTCTCGGATTAAAGTTACCTGAATGCCTGCCTCTTGAAGGGCACGAATTGCTGTTTCTCGTCCTTGACCGGGCCCTTTTACCATCACTTTAACCTGTTTTATTCCTCGATCTAAACTTTGTTTTGCTGCCGTTTCAGCAGCTGTTTTTGCTGCAAAAGGTGATTTTTTTCGAGCTCCTTTAAAACCACATGCACCTGACGATGACCAAGAGATTACTTGCCCGTTTAAATTTGTAACCGTTATGATGGTGTTATTAAAAGTTGTTTGAATATGAATGATTCCTTTTGAACCTTTTTGAGTAATTCTTTGAACTGAAGGTTTTTTTGTTACTTTTGCCATTTTGTTGTGGTTTTTTAGTATTTGATTCAAAACTACAGGTGTTTTAATTAAAGGGTTGCGTGGTTTCAAACGCATCTTACCAACTGTGTGCTTTGCAAGCACAAGGTTGTATGTTTTGCTTTACACCAACTTTTTTCCTACAGATTAAATCTACTTTGGGTCTTACTAAGTGACAGATTGCACACGCGAAATATAAAAACATGTAACACGTTTTGTAACCCAAAGTTACACAAATGAGTGTTTGCCCAGCAAGAGCTTCGAACGTATGGCTGGATTTACCAAAACCTTAGCGAAAACAAATTTTGTGGCACGCACGCAAAGGGTACAAAACCGATTGCATGGGCATCAGGCACAAGCGTTTGGCTACAACGTCTGCTGGGCTTGGTCGGCACTAACTCTGTCCGCGAAACATAGTCGCTCAACAGAGCCACAAAGAAGGTGCAATAGGGTAAGAATAAAACCTCTCTTGCTTCGCACAAAAAGCAAACAGGTACAAAACATGCGCTTTAAAGGTTGTTAATAACTCTTACCAATTGAAACACAAGGTTAGGTTATCTTAAATTACCCTTGGCGTTGTTTATGTTTAGGATTTGAACAGATAATCATAATTTTTCGTTTTCTTCGTATTAAACGACAATTAACGCACATTTTTTTTACTGAAGCTCTTACTTTCATAGGGGTTTAACTTGATAGAACAAATTTACTGATTAGAAATTGTTTTTTCTTATAAAATGGGTGGAGCCAAGTACAGGCGTACCAAGAACATATGCCCAGTTCTTCTTATAACAAGTTGTTTTTATCAACCTCTCTACAACCAAACAACTGTCCAGATTGTCAAATGCCCAGAGTGTAAAGCGCGTGCTTTACAATACGTGCCAAACAAAGTAGTAGAGCAAAACACGCGCAAACTTAGAGGTATTGCTTTGCCTGGTACGCACGAAAAGGGTACAATTCGTTCGGACAACCGATTTCTTGTGATCTTTCCTTGTGCGAAACAAGACCTAGGCGTCTTGCCTTAATTCTATAAAAACAAGCAACGCTTGCAATCCAAGGCAAAAAAGGCAATCAAACAAGCTTTTTCGTTATGCATTGTTCTATTTACGACTTGTAGGTAATCTGCGTATAGAACATGCATAACGAAAGTTGTGTTGACTGAACAAAATGCATCTATATCAAAACAAAAGATGACAATTCATTGTATGCAAAGCAAGCACGAGTTTGTTTAACGGTGATTTTCGTGTTGCTCTTGAAGAAAGGGTACAAGTAACACATGTTTCTTTGCATGCAATTTCACATGTTCAACCAAATTCCTATGTGCAACACGTCTTTGTTTCGCACGTTCTTACTTCTAACCTGCTTTGCTCATGCAGGTGCAAAGTAATCGGTTACATCTCTTCTTGGACTTGCTTTGCACGTGTTGCTGCGCCTCCAAAGGACGTGTTCGCTTTGCATACAAGTTGAAGTGTGTTTTGTCACAACAACATGGTTTACCAAGTAACTCTCTACCTTTTCTAAAAAAATCCAAAATGGTAAAGCAAGACGTGTTTCCCTTGTCAACCTTTATTGGTTAGGTTTATCTAAACCTATAAACAATTCGGCCTTTTGTCAAATCATAACCGCTTAATTCAACTATTACAGTGTCACCCAACAAGATTCTAATATGGTTTCGACGTATCTTTCCTGAAAGATGGGCCAAAACTTGAAAATTGTTTACTAGCTTAACTCGAAATCTTCCATTTGAAAGGCATTGAGTGACAACACCTTGTATTTCTATCCGTCCAGGTTTATTCATTGGTTGTTATATTTAAAGAGGAAAACAAATATGTATACCTTGACTTGCTTGCCACGTAGTGGAGGACCACCGATCACTACTAAGTCCACAGAAAAAAAGGTGTGGAGGCTTGGTTCTAACTTCAAGCTTACCTGTCATCTTGTTTGGTACGCAAAGCGGTGTTTATGTTTTAGTACTACCAAACAGAACACAAAATCTCCCCACCAACTCCACGAAAACGAGCTTCACGATCAGTCATAATGCCTTGAGATGTAGAGAGGATTACAACACCCATTCCACCTAAAACTTTTGGAAGATCTTTATGATTCGCGTAGATTCTAAGCCCGGGTTTACTAATTCTACGCAGATTTGTAATACAAGATTTTGAGTCACGTCCTTTATATTTTAACCGTAAGTTTATGTGCTGTTGAGTGTCTACTTGAAACGATTCAATGAAACCTTCAGTTTTGAGGATTTGACAAATCTGTTCACTAAGGCGAGTAAAGGGTACAAATACTGTTTCCTTTTTTGTTAGATTTGCATTTCGAACGCGAGTCAACAGATCGCTAATAGTGTCATTTACCATTTCTTTCTAAGTTTGTTATAATAAGTGATAATTACAAGCTAAAGCTTATGTTGCCTTTGGCCACAAGTGGTTGCAAAGCAAGTGTTGCGTCGTGCAAAGCAAGTGTAACCATTCCTTGATCGAAGATAGGACGCAACTCGTCGTGTTGCTTTTGGCTACAAGGGCGAAACGTACAAGTGCTTTAACAAGTGTTATTTCAACTGGTTGTTAGAATTGCTTTGCACAAAATAACGATTTAATTGAAAAACTTTGAGTTATTAAAAACTGTTGTTTATAATTTAATGTGAATTCTATGCCTTGATGGTTTGCACTTGCTGAAAACCGTAGGTAGACGTGGAGGAAAGCATTTCGTAGATATATGTTTGCTCATTGGATAGGTGGTTACGTAGTAGACAGGCCGTACACGTACCAAGCAACGCATTCCAAGCAAACACCATGTCCAGCACTGCGTTTCCTTTTTTTGCGCCTTGCTCACAAGGTATAACTTTTTTTACTTGTGTTTTTAAGTGTAAAACAAAGTTTTTTTTAAGGGTCTAGTCGAACTAAGATTTAATATTATTAGTAGAGTAACATATCTTAGGGTTTTGAACAATTTAAAATGTTGTTTGTGCGAAGCAAGACCTATCCAGACCTTTGCTTGACAGTACGAGTTACGTCCTATCTTCGGTCAAGGAATGGTTACACGTCCACGTACCAAACTAAATCTTTGTTATTGATAAATCAATATGTTCGATTGTTTGTTCTACCAATCCTAAATTCAAAAAAGCCATTTTTGCGTGCGAAACAAATGCCACGTGCAAAGCAAGTGTTGCCTTTGGCTACAAGTGTTGCCTTCGGCTACAAGTGTTGCCTTCGGCTACAAGTGTTGCCTTCGGCTACAAGTGTTGTGCAGTAACGAAGCTTATCACGAATAAAATGCATAGTTGCCAACTATACACCTACTAGCAGATGGTTCTAGCAGATTGTCTAATTAAGTGTTGCTTAAAGGTTTTGGTTTTTCTTGCTTCTAACGCTACCTTCAGCGTTTTTTACTAGAAAAACAGTCAAAAACGGTATGGGTAGAGAGAACAAGATATGTTAAGCAATACAAGTGATAAAAACACGTTACAAACAGGTTTTGTTTTGGTTTTAGTTACTTATCCCTTACAAGCAAGTACAAAGCAAGTGCCAACCGTTCTTTCACGGTAGCGCGTAAAAAGTATGCGAATCCGACTAATCCAAGTGGTGTGTAGAAACCGATTGTGTTGTCTAGGCAACATGTACTAAGGTGCTTTTGAATGATTTGAATGTTATTGTTTCACACAACACAGAGTCGCCGACCAATTACTTTGCGACGTGCTAATATCTCGTAGTAGTGTTGCAA
Organism: Asterochloris sp. CNOR1; assembly: GCA_963969365.1. NCBI lineage: Eukaryota > Viridiplantae > Chlorophyta > Trebouxiophyceae > Trebouxiales > Trebouxiaceae > Asterochloris > Asterochloris sp. CNOR1. The sequence goes on along the minus strand of OZ017765.1, from coordinate 30,253 downwards.
GACCCAATTGCAAAGCACCGGCTTTGCATGAACGGGTAGAAAATCTATGTTTTTTTAAAAGGCAGGCCAAACTGCTTTAACAACATCAAACCCTCTTGATCGTTTCTAGAAGTGGTTACAATCGATATATCCATTCCTCGCACTTGATCGATTTTATCATAATCGATTTCTGGAAACATTAGTTGCTCTTCTAGCCCTAAACTGTAATTGCCATATCCGTCAAAACTCGACGGGTTTATACCTTGGAAATCTCTAATACGCGGTAAAGCAAGGTTTATAAGACGATCTAAGAAACCATACATTCGTTCACCCCTAAGAGTTACGAGAACACCAACAGGCATTTTCTCTTTTAATTTAAAGCCTGCAATTGCTTTTTTAGATCGAGTTACAACTCCTTTTTGGCCTGCAATAACACTCAATTCGTTCAAAGAAAAGTCTAACAGTTTCGTGTTCTGAGAAGCGTCACCTAGACCTCGATTTATTACAATTTTCTCGATCCTAGGAACTTTAAGTTGGTTTTTGTAATCGAGTTGTTGTGCAAGTTTTGGAACAACAATTTGAAAGTAAAATTTTTTGAATCTTTGTATCATAACACTAAAAACCTTGTCCAATTTTAAAAGATTGTTTGCATGTAACTTGTCTTGCGGGCAAATTGGTAGGACATTTTGTAAAAGCAGGTCTTGTTGTTGCTTGGCTTACCTTGGGTTGAAGTTAGCACGGGAAAGTTTCACGGATAAAAGTACGTTCTGCTTTGCGTGAAACACCTGCAAAACAAACTCGCATCCTTTATGGTTGGTAACAAAGACCTGCAAAAGTACGTACCAATCACGTGATCTCATTGTTACAATCACGTGTCAAAAGCTGTTACCCTTTTTTTTGCGTCAAGTGTTGCCTTTCGCTACAACCCATTTACGACAAAAGTCGGCGCAAAACAAGATTTAGTAGGTAAGAAAACACAATGTAAAGGTGGTCAGAAACAACACAAGCGAGAAGCTACTTGGTTTGTTTTTATGCAAAGCAAGACTTGGTTATGCTTAACCATTCCTTGATCGAAGATAGGACGTAACTCGTAAACCAAAGTGGTTCGACTGGGGCACCTCTTGGAGTTGTCTTTAGTTACATTACCTTTGTTTCATTTTTGGCTACGTGATCTTGTAGATCTTTGGCAACCTTATGCTGGTTTCGAACGCAAGACGTGTTGCTTTAGCACAAGCGATGAGTTGTTTTGCGTGCCAAACAAGCAGTACCATTCAGTTCCAACCATTTCCTGGGTAGGTTGTATAAAGTTACTTTATAAAGGTAAAACACGTGTTGCTTGTTTTACGTGTTGCTTATCACATCAAGTCTACTCTTGTAGCCGAAGGCAACACTTGCTTTGCACAAGAACCAAGTTAGCAGGGAATTCTTTATAAATTAAAACACTTAGAAAACTTCAGGCGCTAGAGATACAATTTTAGTGAAATTACGGTCCCGTAATTCACGTGCAACCGGACCAAAAACTCTAGTTCCTCGCGGGTTTTTTTCTTTGTTAATAATAACAGCAGCATTGTCATCAAAACGAATTGTCATTCCATTATCACGACGCAATCCTTTGCAGCTTCTTACTATAACGGCTTGAACTATATCAGATTTCTTTAAAGCCATATTAGGGATAGCATCTTTAACTACACCTATAATAACGTCCCCTATATTAGCAAATTGTTTTTGATTTCCGCCTAAAACCCGTATGCACATTAATTTGCGTGCTCCACTGTTGTCGGCTACATTTAAATAAGATTGGGGCTGAATCATAATAAAACTTGATTTTAACAATAGAACAAGTACGTGTGGAACATGGTTGTCTTTCTTACCATAAAAGGCATTCCTTTATGTGAAAGAACGAGCATTTACGTTGTCCTTCTCTGAACAAAGCAAGCAAGAAAGAAAACAGGTACATGCATCTCTTGCAAAGCGATTGTACCCGTCCTACCTACGGTCTAGGAAAGGTACACAAGGAAAGGTTAGAAGCAAAAAGTAAAACAAAGCATTACTACTGGTGTTGTTAAGGGGTACAAGAAGTTTGTACTTGGTATAAACTCTTCCTTAGGAAGAACCACTTTCTCGTGCTTCCACAACAAAAAGTTTGTAGGGTTGATTTAACGTGTAACCATTCGTGCCAAGCAAGACGAGTACTCTTTGCGTGCCAAGCAAGTGTTGCGTCCTACCTACTTGTAGCCGAAGGGGGCACAAGGAAGGGTACAGTTTGTGCTTGGCACGAATGGTTACACGTCTTACTGTTGCCTCGCACAAGAGTTAGCACACCTTGAGTTATATGTTTTGCTTGTCCTACCTACCTTTTTTGCTTTTCACAGTGCGTAGACGTGTTAAAGCAAAATTAGACCTTTGGTTGTGGTTGGTAGAAATAAAAGCATGAGATTTTTAATTTTGAGTTAAGAATTGCGTTTTAAAGGGCATTTTATAAGCAGCAATTCGCATAGCTGAGCGGGCAACTGCTTCTGATACTCCTTTCATCTCATACAGAATTCTTCCTGGTTTTACAACAGCAACCCAATATTCAGGTGAACCTTTACCAGAACCCATTCGTGTTTCAGCAGGTCGCATTGTAACCGGTTTATCTGGAAACACACGGATCCATAATTTCCCACCTCTACGAGCATATCTTGTCATTGCTCGTCGACCTGCTTCAATCTGTCTAGAAGTCATCCAACTGGGCTCTAAGGCTTGTAAAGCAAAAGTGCCAAAAGCGATAGTGTTGCCACGATGAGCTTTGCCTCTCATCCGACCACGATGCTGTTTGCGGTATTTTGTTCTTTTGGGACTAAGCATAAAACCTCTCTTTTTAATTTGTAAATACGAGCCAATTATGTTTCTATAGGTTGTTACCAGGCAGATGTTTTAACATCTATTGTGGCTACCTAAAACGCAGAAACGCAGTTAGGTTTTGCAAAAGCAAACAAGATTTGTAACTTTTACGAGATGGTACGAGTTACGCCGAAAAGAAGGGTACATTTGTAACCCCTCTCTCTGACCTAACACACCTACTTACTGCGCACCAAAATCAATACCACGTCTAACGTTGTGTTTATGAGCGAAACACGTGTTGCGTCTTACGTCTTGTAGCCAACCAATTGCGCGTCCTACCTGCGGTTCTGCGGTCTAGGAGGTGTTGCCTTTGGCCACGTTCGTAGACCTATCCATGCAAAGCAGAAAGCAGTACCTTGGGTTGTACCAACACGTAGAAGGTCTTGAGAAATTAAAACAAGATCTTTAGCTATAAGTCCACAACAAAGAGTGGATGCATTGCTTTGCACAATCGATTCCTGGGTGGCAAATAGGACAAGGTACAAAGCACGACCACTTTATTTGAAACGTAAAGTTTTTGAAACTACCCCTTTAAAGACCCAGACCTTTATACCTAAAACCCCATAAATTGTGGTCGCTATTCGGGTGGAATAATCAACATCAGCTCTAAGGGTTTGTAAAGGAACGCGTCCCTCTCGAACCCACTCAGTTCTAGCTATTTCAGCTCCATTTAATCTGCCAGCTATTTGGATCTTAATCCCTTTTACTCGAGCTCTTTGAGACCGTCGAATAGCTTGTCTCATAACGCGCCGAAAAGGTACTCTTTTTTCTAGCTGCTCTACTATAGTGTCAGCAATAAAAGAAGGTTCCCCATTGGGGTTAGCAAGCTCAGTTACATGTATTGACACTTGAACCGGGTCGTTATTCAAATCGTGGTTGTTGTGCTCTACCTCTGCTTCAACCAATTGTTTGTTCTCTAATTGGGAAACAAGTGGCTGTGGCAAGACTTGCTTGTCGTTTGCTTGTTGACTGATTGCTTGGTACACGGATACTTTTTTGTTTCTATGTTTTTTAAGTAAGGAGGTAAGATCTTGTTTTAATTTCTCAAGACCCTCTTTCCTACGACCTACGATAATACCAGGGCGCGCTGCTTCTATCTCAATTCTTACTAGGTCTACTCTACGTTGAATCTGAACCTTAGATATTCGAGCATCAACAAAACGATTGAACAAAGTTTCCCTTAAGAGATTGTCTTCAAGCAGACATTGTGAGTATTTTTTCGAATCAGCAAACCATTGAGATTGGTGTTTTTGAGTAACACCTAATCTAAACCCGAGCGGATGTACCTTTTGTCCCATAAATATCTTTTTAATAATCTAAATTACGTCTTGTAGCCGTCTAAAGGATGTCCAAAAGAAATCCTTTTTTTGTGTTACGTCCAAAGAAAGGGGTATGTCTTGCTCGGCACTTGCTTGGCACTTGCTCGGCACAAGCAAGACGTACCCCTTGCTGAAAACGTGTGCGTCCTACCTGCGGTTCTGCGGTTCTGCGGTTCTGCGGTTCTGCGGTTCTGCGGTTCTGCGGTTCTGCGGTTCTGCGGTTCTGCGGTTCTGCGGTTCTGCGGTTCTGCGGTTCTGCGGTTCTGCGGTTCTGCGGTTCTGCGGTTCTGCGGTTCTGCGGTTCTACGCGCTAGGAAGTGTTGGCTTTGGCCACAATAAGAAGATCGTAGACTTATCCATGCAAAGCAGAAAGCAGTACCTTGGGTTGTAACAACACGTAAGGTACAATTGCTTTGCGCGTATTTATTGTTTTGCATCACGTTTTTTTCCTGGATTTGCTTTGCACGTATTGCTGCTATTGTCTTGGGTTGAAGCAATATTGCAAACAAGTTTTACTTTGTATCTAACGCTTCCCTTCAAGCTACCTCTAAACGCATTTTTAACGTTTTGACTTTTTGTCTTTTTTAATGTGCCCTCGGAAGGTACGTGTAGGTGAAAACTCCCCTAATTTATGACCTATCATCTGATCAGTTATAAAAACTGGAATGTGTTCGCGGCCATTGTGAACAGCTATTGTATGTCCTATCATACCCGGAACTATTGTTGACGCTCTAGACCAAGTTATTACAAGTTTTTTTTCCCCTTTTCCATTTAATTTTTCAATTTTTTTCAGCAAATGATTGGCTACAAAAGGGCCTTTTTTTAATGAACGTGACATACAATATTTATCCTGTAACTACATTTTTTAAGACCACGTGTTATGCAAAGCAAGCCCGTAGGGTAGGTCTACCCACGAACAGAAGCAGGCCTAGACTTGTAGCCAAAGCGAACACTTTGTGAAGCAAACCCTTTGTTTCGCACAAGCACCGATCAGGTAGGTAAACTTCTTGCTTCGTACGTGCTTCGACCTAACTGCATTCTAGGTAAGCGTACCAACAATTGCTTGCGTTCTAGGTGGACGCAAGTTCTTCGAATGTAAAACAATTGGTTGCTTTAACCAACAAACCTCACCCTTCCCCAATAACCCTACGTCTTGCGTTTTAAGGAAAGGCCGAAGGGGCGTGGTGTTAGTTACAAAGAACTGTTCCTGGCCTTGTGTTACCTTTGGCTACACGTCTAAGCAACACTTCTTATACCATAGGGCCGTAGAACCGTGGGTAGGACGAAGGGTAGAATTGCTTTGCATGTAAGACAAGGTCTATTTACGCTTTTTCAAAATCAAAGGGTTACTATATTTCCTTGGGTTTCTAGTTGGTTGACCCAAAGCTGGCCGACCCCAAGGGGTTACAGGATGGGTACGGCCGATCGGGGCACGACCTTCACCACCTCCGTGTGGGTGATCGACTGGATTCATTACAACTCCTCGAACTGCTGGTTTTTTACCTAACCAACGTTTTCGGCCTGCTTTCCCTAAAGTTAAATTTGATGCTTCCAGATTCCCTACTTGCCCGATGGTAGCCCAACAATGTTTTAAGACAAGTCGAACCTCACCAGATGGCAATCGAAGTGTCACGTATTTGCCTTCTTTCGCAACCAACTGAGCAACTGCTCCTGCAGCTCGAGCTAACTGACCACCACAACCAGGTTGAAGTTCAATATTATGAATTTCCGCACCCAAAGGCATCTTGTCAAGAGGCATAGAGTTCCCAACCCGTATAGGTGCGTTAACATCAGCTAAAACAATCTCACCAACCTTTAAGCCTCGTGGACAAAGAACATATTTCTTTTCCCCATCTTGATAATTTAACAACGCAATCCGGGCATTTCGATTAGGGTCGTATTCAATTGTGGCTACTTTACTTAAAACCCCTACTTTTTCGCGTTTAAAATCAATTTGACGATAAAGTTTTTTGTGACCACCCCCTCGATGGCGGCTCGTAATAACTCCTCGATTGTTTCTTCCTTTCGACCTGTGTAAAGGTAAGGTTAATCTTTTTTCTGGTTTAGTTTGCGTAATTTCATTAAAATCACAAACTGACCTGTTTCTTGTGCCTGGCGTGTAAGCTCTGTAAAGACGAATTCCCATAATAAAAACATTACAAATACGGTGTTTGATTAGAAACAAAGCTAGTGTTTTGTTTTCTTGCTGCGAACATAACCACGCAAAGTTCGAACAATTGTAGCCAAAGGCAACACGTGAAGCATTGGGTTCACCTACTGTAAGAAGCAAGTCTTTGTGCTACTTACGGTGGAGTAAGCGAACGACTTTTTGTTGCATCCCAAGGAACAAATATTTATTCAAACAAAACCACAAACAAGCAAACCAAGACCTAATTTGGACCCACTAGCGGTAATAACGATATTCGTGGTGTTGGTAGCGATGATAGCTGTGGTTTTACTTTGGACAAGCAAAGATCACGATGTTTTATCATTCGCTTTAAGCGAAAAAGAATAGTATTTCGTCCGCATACATGCAAAGCAAGCATAAGCGCGTGCCGTCGATTGTTTCGGGAAAAAATTAATCAGTAGTGCGAACCAACAAGTCGTCTACGAGCCAAGCCGATCTTGCTCTACCATTTGCAATTAGTTTTGCTAGATACCTGGTAGTTGCAAAGCACATTGGTAAGAAACGTTTTGCGTGCATATCAAAACATGTAATTGGACAGTAGGTAGTACTTTACTCTAAAACCATACTTTGCGGTTGTTGGATCTAACTACGTTCTAGAGAGCAGTACCTTCGATCCCACCGCCCTACTTTGCATTTCCTATACAGAATCAACAGCAAACAACTCAACCGTTTAGTACGTACGTAACTATCTACTTGTACCCTTCGTGCCATAGGCAACACGCAACACGTGCTTTTACGTGCAAAAGCAATAAGAAGACCTATTCATTAGCTAAAACACGACTTGCTTTTTGTGCTATCTACTTGTAGCCAAAGGCAATACAAGCAATTAATAAATTATTGAACAGTTTTTAAACATCTAAAAAGAATTCAATCAAGTCACCTTTCTTTGTTGTTATGATCGCCTTCTTATATGAACCTTTAAACCCCTGAGACAAGCCAAGACGCTTTTTTTTTCGCGGGGGTCGATGCGTGTTGACAGAAACTACTGTAATTTTATACAAATCCTCTATTAACCTTTTTATTTGTGGTTTACTAAGTGCTGAATCTACAGCGAAGGTGTACTGATTCTGTTTCGTTAAATTAAAAGATTTATCTGTCCATATAGGGTATTTAATTAGATCAACCATTGTTTTGAATTTTATTAATTTCAAGTGAAAAGGGTTACTAAGAAGCAAAGGTCGTTACCCACGGTCAGAAGCTCCACGTCTACGAGCTCTCTTTAACACACGTCTTTTTTTTACCAGCAATTTGGAATAAACAACACTACCTTGGCTACTGCGTTGTTAGAAAACCGGTTTGCGTCTACCTAAAACGCAGTTATTGGTACGTTTACCTGCAAAGCAAAGGTCTACACTTTGCTCGGGTTTTCTAGATCTTGACAGGTTGCAATACCTTTTTGACATTATACCACCTCTCAAAGCAAGAGATATCGCTTCGAGTGACCCACAACGTAAAGAAAATGGTTTGTTTCTACGAGCTTTCTTTGGCGCACGTCTTCCTTGTGTCGCCTTCGGCTACAAATGGGTAGAACAAGCAAGAGGTGCGCAAAGGTACACGTCTACGTCAACCAATTGAGCGCCCTACCTGCAGTTCTGTGGTCTAGGGGTGTTGCCTTTAGCCACAACATCAGGCAATGCTTTTGAGTAAAAAACTGATAAAAACAATTATGTTAAGGTTTTAACACTATTAAATTTTAATCTGTTTCACCTAACTATTATACCCTTTTTTTTTACTATGTAGTTTTATTCAATCATAGTATGGTATGTAGCAACCGTTGAAGGGGATATTTGATTTAAATAACGAAAGATCCAATATTTAAAAACAGTGTGAAGCAGGACAGGAATAGTTGCAACAAAGGTAAACATGAAAATCTCATTCTCAGGCAAACCAAAACGTCTTAAAACTAACTCTATAAAAATCTCCCACCCTCTTGGCGAATGAAACCCAACTAACAAGTTGATTAATAAAATAAGTAAGAATGATTTAGTTGTGTCGCTAAAGCTATAAATCGATTCTGTTATAAATGATTTTAAAATTATAATTTCAGCCTTCACCCAAATAAAAAGAATAATGATTGTAATAGATGTTACAAAATCTCCCAACAGATTAGTAATTGCTTTAATACTTTGCTGGTTGTAATAAATTGCTATCTCTATTGTTTTTTGATGGAATTTTTGAGGGTGTTGGAACAGGTCTGTTCTAAAACTCGAAAATTCGAATGATTGGGGTACTTGTTTTGTGCTGCAAGTCTCATCAGTTTCAATCTCTTGCGGTCTATCTCGTTTGTATGAAACAAAGAATTGAGTAAGGTGTTTGTTTATCACGTCACTCGAATTCTCATGTGAATTACTATGTTGCTTTCTACTACTTCCGGTATCGCGCGAAATCTCATCTTTACCGTGTAGTAAAACAAATGTTGAAGCAAAACTACCTTTTTCACTCCACCGTTTTAGTACTAGGTAAGGGTTTTGTCTTCCTAAGCAACTTGCTTTCTCACATGTATACCTACTACCAACCTTGTGCCAAGCAACCCACTTTGTTTTTTCGGACCAATGGGTCGCCAATTTCTTGGTTACCGGGTATTTGGTTGTTTTGATTGAAAGGTTGACGTTTAATGAATTTGCGTTCAAAAAAACACATGTTTTGTTTGCTAAGCAGTTCTTGCTTCTTGTGGCAGGCAAGAAGGAGTACATGGTTGGCTCGTAAACAACACGTTTGTTGCTTAAACGGTCGTGCTTTGCAATGGGTTGTTGAGGATTGTTAATTATTAAAAACAGTTTTTGTTCTTTGCTCCGTACTCGTGTTTTTAGCTTTGCTCTACTTGTATCTAACTCTTTCTTGTTTACAGATAGTTTAACAGTTGACAAAGTTGCACCTTTAATCGAACGAGAATTATAAAATATACCACTTAATTGTTTGTCTTTCACTTGTGGAAAAAGTTCGAACGCGTGATTCGTAGAAAAAACCTTGCTTGGTTTTAATCCTGTAAAAATTGCGTTGTCAACTAAGTTTACTTGATCGTTTTTTGGTTCAACCGCGCAAGGCAGGTTTGTGAAGTTGTTAGGCGGAGAGATCAAAGATTCGAAAAACATTTTCTCTTCAAAACGTTCCATCTCTAGAAAAGCTCGGTTTTCTTGATATGAATTTAAAAAGATTTCAAATTGGTATGTGTTCCACACATACTGTGTTATTGGAAGCAAAACAAAGTTTTTCACTAACAGGTTTGTAAAGAAAGGTATCAACAAAAGCTTAACTAAACACCTTACAGAAACTAAAATTTGAAACTTTGAGACTCTAAATTCTGCCAACATTGATTTCTCTGTTCCCGGTAAAAGCTGACGCCGGAAACGATCAAATGTACGAATAATAGACCGTGGAATTAACCCGTTATCTTCAAAAACATTTTTTTCCATAAACAAATATTAATCGAGTAGTACTCAAAAACTTTGCACTGGCTTCTACTTCAATACTTGTATGAAAGAAAAAGGGCGCTCTTGTTATTTACAAGTCAATCATGTGCTTGGTATTTGCAAGGCACGTAATGCTTCGCACAAAAAGTTAGCCCTTGCTTGTCCTACGTATTGTACCCTTCCTTGTGTTCCCTTCGGCTACAAGTAGGTATAACGCAACACGTGCTTTTACGTGCAAAGCAACAAGAAGACCTAAAGCAGTACCTTCGATTGTACCATCACGTCTATCTTTTTGCGTGCAAGCACAAGAAGCATGAACAAACAATACGAGCAAGCTCTGTGCTAATCGAGTGCCAAGTGAGTGTTGCGTCGTGCGAAACAAGTCTAACCATTCGTGCCAAACAAGACGTGTACCCTTCTGAGACCGTAGGTAGGACGCGCAATCGGTTGGCTACAAAACTGGCCTACTTTTACACGCAGCCATAACCAACGCCCTTTCATTCACTTGCCCCAAAGAAGTTTACGTCTTATATAATTGTCTCTTTTTTGTGCCAAGCAAGACCACTCCTTGGCATAGTCCGTAAAGAACAACAAGTAAGGCATGATAGGGCAAAGTAGCAAGTGTGACTTGATTTTTATGTTTTGTTAAAAAAAGATTGTAAGTAAATATTAAATATTTTATAACGTTTCAAACAAATGAATAGTTTTATAATACCTTTGAGTTGTTTATAAGTAACCGCTTTTTGCTTTTTGTTAAGGATAAAAAACAAAACTCCTTGCAAAAATCTTTGAAACGTGTTTTGTACAAACAAAGCGGATAAAACATAAAATTAATCTCAAAATTTAAACTTTTTAATACATCAATAGTGATTGTTTTTTTAACAATACTTACCAAGTAATACTATGGCATGCTTTGTACTACCTGTTGCTTGGCATGTAGCTAGCTCGTCAATTAAATGATTTAAAGCAGTTCTTGCTCTTTGTGCTTGCAAAACACCAACCAAAGCAAGTGTTGCCTTCGGCTACAAGTGCACTTACCTTTGGTTGAAAGTTAAGTTTTATTTTATAAAATAAAACATCATTCTTGACATACCAAGCAAATTTTGTCTTTCCTTGGTTGTAAAGTAAAGTCCAGGTAAAATTTAAAAATTACACTTTGTTAAAAAAACAAATCATGAATTATTCAGTTTATTCGTTTAAAAGATGTTAATAATTTCCTTGCGTTTTACGGGGCGCAAGGCACAAGGCACAAGGAAGGGTAAAAGTGTTACGTCAACCGAAGCGAGTGCAAAGCAAGCACGAAAGGTTACAACACCTTTGGTGACAGTTGTTTAGCACAAAAAACTGTCTTTCAAAAATCACGCTTTATACTTGCCAAGCAGTACCTTTCGTCCTTGCTTTGCACTCGCTTATTTAAAAAGAATTCAATACATGCCTATTACTAGATTTGAACTAGTGACATTCCGCGTATGAGACGGACGCTCTACCGCTGAGCTAAATAGGCATATCTATTATTTTACAATTCACATTCAAATTACGCAACTGTTGCTATCTTGTTTGATGAGAGTGTGCAAAGCAAAGTACCACCTTTTGTTGCGCACAAGAAGAGGATAAAAAGAACACACGTGTTGTTACAACCCAAGGTACTGCTTTGCATGGATAGGTCTATCTACGTTCAAAGGCAAAAACTACAATTCTCACATTGTTTGTGCGTGGTTATAGATCTTGTTGTAGTGAAAGGCAAATAGTGCAAAGTGTTTTTAATTCAAAAAACAGTCATGCATCCGGCTGCAAACCACGTTACCGGATCCAAACTGCTGTAAAACAAGGTTGTTGCTTTTACTACAAAACAAAAAACATTTTTGTACATAGCTTCAATACTAAGTACGAAGCAAGTTTACGTGTTATAGCTGCCCTCCTGATTCGATTTTTTTGCGTGTTTTTTGCGAGTGAATCACGAGCGCAGCTAAAATATTTTGGTGACATTTTGGGAACAAGGAATAACATAACTCTTGCTACGCACCGGGTAATTCGTTTTACGTGATTCCTACTGTAGGCTTTGTTATGGTACATGCTGTACTTTCTTAAGGTCACAAACACATCACGTTAAACTCTTTGTTGCTTGCGTAGGGTGGTTGCTTACAACATTAACGAACAAACCGTAAAAACAAGAACTGCCATAAAGGTACAAGTAAAGATATAGGTGAAAGTAGTGTCACACTACGTCTTGTACCCTTCCTTATGTCGCCTTCGGCTACAAGTAGTGCCTTTGGCCACAGGACGCAACACGAATTGCTTTCCACAAAACACAAGCCACTCAAGCAATTGAATGTAGCTATTGCTTGATATTGATTTGTAACGTACCTAGCGGACCCTGCTGAGTATGAAATAGGCTTATACTGTTTTGCAAAAAGTGGTTTTTTCCTCTTCGACTGAATAACAAGCAAAACACCTTTTTCAAGTGGTTAAGGCCTTTTTCATAAAATTCTCATTTATGATATTATAATCACAACTTTAGCTTTTGCTTTACTTCTAACCAAGAGATTCAAATTGCTCTCGGGTAATGAGAATTTTTCTACCTTTACGCTTATTCTTTTGGTTACACTTCATTAGTAACTGTGCCCACCAATGGCTTTGTGTTTCAATTGATCTATTACAACTTTCGCCGTACGTATTACCTCCGGTCAGGAAACAATGGCTTCCTACAAGCAAAGTACAAGCACAAAAAGGACGTGTTAGGTTTAGATTAATTAGTTGCTTTGCATGATATTTTTCTGGCTTTTTTTGCCACCTGCTTGGTTGGTAAAAGTAATTTGTATCATTTTCACTGTTATAACCGGGTTATCCTTTTTTACGGACTTGCCAGTAAAAAAAATCACGCGCGCCAACCAAAGCTATCTCTACCTTTTACCTGCCGTTTTGTACCCTCTGCTTGGCGATTGATCCTTGATCGAAGATAGGACGTAGCAATACAAACTCATTTGCAAGCAGTTACTCTTTCTACCCTTTGCTGAAAACCAAAGGTTTTACTATCTATGCAAAAGAGTACTTTGGATTGTACCAACACCAATCAGTAGTAAAAAGAGGTGCGCGTCCTACCTACGATTCTACGGTTCTACGGTCTAGGAGGTGTTGCTGTCGTGCGAAGCAAGCGCAACCAACTAAAAACTATTAAAAACAGGTATTGCTTCGCATCAAACCATGTAAAGGTCACAAGAAACAAGTATACTTGGCTTTATAACCAAAAGCAGCACAAACTCATTTAATAATTGTTGTGCTTGTAAAACACTACCTTTGCTCAACCGTTGTAGAATTAAAAATTAGATTATGAACTTGTTTGACATGCAAGGGTTTTTAGCCAACTCTGCCTTCTCCCTTTCACTTGTTTTATTACCTTTTTATTGGATAGAAGCTGCTTTTTTTTCAAAATCAAAGTACCACAATTTTGGTGTTTTTGGAACAGCTTTAGTAAATCTTTCATTAACGCTTTTATTGTTTATAAGGTGGATTGAAGTAAAACATTTCCCTCTTAGTAATCTTTATGAATCTCTGATCTTCTTATCGTTGAGTTTTACGTTTGCTCAAATCTTAATAGACCGGACTACAAACAACACGTTTGCTGGTGTTGTTGTTTCTCCTATAGTCTTACTTACAACCACTTTTGGTAGTTTTACCTTGCCTGCTGAACTGCAAAAAGGTACTTCTTTAGTACCAGCTCTTCAGTCTAATTGGCTAATGATGCATGTTACTATAATGATGTTAAGTTATGCTGCTTTAATTGTGGGCTCGTTGTTTGCCTTTGTTTTTTTAATTTTAACTCAATTAAAAGCAAACCACTTGTTTGACGTACCAGGCAATTTTTCAATCAAACACCCTTTTAACGGCACTTTGAATGGAATAGAATCTACCCTTGCTAGTAATCATAACAGGTATCAACCACTTCACCAACATCAAGCTGAAAATGAAGGTATTGTTTCTTGTGCCGAGCAAGAAGAAAGACGTGCTTCGCTCGGAAAGAGTGGTGAAGATGGTTGGTTGCCACAAGGCGTGAAAGGTTCGCTTTACCACAACCTTGTGGCAACCAACCACCATGAACAACAGTTTGAGAACCCATTAGGTGAAAGTTTATCGAGCTCTAACTCAACAGCTCCAAAGCGTTTGGTTGCTTGTCAAGCAACTACAACCAATACAATAGTAGCTATTCAGCCCTTAATTAAACAGCACTTTGAAAACCAGAAAACTGCTTTCCCTAAACCAACTGCGATCAGGGAACAAAGAAGAGAAGATATTCTTAAAAGAATTGATAATTTAAGTTATCGTGTTTTAGGTCTCGGTTTCCCCCTTTTAACAATAGGGATTCTGTCTGGCTCGGTTTGGGCCAACGAAGCTTGGGGCTCTTACTGGAGTTGGGACCCGAAAGAAACTTGGGCTTTTATAACTTGGCTTGTTTACGCTATCTATTTGCACACACGAATAACTAAAGGGTGGACAGGCAAAAAGCCAGCCATTATAGCGACCATAGGTTTTGTTGTCGTTTGGGTGTGTTATCTCGGTGTAAACTTAATAAGTAAAGGGCTTCATAGCTACGGTTGGATGCAATCTTAACGTGTTAAATGTTTCCCTTTAAGCGGGAGATGTACTTGTCGTTTCGCATCTAATTGGGTCGTTTTTTTTTTCAAATGGGGTTCTACTTGGCTTAGATTGGTAGGAAAATAAAAACCACTCTCTTCGTGTGTGAAGCAAGTAGAAGGGTACAAAGCAAGCGTTTTTTTTTTAAAGATATGGTTGAGTTAAAGCAAGAACACAAAAAACAAAAGTGTTGCTTGCTTCAACTTGCTTTGCACGTAAACGCATCAATTCGTGTTGCGTCTTACCTACTTGTAGCTGAAGGCAACACAAGTAATAGTGCTTTATGAAGAAACTAAAGTACTAACCCAAAGCTTTTTATTGATAATCCAAAACTCCCTAGGTAGGATTTGAACCTACGACCCATCGATTAACAGTCGATCGCTCTACCACTGAGCTACTAAGGATTTTATTTGCTTTTCATTGTTCTAATTATACATTAGAAAGCCCAAAAAAGCAAATATCCAGGTGCAAAGCAAGTGTTGATCGCCCACTTTGCAAACCACGTACCAACCAATAATTAACACGAATGACAAGTTGACGCAACACGAACACGTGCTTTGCAAGAATCCTTCTATGAGTGTGCAACTAAACGTAATACATAAAACGTTTTTGATAAGTTTAGTTGCACCAAATTATAAACAGACTAGGGTATAAGAGTTGCGTACGTAGGTAAACGATTTTCTTGGTATGTAATCAGACAAACAATTGTACAAGCCAATTCTGTTTTTATAAGAACCAAGAACAAGTAAGTAGGTGGTTTTTACAGCGTCTTGCTTGTTTCCTTGCGTCCTACCTACTTGTAGCCGAAGGGAACGCAAGGAAAGGTACAATAGCGCAAAGTTGGTTAGGGCAAGGCGAGTTAAACCTCTTTTAGACTGTTTGTTTCGCATAAAGATGTAACATGTGTAAAGCAATCGGTTACATCTCCTGCCTACCATAGAATTAAGGTAGATAAAATCACTATCACTTTGTATCACGTCTTCCTTAGGAAAAAGCAGTAAATCTCGAATCACGACCTATCCATTACGTTTGCTCTAGCACGACGCCGCAACACTTGCTGCGCACATACTCTTAGTGATACAAATCAAGCTAAACCATTAGTTTTGTTTTTAGATACCTTTAAAGAAGCATTTCACAGCATTAACTTCCTACTTTAAAAGCGTCAATAAAAAGTCCAAGCATTAATCCTATTTTGAAATAATTTAAACTTTTATAAAAAAAAGTTTTTGATAAATTTGACTGATAAGCCTTTGGCTTAGAAAAAAACAAATTGTCTTCCGGTTTTCGCGTAGTAGTGTAAAACAAATGGGAATTAATTGAATTGTTTTTCTTTAAATTCTCTTGAGTTTCATACAAAGAAAAAGTGCTTTTCTTGGAAAAAACAAAACCTGTTGTTTTTATCTTACTGTTATTACTCCGCTTTGCGAACGATTGCTTGGTAACCGAAAGTCTTGCTTCGCACGAATAGATTAAAAAACTTATAAATTCTAAAGTAAACAAAACAATTAGAATTATCAGACCGTCCCAAGGCTCGCAAAAGGTAGAACGGAGCCTTCCTAAAAAAGTAGTAAAAAGATTACCGACAATAAAACCAAGAAGCAAAGTAAACAATGCAACTGAAAAAGTAGTTTTAAAAACGAGAACCTTTGCCTTCCAAGCTGTAAGAGCTTGAATAATAAGAAATAAGAATCTAGTCTGTGAGACCATACCAACGATTTGAATCTTTTACTTTGTTTCTAAGTTTTTAATCTGTTGACCTGCGCCTCCAAAGGACGTGTTGCCTTTGGCCACAATAAGAAGCTCGTAAATTATTAGCTTCGTTCGACTTGCTTCTTGTGCTTGCAAAGCACGCAAGAAAGAAAACGTGCACAAGCTCGTAGGCGTGATAACTCGTAATATTTTATATCAATGTGTTTTTTTGCTTTTTTTGTGCAATGTAAGTTTAGCTTTAAATTGTTTCTTCCCGGATACGTCTGTGGTATTGTCCTTGTTCGATCATACTACTTTACAAATCAAGTGTAACTAATTTATTTGTAACGTGAATGTCTTGTCATGCTTTTTTTAGGTAAATGGTGTTTCACTCTTGATGCCCTTGCATACGTAGTAAGATTCATTACGTCTTACAGTTTTTTGTTGTGTACCGAAACCAACTGCTTTGTGGCCCAAGGTCTTCACAAGCAGTACGTGGTGCTAAAGCAAAGGTAATGGATAGGTCAACGTTTTGATCAACATTTCTATGAATGAAGCGTGTTTTGCTGTGCAAACCAAGTTAGCAATTGATCTCCTTAAGGGCGCGAATCGTAAAAGCAATCGTTCGATTTAAACAAAGAAAGTGTTTTTAAACTAATGTAAGTTTAAGGGTTTTAGGGGTCGAAAAAACTCTTTTGTTTTTGTTTTCATCGACATTTTGCTTTCACTAAGGAAAGACTGTGTGACAAAGCATTGTTTGCGTGCCAAGCAACCAAATGCTTGTTCTTTAACGTGTCGGGACCCAACAACAAGAGCAGTTTTGTTACCTGGAAACACTGGTAAAAGTGTTGCTTTATAAGGTTGCTTGGTAAGGTAGTTGATTACGCTAAGGCAAGACGTAGCGTTGTGGTTGTGGTTGTGGTTGTGGCGAAGCAACCACAACCACATCTGTTCCTTTAACACCAAGTGGAGTAAACCTTCTCTACCTCTTGCTTTACCACAAGGTACAGGTGGTTCGCTTGTGGAAACCATCTTTATTTTTACGACGTGGTAGTAAATCTTTCGTTTCTCACTTAAAAAAAAGTTAGGTGAGAATCTTTTGTGATTATCGACTTGAAGGTTAATTCTATTGCTCAATGCTTTGGGATTGTTTCTTCTGACTATTGCCAAGTGGTTGTTTTGTAACTGCAAGTAGAGGTGCCGATTGAGATTTACTTTCTTGCTTTGCACTTGCTTCTTCCGAAGGAAAACGTGTTTTAATTCATTTACACCGCCTACGAGGGCAGCACGCTTTCCTTCGGAAGAAGCAATGCTTTTATGCCACAAATTAACCAAGTGCGTGCTAAACAACCAAACCCTCTGTCTCGGACGGTTTTCGGATCTGCTTGTTTTATTACGAACAAATTCTGTCTGTAACCAACAACACGTGGAACTTACCTGTTCGTAATAAAGTTTTTCATTGTTTAAGAAACATGTTTGACATATATCGGGGGCAGCAATTGAATAACTTTTGCAATAAAAAACATTGGAAAGAGGGACATTATTTAAAATCTTTTGTGGATTTCCTTGCCATTTATGCCAAGCAAGTGTGGTGCGATTATACGTATTGTTTTGGGACGTGGTGCGCTCGTAGGGATCATTCTGGTTGGTACAAAAACGATATTCATTTTTAAAAAAAAAATCCCGTGATCTTGAGAATATTCGGAATGTTTTCGAATTTTTCCAATTAATTGAAGCAACGCCTTTAAGGCCAGACCCCCGAAAAAGATTAAAAATGCTTGTTTCGACACGATCGGTAGAAGAGTGTCCAGTAAACACTTGATTGAGATTGTAAAAAAAATTAACTTGTTGAAAAGTAATCAATCTCCAACTTCGAGCTTTTTGCTCAGTTAAAACTAAACGTAAAGTAAATCCTGTTAATATGGGTATTTTACACAAAAAAGCTATTTTAAAAACAAAAGTTGTTAATTTCACAGAATCTTTGGCCCATAAATGGTTACAATGCAAAACTGCAATATTCCACTCCCACTGACCCTTTAATTGAGAAATTATCAACAACAAACAAATTGAATCCTGTCCACCAGATATTGTTAATAAAAGATATTGGCCCGGATTAATTAGATTTCTGATAATTAACCTGTTATTAATTGATTTCACTAAATCTAACGCTTTCCTTCTTTTGAGTGGCATACTATAAAAGCACAACATAGAATCACTTGTGTTACCTTTGGTTACAACTGTTGTTTGCCCTTGTTGTGGACATGGTTTGATTGTAGGTATTGCTTGTTCTACCTACTTGTAGCCGAAGGCGACACAAGGAGGACGTACTGGTAAAATAAACGTGCTTGTGCCATAAACAAGACCGCAGGTAATAGTAGTGTTGCAGCCAAATTGCTGGCCGTGTTGCCTTTAGTTACAAGTGCGAAGCGTAACCTACCACTACGAAACGATCACTTGGTTGGCTTGTAATCAAGAGCTTTGTAACCTAAGGTAGTGCAAACCAATACCTTCGGTTGCAAAAGGATAACAACAAACATCTCTTCAACAGTAAAGTACTACGTTGGGTCACACAGCGAGTAGTAAACTTGTTTTGCATAACCATTTGGTTTGCAAAGCACTAACTTTCGTAGGTAGGCGCAAGTGTATTAAAATCCATTAATGGCTGGTTCCGTATGCACACATCTAGTAGTCACCATTGGTTTTAGGCGGAGATGAAAGGGCTTTGCTTCAACCCCATTTCCACCTTTACGTTATGCTTCTTGTGCTTGCAAAGCACGTTTTGGCTACAATTGTTCGTAGGTAAGCGCAACTAATCTACTTTTATAAGATTAAACGTAGCCATTTAAAAGAGTGCAACTCAAGAAAAAAGTTATGAGTGACCATGTTAAACGGCTTAATCTAACTTTTGTTAAATTAGAAGTGTTAAAAATCTTGATTTTGTTAAAAATTTTCGGCAAAAGGTTAGTTTTTCGTTTTTGAAGAACAATAACAACAACAACAAGTAGGTCTATAAGAAACTGAATGATATTTAATAACATGTTAATAACTCAAAAATTTAAAACATTCAAAGCGAGAGTACGAAGGTACTGAAAATTATAAAAAATTACTTTTTATTGTTACAACGTGTAACCATTCCTTGATCGAAGATATACACATTTTTAGATTTTTATATGCTTGCGCCTAACTACGAAGTTAGTGCTTTGCAAGTGCCATAAGCAAGACGTGCTTTGCAAGCACGACTTGTATTTGAATAATTAAAGACTGGTTGTGCGAAGCACGTTACCTGAAAAAAGAGCGAAGCGCATCAACCAATTGTGTCTAAACGAGCACATGCGAATGCGCAGGACAAAAAACAAGAATCAAATGTTTAACAGTGAGTCCGTTTGCTTCTTCTAAACTGTAACAATAGCCCGCTTTGTGGAAAGCAATACAACCTTTTGCTTGGTCTGCCCCTAGACAAATCGTTCTTAACTTGTAAAAGCAAAAACAAACAAAACGTACCTTCTGACCCTAGGTAGTGTTAAATATGTATGTATCCCCTCTTGCTTAGCACGTCCAATGATTGCTTTCTACAATCAAACAAGTGCTTCAATTGTAAATTACGCGTCATACAGATATCACACACAGTTGTTTTCTCCTTATCAAGTGATTCTTTTAATTCACAAGCAAAGGTAGTGTTTCGCCGTAAAAAAGTTGTTAATTATAAAAGCAACGTTTTGCTTTACACTAAGTTTAGGCCTTTCGTACACCTTATACACAGCACACACCAAGCAAATGATTAGTATATTGTACTTTTATCATATTAAAAAAAATTCTTTTTAATGTCTGCTTAAGAGTAACTTGGTATAAGGTTGCGAAATCATTACAAGAAGAAACGCTTGTGCATTGGTTACTGTCCAACATAAGGATAATAAGCAAGCAAATCAATACGAAAACCCTTCATGAAATAAGAATTGCTTTAATTAGTCAGATTTGGTGGACTTGTACCCTTCGTGCAACAGGCAAGACTTGCTTTGCACACAAGCAACAACTGTTACATAGGAAACAAAGTTTTTTTTGAAAAGAGACAATATTTTAATTTCTACCTTTTGCTTTGCACAACAAGTAAGACAGACAAAGGAAACACAAACTTGACACAATACGCTTTTTAATGTATTATAAACTTTAAACGTATAACAACCTGTTTTTATTGGTCTTTTTTAACCAAAAGTAAGCGCAACTGTACACAGTGAATAGTTAAAATGTCACACTAAGTGTGAAACAAAGTGTGAAACAAAGTGTATTTTTTATTGCATGTGCAAAACAAAAAAACAAGCGAGAAACAATTCGTACAAAAACCAATTCAAACAATACTTTTGTATAAAGTGATGTTGCGGTGTCGCCAAGTGGAAAGGCAGCGGGTTTTGGTCCCGCCATTCGTAGGTTCGAATCCTACCTCCGCAGTTATATAACAAACGCTTATCTTTGCTTTGCGGCCTATCGATGCAAAGCAATCAGTTACAAGTAATGCTTCTGACCAAAGGTAGACTAAAAGTAGGGGTTACAATTGCCTTTGGTTACACGATGTGTTTCGATGCGTCACGTAGTAAAAAAAGTGCTTTTTGTGTGTTTTTTTACCAAAAACGGATGGAACCTTTCGTACCATAAGCAAGACTTGTTTCGCACACAAGAAACAACTATAGAATTGGTTTGTATTGGATGTCATACCCTGCATTGTCTTCTATACACAGCACAACGTGTTTCGATCTTTGTCCCAAAGAAACAATGATGAATGAATCACAATCCAACGATGTACAAAATTTGTTTGATACTATGGTAAGTTTATTTGTTTAGTTGTTCAAAGCAAAACAGGATCATTTTTCAGTGGGTGTTTTCTAATTTGACAAAACACTTAGTTAACACCGGTAATTCTACTTGACATTATTCGTTTACAGTTGATTTGAACAACTAAGCGGTGATGTTAGTTTTATGAAAAAATGATAAAATAAAAAAGGGTGTTGCTTTTACGCTAAAGAAAGCACAGCAATTAATCACGTGCAAAGCGATTGGCTTTAAATTACAAAGCATAAACAGTAAGTACAAAGCACTAACTTGGTTACTTGTTGTGTGAAGCACTGGGTTACAAGATGTGGTGCTTTGCGTATAAGTGGTCTACTTGACGCTTTTGCAAAACCGTACAAACTGATTTTTTACGGAGTAAAGTTTGATAGCTGGTAAAGGAGTTGCGTGCAAACCAACAAGTGTTGTTTGGCATGTGAAAAAAACTCTTATTACATGTGTTGACTCTGGCTAGAGAATTTCTACCTTATAAAAAAAAGTAGATAACCTACCTTGCCCGTGTTGTTTTGCAAGCAATACACGCAAAGGTAGATTTTTTTATTTTCTAAAGACGAAATGCAAAGAAACACAAGCGAAGGTACTTTTTTTGTTTTCTTTTAAAGGAAAGACAAAAGCAGTTTTACGTGTTACGTCCTACGTGTGAAGCAAAGGTCTTGCGTGCTTTGCAAGCACAAGGTTACAATAACATGTAAACATACGTGGATCAAATTTTGGATTCATCCGTTTACTTTTTCTCAAAAAGTGTAGTGTTTGTCTTTGCTTTGCACTCAATTCTCGTGCAGAACAATAGGTTGGCGCAAATTCCTTTGCTCGTCTTTTTTCTACGTGATGCAAAGCAGCAAAGCAAAACACAAACAGATCGAAAATCGAAATCGAACTGGATTTGGACGCAAGACGTATGGTGAACGGGGTTTTGACCGGTATCACTATCTTACTTTGCACTAGTTTGGTTAACAAGGAAAGGTAAGTGGTGCTTGTTTTTTGTTTTACACGGAAAACGTATTGTTTTATAACCTTCCCTTGTGTAGAGCAGAAAGTAGTGGTGAGAATTCTTTCTACTTTTGGGTTTAGTTGCTTATGTTTACATAGAGTCCAGGCTTGTAGCCAACCGATTGCTTTGCGACCAAAGGTAGTCCTCTTTTTGCGACCTATCCTTGATCGAAGATAGAACGTAGCAAGACGCGACAGGTGCTGGTTTACATGTGTTGTGCTAGCAAAGCGCGCAATTCGTTACAACCGGTTACACTTTTTAGACAAGTAGCCGTGTCTCTTGTTGTTAGATTTGCGTTAACCACAGAATGTGTGTTTATTGCCTTGCTTGTTGTCTTTTATTGGAACTACCTGACAAATCAAATGTCACGTTGCGTCGTACTTTGCATGAAACGTACAAGATCAGTTTGTAACATTAAACAATAATATTGTATTTAAACTGTTTTTTGTTAACTTATTTTTATTAAAAAACACAATCAAAATGACTAGAGTAAAACGTGGTAATGTTGCTCGTAAACGACGCCAAAAGGTTTTAAAAATGGCTGAAGGGTTTCGAGGCTCTTCATCTTGTTTGTTTCGAGTAGCAAAACAACAAAACATGAAAGCATTGCGATATTCATATCGTGACCGAAACGTTCGAAAACGAGAGTTTCGTATACTTTGGATTACTCGAATAAATGCCGCGGTAAGACCTTACGGGCTAAGTTATAGCAAATTTCTTCATAAATTAAAAAAATCAAATACGTGTTTAAATCGGAAAATAGTTTCTCAATTAGCTATTCGGGACCAAAAAAGGTTTCAACAAACTCTTCAATTCTTTTCTTCGTAAGAACTTTGTATTTTGTTTATTCAAAAAAAGTTGTTCTTACAATGTGGTAAAAAAGAAATCTTTTACAAGATAAAAAATGATTTGCTTACCTTCTGCAAAACAAGCAATTAAATCTTAGCTACACTCTTGTAATTTATTCGAGTGGTTGGTATGTCGTAACAAACTTTCGATTACACGGCCCGCTTTCCACAGAAAGGTTAGAAACAGGCTTGCATCGGCTGAAAAAAACAAGCAACACGTGTCAGCAAGAGTTTCACTCGTACCACGCAAGAGGTGAAGATACAGTCTATAGTCGGTAGGAGGAGGTGTAACCGAATTGGTACGCGAAGAAAGCTCGTAGAAGCAGGTAACTCCATAGAAAGCATTACGTCTAGGGTAGGTTACAACACAAAGCAACACATAGTGGTTTTACTTTCAATACCAACACTTGGTAATACCAAAAAGTTACTTTGTGCCATATTTGAAACCAATTGAACTGCTCGCAAAGCACGTGTTGCGTCTACCTACGGTTTTCAGCAAGTGTAACCATTCGTGCTTTGGCTACAAAAACGAAGGGTACAATTGCTTTCCACGTAGAACACGTATTATTTCTTTACTACATAACAAGCGAACACGTAATATCAAACAATACACAATGCTGAAGCTTTGCACGTATGCGTTTATACGTTTTTTGGTTTTCAACACATTCTAACACAACTTGTATGACTTTTTACCGACATTCTCAAAAAATTAGAAAGCCTCAAAGCCCACCAATACCTATTTTTGTTCAAAACAAATCTAATAAAAAACATCCATTTTCGCGCGGAACTATTGATTATAAAAATGTAGTCCTATTAAGACAATTTTTAACCATTCAAGGTAAAATTATGCCAAGGCGAGTAAAACGATTAACAGCAAAACAACAACGACATATTGCCAAGGCTATAAAAAACGCCCGAATAGCGGGCTTTTTACCTTTTGTTAACAAGAGTGAACCTCCTCGCCCGTGGAACCAAAAAAAAGCTTTTCGTACCACTAAACAACGTTTGGCAAGAAAACCTATCAACCGACCAAACCAACAAAAACTTTTAGGGCCAAGATAACAAAAATCACGAGCAAAGCTAATCCGTGATTTGGTTACACAAACTTGCAACAACTTTTGGTTACCCCACTAAAAGATCCTTCAGAAATACTCTGCGCTGATTGCTTGGCACATGTTTTATTCCAATTCCGTACAAGCGAAGGTACAGTTGTACAACTCTAAAACAGATACTATTAACTGTTAATTCTACGAGGTGGAGGTGAAGGTGCTTCGCTCCACCTTCACCTCCACCTTTACTTTCACGTTCACCTTCACGTTCACCTCCACGACCGAAGCCCTTTCGAGAGACTTTGTACCACGATCACGTCCTACCTTGGGTCAAGGACTTGGTACGGGCCAGAAACAAGACATTCGTTTTTTACTAGCGAAAGGCTGTAAATAAAACAAGGAAGCAAAGAATTGACCATTATTACTTAACTTTTGGTCACGTAGCAAGATCAAAGACAAACAAAGAATTGGGTTTACTAGATACCGAAACACGTAAGAATAAAACGCGTTGTCCGCATTAGGGGGTTGCACTGGTTTATAACCCAATTGCTTATACATAACAAGACGTGCTTAGATCTTAAAACACCACACAAAATTTACAACTTTTAACAATTCAAACCCTTTATGGCAAAAAAAAGTCTAATTGAACGTGAGAAAAAGCGACAAAAACTAGTACTCAAACACACTTTTAAACGTAATAGATTAAAAAGGGAGATAAGATTAACTCCCATTATAGAAGAGAAATTAAAGATTCATAAGGAATTACAGAAGCTTCCTCGTAATAGCGCACCTGTGCGATTACACAATCGATGCTTAATAACAGGCAGGCCCAAAGGTTATTTTCGTGACTTTGGATTATCAAGGCATGTGTTACGCGAAATGGCTCACAAATGCTTGTTACCAGGTGTTACTAAATCAAGTTGGTAAGCAAACTCTTTTTCTTTATTGTATCTAACTTTGAGAGATAAAACAGTTGCGTAGAGGCAGAGATGGGAGTGCTTCGCCCACCTCCACTTGATAATAAAACTGTTTTGTTTCAATAATAGACAAGCAATACAAACTTGTTCCTGCACTATTTGATTACGCCCAACCATTAGTTGGTTTTGCTTGTCCAACTTACGGTCTAGGAACACCTATTTGTTAGCTTTGCTCCACCACCACTTGTAACCTTCCTAGACTTGTAGCCGAAGGGGATACGATGTAACACAACAATTTAATTAAATTTTATTAAAAATGGAATGGAACAACAAAGAACTATACGTGACTCAAAAACAAATGGTATAATAGTAAATACTAAGTGATAATAAAAAACGTTGCGCTTCTAACCATTCCTTGATCGAAGATAGGACGTAAGCGCAAGTGCTACCTGGCGTCCAGCTATACATGGTTTTATTTTACTTTGTCCTGGTACACGTGTAACCACGTAGTATTGTTTTCCAGAAACAAGGTTCCAAAGTACCGGCTTTGTAACCCTTTGCAAGCACAATACGGTAACCGACCCATCTACAGTAAAAAAACAATAAAAATCTCTTTAATATGGCTGCTGCTTATTTACCTTCTATTTTAGTACCATTGGTAGGTCTTGTTTTTCCTGCAATTGCAATGGCTTTCTTTTTTTTATATATTGAGGCTGAAGAAATTGTATAATTTAATTTGTGTTTTACACAAAAGTTTGAACGTAATTTTTAAAATCAAACGCACAAACTCTTGTTAACCGTTTTGTTTGTACTTTGTTATTGTAAAACATCGTATTATAACGTTGTGTTGCCAAAGGGTACAAAATGGTAAGTAAGAAAGATTAACTTTGCTTTTGTACCTTTGTACGAAAGAATAGCAACACGTGTTGCGTCCTACCTGCTTGTAGCCGAAGGAAACACAAGGAGAAGTACAATACGTGCAATGCGATAAAAAATTCACTTTTATTTGTTAAAACCGACTGCGTATAAAACACTTAATTGAATTGCTTCTAGTGTACTTGTTACGCATGCAATCCGTTACAAGTACTTTTAGTGGCTGTTTCTTTGGGTCCAATCGGATGTCGTGCGAAGCAAGTGTTTGATTTGTGCAACCACAGATTAGCCTCTTAAAACTCGAATAATTTACTTTACCTTGCAAGTGTTGCGTCTTGCTTGCAAAGCAAACACTTGCTTCGCACGACACAACACTTGCTTGGATGATAAAAACAAAAGCTATTTAAATAGATATTGCTTGGCATTTATTACTTGTGTTGCCAAAGGGTACAAGACCTGTACTTGGTAAAGCTTCGCTCGTCTTTGGTGCAAAGCAAACAGAAAGCACTCTACAAAAACTTTTAAAACATTTAAATCAATCAAGATATGCCTAGGTCACAAAGAAACGATAATTTTATCGACAAAACGTTTACTGTTGTAGCTGACATTTTATTAAAAGTATTACCAACATCAAACAGAGAAAAACAAGCTTTTACTTATTACCGAGATGGAATGTCAGCACAATCAGAAGGGGAGTATGCAGAAGCGCTTCAAAACTATTATGAAGCAATGCGGCTGGAAATTGACCCCTATGATCGAAGTTATATACTGTATAACATAGGATTAATTCATACTAGCAACGGGGAACATGGACGCGCTCTCGAATACTATTATCAAGCTTTAGCTCGAAACCCTTCATTGCCTCAAGCATTAAACAACATTGCAGTTATATATCATTATCGAGGTGAGCAAGCAATTGAAAACGGTCAATCGGAGATTTCAAAAATGCTTTTTGACAAAGCAGCCGATTATTGGAGAGAAGCTATTCGATTAGCCCCGACAAACTATATTGAAGCTCAAAATTGGTTAAAAATGACTGGTCGTTAAACAATCAAAACACGTAGTTTGTAACCATTAATTCCCGTATACGAAGAAAGTATCGTTTCGATACCAAACAATTTTAATTTCGGTTGCATGGCAATGGATTTAACCGATTGTTTCGCAACCGAAGGTAATGCGAAGCGATTTCTACGTGTTGGTACGAGATGAAACCATTCGTGCCAAGCACAAATTGTACCCTTCCTTGTGTTCCCTTCCTTGTGTTCCCTTCGGCTACAAGCAGGTAGGACGCAACACGTAGGACGTAACTCCACGTCTACGCCCTACATGTTGCCTTTGGCTACTCGTCAAGGAATTGCTTGGTTGTGATATTGCAAGGTTTTGCTTGTCGACTGCTTGCTTGGGGAGGCGGGTAAAGTGAGCCGCGTGATCTTTGACAGCAAATAGTATTTTCTTTTGCTTAGGATAAAATACTATTAAATTTGAAACACTGCTTTGTGCGAAGAACGTATGTTTACCTCCCGTCGACCTGCTACGTGTTGCCTTTGGCTACAAGTTTTGCTTTGCACAAAAAGTAAGAACATAAAAAACAGATTTTATAAAAGCAATTTATACGTTTTGTATGAAACATATGTGGTTTGATTGCTTAGTTTACACTTATGCTCTGTGTAAAAACAAAGTATGTGCAAAGCAGTTGTGCTACCCGCGTTATAACTTTATTTATAGAGATGTTAGATGCTGAGCAATACGTGGTATCGAGAGCTGCTTTTACCTGCACAACTTTTATGTAAAATACAACATATAAACCAATGGAATGTTTCTCAATAAGGCTTTTTTGCACAAAATCAGGTTACAACATGCCGCGAAACAATACCTCTTTGTCGTAGAGAGGAAGGGGAAACAACAGAAAAAAACACGTGTTTTTACATAAAAAATGGGAAGAACGCAACATTTTGTATAAGTAACGTTCAGCACTTACTACTAATCAAAGATCGCGCGCCTACTTTCTACCTGCGTTAAAGGAATTGCAAGGGTTGCGTCTACTTACGGTTTTCAGCAAGTGTAACCAAAGGTAATTGGTAGGCGCAATCGGTTGGATACAGGTGCAAAGCATGAGCAAAGTGTTTGTTTTTAATATTATCTTTTTTTACTCTTAAAAACGCTCAATATTCAAAGGGGGCATGTAGCTCAGAGGAATAGAGCACGTGTTTCCGAAGCACGTTGTCGAGGGTTCAAATCCCTTCTTGCCCGATTTTTTAAGGACAAAATACAATTTAAACCTGTTGTTTCAAACAGTAGGTAAAGTTGGGTACAACTTTTTAAAAGTAGAAACGAAAGACTACCTGCTTACTTCGCACAAGAAGCATCTCCTCTATTTTGTCTGTCTTCTATAGTTCTTAAAACGGTGCTGCTACGCTTACGTTTTTTCATGTAGAAGATCAGTGCTTCGTTTATAAGGCAAAACTGTCGATCGTGACTTGTTGTGTAACCTTTGCTTTTGCACGTAAGACAGATAGTTTTGGAAAAAAAACAAAGTATTATAGAATTGCTTTTTAGTTAAAGCAAAAAAAACACTTGATTCAAAAAAACGTGCGAAACAATTTGTGCTAACGTAAGCGTGTTTAGAGCCAGCTGCAAAGCAGCTAAAGATAATGGCTTACACGTGCCAAACCATCCATTAACGTGCGTTGTTCTTAATAGAAATGGAAAGAGAACTATTACCGCCGTAGAAGATGGGTCGTAAACGAAACCTGTTGTTTATGAGCAAATCAGATCGCGAAACAACTGTTTTGCAACCAAAAGCACTTTTAACAGGGATTCAATTGGGAGTTTTACTTGGCCTCAGATACGAGACTTTTATTCGACCCTTTTAATTGAAATAGAAACAAGTTGCATGCGACAGGGTTCGAACCTGTGTTGTCCTCGTCGGAAGTAGATTATGAGCCTACCGCTTTCGACCACTCAGCCACGCATACTTTTTGATTTAATCAAACAATTAGCTATTTTGTTCAATTGGCTTTATTTACTCGTCTTACACAGTAAATGCTCTCTTTGTCTAACCGTAATGTTCTTTAAGTGAACATGTTCACACCCACTAGTTTGTAAATTAATAAAAATGATTTTGCTTGTGTGCGAAGCAAGTCTTGCTACGTCCTATCTTCGATCAAGGATAGGTCGTGAAGAGAGAACAAAAGGTTACAAAAGCTTCTGAGCTTCTTATTGTAGCCAAAGGGTACATTTGCTTCACGACCTATCCTTGATCGAAGATAGGACGTAGCAAGACGCGCACGGCGCGCAACAAGACATTTGGTTCCAATTAACATTACGCAAAATCAAGCAGATACACTAGCAATAATTCCTTACAAAAAATTGTTGTTTTTGCATTGGCTCGTGTCTGTTTGATCGCTCGTCTTTGTTTAAGGCTTTTGTTACCCTGGTTGTGGTCGGAAGGGCTGTTTGCGTTTTATCCCTTTTGATTAACTCTAATCAAAAAGTTTATAACTTTAAATGGACCGTAGTGGAAAGAATCTTGCCGTGCTTTGCATGGACAAGGTTAAGCCTACCGCTTGTTACAAGTTATGGTTAAGCCAGTCATTGCGATTTGTTTCTTTCAAAGAGAAACATCCCGTCTCAAAAACAAAAAGGTGTATAACTTGATATTTTTACTTGGAAAAAAGCAAACCGCAAGAAAACAAAACAACCTTTGCACGGAACCAGCTGTTGCTTGTGTTACCTTTGGCTACAAATCAAAGCTCTTGTAACCAAAGGTAACACAAGCACTGTCGAAAAGTAAACAAGTAGTGATTGACATGCAAAGCACAACCTTGAAAAACGGGTTGACTTACTGTCTGGGCCCATACGGATTCGAACCGTAGACATCATCCTTGTAAGGGATGCGCTCTACCAGCTGAGCTATAGGCCCTATGTAAACTATTATATCACGTTTTGACTTTGAGAACAATCGGTGTTTTAATTTTTACATCACATGAAAAGGTTTTGCACAAAGAGTCTAGGTCTAGATGTTATAAAGTTGTTACGCAGGAGGAAACATTCCTTCTACGTCTTACTTGCTATAAAAGTAGATCTTAAAACATCAGCTTGGTTTGTATAAACAAACGGGTTGCTTGTGTTGCTAAACCTTTCGTCCTCTCTTTGCAACCCATCCTTGATCGAAGATAGGACGTAGCAAGACGCAACTTGTCCTTTGGGCGTAAAGATCAGGGTGCTTCTAGTACTACCTTTGGGACGGGCATCACGCCCTACTTACAGTTTAGGAAAGGTTACAACTTGTGCAAAGAGAGGACGACCACGCACTAGCTGAAGAATTTCACTCGTACTTTCAAAACCATGTAAGAAACCAAGTTAGTGTGGCCAAACTAATACCTCTTGCAAAGCATGCCGATTTGGTTTGCTTGTAACTTAACCCTTTATACCCTTTCATGCAAAGCACGACGCAACTCGTTTGTCCGTAAACACTGCTCTCTAAACGCTATAACGTAACAAACTAAGTTAGTATGACATATTAATTAGCACAAAAGTAAAATCTCTTTTGTGTTTAAACGAACATGCCAGGAACCAGACTTGAACTGGTGACACGAGGATTTTCAGTCCTCTGCTCTACCAACTGAGCTATCCCGGC
>OZ017764.1:0-110056 GCA_963969365.1 Asterochloris sp. CNOR1 | reverse complement strand
AAAAAGAATTCACGCAATAGCAAAATATCCTTGTTGCTAGTGTTGCTTCTTGCTACGCATCACAAGAGCAAGAAGAAACACTTGCTTTGCTTACGTCGTTGATTGGTACACTTGTGCTGTGCTACCCTTGCTTGCCCTACTACGTGCTGTGCCTGCGGCCAGTAGGTCGCAAAAGTCGCGAAGCTACTACGTGACCGTGACCGTGCATCCTACGGACGGGTCACGGTCACCAAGTCGCGAAGCTACGTACTTCTTGCGTGGTACGCTTATTGTAAGCCAAGCAACACTACCTGCGGTCAGCACAGCGAAGGGCGGAAGAAGTACGTAGTAGCACGTGGTACGCATCAAGTGCGTAGCAAACTAAACTAGTAGAAAGACTTTACGGTGGGTAACCTCTGGGGCGAAAGGGGTCGAACCTTTGAATGTCGGAACCAAAATCCGATGCCTTACCACTTGGCGACGCCCCAAAACAACCTTTTTTGCGCCCTTGCTGACCGTGCGAAGGGTCACAGGGTGCGTCCTTGCTTCGCATAATTCTCTTGTTGCTAGGGATTGCTTCTTGGTACCCATCACAAGCAGGTACCGTAGGCGTACCAATTCATGCAAAGCAAGACTTGGTGACCGTGCATCCTTTGCTCTGCTTATTGCGTCCTTGCTTTGCACTAGCAACAAGTTGCTCGTGCAAACTTGGGTTAGAAGGGCGGAAGAAGTACGTAGCGCAGCACAGGACGGGTCACGGCCACGTGCTTTGCTCGCACAGGGCAGGTTTATCCTTATTTTTTTATAGGAACACGCGTGTTGTTGAATAAACAAGACGTGTTGCTTGTGCATACGGGTGTGGAAAGCAATAAGCGTAAGGGTGTGCTGTGCTGTGGTACGTACTTCGGTCGACCCTTCTCGTGCATCCTGACCGTGCGAAGCATCACAGGACGGGTCTTCTACCTTTTTCCGCCCTTCTAACCCAAGTTTGCACGAGCAACTTGTTGCTATACCTTCGGTCGCAAAGCAAGGACGCAATTGTAAGCGAAGCAACACGTTGCTTCGCACACAAGAGAATTCACCAATAAGCGTACCACGCAAATGCGTCCGCAGGATGCACTAGCAAAAGTCGCGTACCAAAACGCAAGTCTTTACTTTGCGCCCTTCTTGCGCCCTTCGCTGTGCGAGCGAAGGGCGCAAGAAGGTAGCACAGCAAGTCTTGCTTTGCGACCGAAGGTAGTGAACCAACTTGTCGCTAGTGCATAGGGTGCAACACACTACCTTCGGTCGACCCGTACTACTTGGTGACCGTGACCGTGGTGCTTCGCACGGTCACGGTCACGGTCGACCGAAGGTAGTGTGTTGCTTCTTGCTCTGGGTCACAAGAGATAGGTGTTCTTTCCTTATTGTATGATTAGCAAAAAAGTTAAAGAGAAAAGTGGGAAGGAGCAGTAGAAATAGCTGACACCCACTTTAAACAGAAAAAAACAAATTCAGCAGATTCGCTGTTTCCAGGGATAGGGTATGTTATTCCTGTTTGATGTGTTGACGTGTTTGTAATACCTATAACTGGGATTTTTAAAGAGGCAGCCTCTTGCAAAACGTGCGCATTTTCATTACAATTAATTAGAAATATAAGGTCTGGCTTTTCATTAAAGTTTCCTGTCCCAAGTAATTTCTCATTAAAATTCTTTTTGTCTACTCGCTCTTTTTTTTTCCCCAATTCTCTTGTTGCTAGTACTTTGCTCTGCACTATAGTGTTTTTTTTTAGCAAATGTTTGCTTTGGGATTGCTTCGCATCTGCGCCCAGGAATAAGCTTTCTTCTTTAAGTTTTCTCAATTGAAACTCTAGTAGGCCATTGTACCTTTTCTTCATCTCTTTGTAAGTAGAAAACTGTATCTTGTTTTCACGCAAGAAAGGACCAAACGCCTTAGAGAACCTGTCAAAGGTTTCCACAGAATTAGATACCTTTTTCCAGTTTGATAAAAGACCTCCCGTCCATTTCTCGTTACAAAAAAAGATTTTTCCACTAAAATTCCTACTCTTTTCATTTTCAAGAGAGAGTGTTTTGCTGACTTGCTTAAAGCTTTGATCACCTACCACAACCTTTAGTCTATTTGGAGGTGTTTCATTTCTCGCCTTTTGCCTGTCCGCCATAACAGCAGCTGTTTGGTTTTGCTTTACATTAACATTCCTTCGGACTTGCTTGAGATTGGCCTTCTTTACGTGACCGTGACCGTGCGAAGGGTCACGGTCACCGTCACCAATAAGGGTAGCAAAACCAACTTTATTTAGGGAAGAAAAGAACGAAAACCTTTCACATAAAAGGGAAAGAGAAGGATTTGTGTTTATTATCAAAATAGAACCATTGTAATTAGATACCGTTTGGACGGCACGTAAGCTCTTTAAAAGACCCTTTAATGTAACCAAGGGGTTAGTAAGAAATAGTTTTTCTCTTTTTCCTAGAACAGAAAATACAGAAGACGAGTCAATCCCCTTTTTACTCCAAAGAGGTTGGGCCCTTTGTCCTAAATGTGAGCGCGAAGATAGGAGAAAAGGAAGAATGGATTGTAAAAGATTGGGCTTCATAAATCTCTCAGGGTTTGTTATGTTTTTGTTCAAGCAAAATTCTCTTGTTGCTATACGTACTTCTTGCCTACGGCACAGCGAAGCAATAAGCGAAGCAACTACTTCCGCCCTTCGCTTATTGTAAGCCAAGCAACACTACCTGCGATCAGCACAGCAATTGCTTTATTTGCCTTCTTGCGTCCTGTGCATAGGGTCAGGATGAGTCACAAGTGCAAAGCACGTAAAGTTGCGTTTTCCGTTTGCTACGCGTGACCCTACTGCTGGTCCTTGCTTTGCTTATTGCGTCCTTGCTTCGCACGATCTGTGCTACGTACTTCGGTCGACGGTGACCCAATTCTCTTGTTGCTAGTAGGATGCACGGTCACCAATAAGCGTACCACGCAAGAAGAGAGTATAGCAACAAGATGATACGCACGTGATTGTGACGGTGACCCTTCGCACGGTCACGGTCACCAAGTGCTTGCTCCACTCTTCTTTGCTTTATTGCGTAAACCTACCCGTGCGAAGCAATGAATTGCTTGTGCTACGTACTTCTTGCGTGGTACGCTTATTGTAAGCCAAGCAACACTACCTGTGGTCAGCATAGCGAAGCAATAAAAGCAAGTACCCATCACAATTCACTTGTTGCTAGGGATTGCTTCTTGCTTTTGTGCAAAGCAACTTGTTGCTAGTGATGGGTACTTGCTTGACCGTAGGTAGCACAAGCAAGGACGCAACTTGTTGCTAGTTACCTTCAATTCACTTGTTGCTAGTGATGCAGAGCAAGTGCAAAGCAATAAAGGTTCCCAAGAGCGAAGGGCGGAAATAGCAAGGACGCAACTTGTTGCTATACTCTCTTCTTGCGCCCTCTGCTTATTGCTTTGCTTATTGCGTCCTTGCTTCGCACAAGCAACTTGTTGCTAGTGCGAGCGAAGCACGCAAGAAGGTAATAGTACCACAGCGAAGCAACCTTCTTCCGCCCTTCGCTTATTGTAAGCCAAGCAACACTACCTGCGGTCAGCACAGCAAAGCAAGACGCAACACAAGCGGTCAGCAAAGGAAAACAAGTTGGTTGGGCCCAAGTAGCAAGCACATAAAGCTTTAGGTGGCCTTTGTGTTTAAACCTTTAAACAATAAATAACCATTTATAGCCACGTTTGGGTTATACTTGAGTGCTTTGAAAATCTGGTCTATATAGTTGGGTTTTAGTAATTCTTCTACTTCCACTCTTCCTATTATGTTAGTTAGAAGCACTTTTACTCCGTTTTTTGTTAGTGGCCCATATATACCTTTCAAGGGATCACACATGTAACTTGTCTTAGTATTGATACAGATACGAATGTACTTTAAATAAGTTTCTTTCAGTAAAACTTGACTAGCCTTTACTGGATCTACTCTTTTCTCTTTATCTTTGTCATTTATAAAGTAAAAATCATCCCGTATTAAGGGGTGGTCTAAACATAGTTCCAAAATTTCAGAAAAGGATGTATCAGTTAATTGCTCTTGCATATTAACTGGTTGTCTTAATTTTTTTACCATAATGATACATTTTGTTTGGTTTATAGATTAAGAAGCTCACGGTATACTAATTTATAAGAACCGTCACGATAAAAGTAAATTTATACCGTGAGTATAGTTTTGTTCTTAAAAAAAACTACCTGCTACTGTTGCCTTTGCTCTGGTTATTGCTTTGCTTATTGTAAGCGAAGCAACACGTAGTATAGCAACAAGAGAATTCGCACAGGGTACAAGTGTTGCCTTTGCTCTGCACGCTATGCACTAGCAACAAGAGAATTCACAAGTGTTGCCTTACGTGACCGTGACCGTGCATCCTTTGCTCTGCTTATTGCTTTGCGACCGAAGGTAGTAGCGCAGCACAGGACGGGTCACGGTCACGTAAGGCAACACAACACTTGCTTGGCATGTACCAAGTGCATCCATAGGACAAAATTGTTTGGCACGTAATTTTTAATGGTTGTGTTGTGCCAAGCAATTACCATCACTTGTTTCTCTCTATTAAGAGTGCACTAACGCAGAATTAAAGAAAAGAGAAAGAAGATACGTGTGTTGTTTTGATTAACAAGCAAGTGGTACGTACTTCGGTCGACCGTGACGGTGACCGTGACCCGTCCTGTGCTGCGCTACTACCTTCGGTCGCAAAGCAATAAGCAGAGCAAAGGATGCACGGTCACGTGCAGAGCAAAACAAGGATATTTTGCTTTACTTGCCTGACCCTATGCTGACCTTGCTTCGCACGTAAAGGTACAAACGGATGGGTCAGTACCAACAAGTTGCTTTACTACCTTCTTCCGCCCTTCGCTGTACGAGCGTAGCACGCAAGAAGTTTGCACAGATCGTGCGAAGCAAGGACGCAATAAGCGAAGCAATAAAAGCAAGTAGTTTTGCACGGGCAAGCAATGCAAAGAACACAAATGATTAGTTTTGTGTTCTTTTTTTAGCAAAAAGTTGTTTTGCATCAATTGTAACCAACACAACCTTTACTTGTTTTGCTTCGCACTACCAAACTCCCCAAGTTGGAATTGAACCAACGACCCAATGGTTAACAGCCATTTGCTCTACCGCTGAGCTATTGAGGATCAGATCTACTTTGTGCAAAGCAATTTAAAGCAAAGAAACACTCAACCTTTTTCTTATCAATATAAAGTGTGGTACTTGCATTTTTGCTTTGCAGTAGCAATTGTGTGCATCCGTTTGTAGCCGTATTGATTTTGGGGTAGTAGCACAGCACAATTCTCTTGTTGCTAGTGCAAAGCAAGGACGCAATTGCTAGGGCGCAATAAAGCAGAGCAAGAAGCAAAACAAGTTGCGAGGCTCCACGCAAAAAGGAAGCGTATTTCTTACAACAGACACGGTACTTTATCTCTACTTATAAAGCAAGTGTTGCGTTCTTGTTTGTGTTGCGTGCTTTGCTTATTGCGTCCTTGCTTCGCACGATCTGTGCTACTACTCTCTTCTTGCGTGGTACGCTTATTGTAAGCCAAGCAACACTACCTGCGGTCAGCACAGCAAAGCAATAAGCAAAGCAAGCCCGAAGGAAGTGCTTCGCTTATTGTAAGCCAAGCAACACTACCTGCGGTCAGCACAGCGTACCACGCAAGAAGTTTGTAGCAGTACGGCTACAAACGGATGCACACAAAACCCAAGGGTTATTGGGAAAGGCAGGATTTGAACCTACGATGAATAAATCAACTGATTTACAATCAGTCGCCATGAACCGCTCGGCCACTTTCCCTGACTTGTTTTGTGTTCTCTGCGCCCAACCAACTTGTTTCATCACACAAGGACAAGCAAGACCAGCTTCTCTTTTGCGAGAACAACGGGACTCGAACCCGCGACCTTCCGCGTGACAAGCGGATACTCTAACCAATTGAGCTATGTCCTCGGGCGTGAGTGCGAGAAAACCGCTTGCTAGTGACCGTGACCGTACGAAGGGTCACGGTCACAGTCACGGTCACGTGCAGAGCAAAACAAGGATATTTTGCGAATTCTTGTTGGTAAATAAGAACAAAGCTTGTTGCTTGTCCTTGTGTGTATCCTACGGACGCAACACTTGGCCCATCCGTTTGTACCCTGTGCTTTGCTACTACTACCTTGTCCTTGCTTTGCACTAGCAACAAGAGAATTGTGGTACGCTTATTGTAAGGGAAGCAACACGTACCACAATTCTCTTGTTGCTATACTCTCTTCTTGCGTGCTTCGCGACCGAAGGTAGCACAGCGAAGCAATAAGCAAAGCAAAAACGCAATAAGCAAAGCAATAAGCAGAGCAAAGGCAAATAAAGCAAAATATCCTTGTTTTGCTCTGCATGTGACCGTGACCCTTCGCACGGTCACGGTCACGGTCACTACCAACAAGTTGCTTGCATCACGTGCTGTGCGAGAAAAGAGGTTGCCTCTTTGCTTTGCTGTGCTGACCGCAGGTAGTGTTGGTTAGCTTACAATAAGCGTACCACGCAAGAAGGTACTACCCTTACGTGCAAAGCAATCCCTTTGCATGGGTAGCCACTTTTGCGCCCTACTTGCGTGGTACGCTTATTGGTGACCGTGCATCCTTTGCTCTGCTTATTGCGTCCTTGCTTTGCACTAGCAACAAGTTGCTCGTGCAAACTTGGGTTAGAAGGGCGGAAGAAGTACGTAGCGCAGCACAGGACGGGTCACGGTCGACCGAAGTACGTAGCACAGCATAGCACGTAAGGCAACACTTGTACCCTGTGCTCTGCTTTATTGCGTCCTTGCTTCGCACTAGCAACAAGTTGCTTGTGCTACGTACTTCTTCCGCCCTTCGCTTATTGTAAGCCAAGCAACACTACCCGCGGTCAGCACAGCAAAGCAACTACCAACTTGGTGACCCGTAGCAAGAAGGGTCACGTCCGTATCATCACGAACGTTCCTAGTGCTACGTACTTCTTCCGCCCTTCGCTGTGCTACTACTACCTTCTTGCGTGCTTTGCGACCGAAGTTTGCACGAGCAACTTGTTGCTAGTGCAAAGCAAGGACGCAATAAGCAAAGCAATAAGCGTACCACGCAAGAAATTTGCACAGATCGTGCAAAGCAAAAACGCAATAAGCGAAGGGCGGAAACAAGTATTAATTTTACGGTAGCCAGTCAAAACTAATAAGAATACCCGAAACCAATACCACCCAAGCTAGAGAGAGAGGTAGAAACACTTTCCACCCCAATCTCATTAGTTGATCGTAACGGTATCGAGGAAAAGCAGCTCGGACCCAGATAAAGAGAAATAGGAAAAACACAATCTTTATTCCAAACCAAAACACGCCTGGGATCCAAAGGGTCAGGTAGAAGTTGATAGGAGGCAACCAACCACCTAAAAAGAAAAGG
Source organism: Asterochloris sp. CNOR1 (assembly GCA_963969365.1). Lineage (NCBI taxonomy): Eukaryota > Viridiplantae > Chlorophyta > Trebouxiophyceae > Trebouxiales > Trebouxiaceae > Asterochloris > Asterochloris sp. CNOR1. Next base: position 102,648 of record OZ017764.1, on the reverse strand, counting down.
GCAGAAAGGCTACTCATTACAATCATGTTAGCATACTCCCCAAGGAAAAAGAGAGCAAACCCCATTGAAGAGTATTCCACGTTGTAACCCGCTACCAATTCGGCTTCCGCTTCAGGCAAATCAAAAGGGGCACGATTGGTTTCCGCTAAAGTAGATATAAAGAAAAGAATCAAAACAGGGAAAAGAGGCACACAGAACCAGACCTTTCGCTGCGCATCAACCACTTGCGTTAGATTCAAAGAGCCCACACAAAGCAAAACAGTTATAAGTATCAACCCTATCGATACCTCGTAGGAAACCATTTGGGCAGCAGAACGTAAACTCCCTAAGAATGCGTATTTAGAGTTACTCGACCACCCTGCTGTTATAATCCCGTAAACACCTAAAGAAGAGATTGCAAACAGGTACAGAAGACCCACGTTGAGGTCAGATAGTACTAACCCTTCCCCGAAAGGTATAACAGCCCATGCCACTTGACTCAAGAGAAAGGTTAAAACAGGGGCAAAAAGGAAAATAAAAAGGTTAGCGCTACTAGGAAGAACTGGCTCCTTTACCAAAAGCTTTAAACCGTCGGCGATAGGTTGAAAGATGCCAAAAATACCTACAACATTGGGCCCTTTTCGACGTTGCATAGAAGCCATTACCTTTCGTTCGGCTAAAGTGAGAAAGGCTATTCCCAATAAGAGTGGTACTGTTATAGACAATATCTTTGAGACAATACCAAAAATTAATAAACTCATAATGAAAGCGTAGAAAACAGTTTTTTATATAAAACAATGAAACTTGTGACAAACGAAGGTAAAGCAAAATATCCTTGTTTTGCTACGCTGTGCTGACCGCAGGTAGTGTTGGTTGGCTTACAATAAGCAAAGGGCGGAAGAAGGTAGTGCATCCTACTAGCAACAAGAGAATTGGGTCACCGTCGACCGAAGTACGTAGCACAGCACAGCAATTGCTAGTGTTGCTTCTTGCTCTGGGTCACAAGTGGAGCAAGGACAGAAGCGGTTAACAAACCAAAAGGCGAATAATGGGACTTGAACCCATCTTTTCAGAATGAAACTAAACATAACTGCTCGTTCCCGAACCGTACAGGCGCCTTTTAACGCATACGGCTCTCTAAAGACTCTAAAAACAAGGAGGGGTCAACGCATTACCTAGAAATAAGGTAATACTGCTCTCAATAATTAAAAAAGTCTTCTTGAGGCCTACTTTTGAAGAAATCTTTGTTTCCATTCCCTTGTTCAAGCAAAATATCCTTGTTGCTACCTTCTTCCGCCCTTCTAACCGAAGTTTGCACAGCGAAGCAACTATTTCCGCGTGCGAAGCAATTGCGTGGTACGCTTATTGTAAGCCAACCAACACTACCTGCGGTCAGCACAGCACAGCAATTGTTAGTGGTACGTACTTCGGTCGACCCTAGCAATTAGCACAAAAAGCTTCTAGGCTGCATAACTGGTAAGGTGGCAATCTTTGCTTTGCATAAAACCTACCACTTCGTTAAAGGTAGGAACACTTGCTGGTACTGCGAAAAAAGGTTTCAAATAACACTTGACCCGTACCACAAGGTTGCCCTTTCTACACCGTTCGCACGGGTCACGGGGAATGAAAAGTAATAGAATCTTCGCCTCTCTCCTCACATAGAAAATCTTTTCCTTAGTGAGCAAATCCGGTTTCAGTCAAATCTTAAGGAAAGTAGAACGTCTGATTTGCGTACGTTCCAAGAAACTCGTGCTGTGCTGTGCGTTCCTATTCTCCAAGGGCGCATTGCTTGTGCGTGTCCCTTCTTGCTCTGGGTCACAAGTGTTGCGTCCTGTGACCCTTCGCACGGTCAGGATGAGTGCAATAAAAGCAAGTAGTTTGCACGTGTTGGTACTACCTTGGGTCGCAAAGCAATAAGCGAAGGGTCACGCAAAACAAGTTGCTTGGTATTGCTTTGCTTATTGGTGCATCCGTGCAAAACAAGGACGGGTCGACCGAAGAGAGTAAAGCAACAACGACAAGCAATAAATTGGTACGTGTTGCTTCGCGACTTTTGCGCTTATTGCGTCTTTGCTTTGCACGATCTGTGGTACGTGTTGCTTCGCTTACAGGTCGCGTAGCACTTCCGTGCAAAGCAAGGACAAGGTAGTAAAGCAACTTGTTGCTATTGAAACCTTTTCTCCCACAGCACAGCACATGCGTACCATCAGCAAGTGATAGTTCTTTCCTTATTAAAGGGTTAGGTGTTCTTTTCAGTATTTAACAACATCAAATTGTGGCTTTAGGTTTCAACACTTTCAAAGGTAATGTGACTCTTTAACCTTGAAAACCTTATCCTCTTTTTTAGGGCAAAGAGTTTTCTATTGTTGCGTTGCACGCTCCTTAGATACTTACATCACTCCTAAACAAGTGGAGGGGTCAGTAACCCCAGCCTCTACTTGGACTTCAAACAATTCAGTTTTCACCATACCTTTTTGTCTAAAGAGTAATAACCCTTATGTCCTGGTCCTTGCGTCCTTGCTTCGCACGATCTGTGGTACGTGTTGCTTGGCTTACAATAAGCGTACCACGCAAGAAGAGAGTAAACCTGCTGCGCACAAGCAATTTAAAGAACGCAATAGCAATTGCAATTGCAATTGCTTCAGCAACTTGTTGCTAGTAGCAAGAAGGGACACTTGCTTGGGGGTCGATCTCACTCTTTACAGCATGCTATTTTTGCTTTTACCTCTTTCGTTCAAAGCGGAGCTGTTGATTTACACACTCTGTATTGGGTGTGAAAAGGTTCTTAATTGCATACAAAAGGAAATTGTCTTCTTGCTGAACCAACTTGTTATGTGTATTGCCAGGTACTTGCTTCCCAACCGAAGAGAGTAGTACCAATACCATAAGCAAAACAGGTGTTGTTTTTATTTTTTAATAAAAAAAGCCAATTCTTTACTATCAAAGACAGGTTTAAACCGTTACGTAAAGCAAGAAGTACTGCAACTTATGTACAAAAAAAACCTCTTAACGATTTGAATTCTTCCTCGGATCGCACGTCACAGTCTGACACTTTGACCATCTAAGTTATATTCGCCATAGTAATAAAGTTGAATTGGTAGTGACCCGTAGCACAACCTTGTGCGTGTCCCTTCTTGGTACGTATTACAAGTGTTGCGTCCTTGGTTGTGTTGCCTTACGTGCTGTGAAAGCTTTACGTGGTACTACGTACTTCTTCCGCCCTTGTGCAAACTACTTGCTTAGGCACAAGCAAGCACAGATCGTGCAAAGCAAGGACGCAATAAGCAAAGCACGCAAGTAGTTTGCACAAACGCTTGCTACGCTTATTGGTGACCGTGCATCCTTTGCTCTGCTTATTGCGTCCTTGCTTTGCACTAGCAACAAGTTGCTTTACTCTCTTCTTCCGCCCTTGTGCAAACTACTTGCGTGCTTTGCTTATTGCTTTGCACGTAGTAGCACAAGCAAGCACAGATCGTGCGAAGCAAAGACGCAATAAGCGCAAGAAGGTTTCAATAGCAACAAGTTGCTTGGGCAAGCAATGATTGTGGTACGGGTCACAAAGTGTGCCCTGCCGTTAGGACAGAGGGAGTTGCATTCCGGTGCAAAGTAAAGCGCTTTCCTTACTTGAAGGTTTGAACACAGAGTTTCCTGGAGAAATGGAAAGACAAAGGTCAAACCCTCCTACTCTTTCAAAGAACTCAAAGTTTTCACTTAATTCTGGAAAAAGTAAACTCTCTTTACACCCTATGGTTAAGTTACCGTAAAAGTCAAAACTTGTTGCTGATATCCCTGAAAAGTCTCGAGAGAGGGGCAAAACTAATTGCGTGACTCTTTCCAGCAATTCTAAACTTTTAAATTTTCGTAGAGTTACTTTGCAACCAATAATTTGTTTTTCCCGCAATTTAAACCCAGCTATGGACTTTAAAGCTAATCTTGGAAGAATCTTCTGGTTGGTAACAAGGAGGAGTGAGAGAAAGGAGGGCAATATTTCCAACCTGTCTCTAACAAACTCTTTAGAACTCTTATTGACAACCAATTTGTTTATTTTTGGAAAATGGTGAGTGTTTTGACAAGAGAAACCCTTTTTTAAATAAAAGTCTTGAACAAACCCTTTAGAATAAAGGTTTGAAAATCTAGTTGACTGATATCTTTTATCTTTAAATTTGCTGACTTGCTTCCCGACCGAAGGGAGTAGCACGCAAGACAGTTGCTTTTTCTCTTGCTGTGTGCTACCTGCCTGCTGACTGTAGGTAGGACCAAGACTTTGTACTTTAGTTTCTTTTTTCATAAAATCAATTTGTTGACGTCCTTGCTCCACTCTTCACCGTGACCGTGACCGTGACCCTTCGCACGGTCACGGTCACTAACATTCGTGCAAAGCAACTTATTGCTTCACAAGTAAACCGTCCTTGCTTTGCTCTTCACCCTATGCACAGGCTAGAAACGGATTGGCGCAATCCGTGCAAAGCAAGTGTTGCCTTACGTGACCGTGACCGTGACCGTGCGAAGGGTCACGGTCACGGTCAACAAGGATATTTTGCTTGGCGACTACGTGACCCTTCGCACGGTCGACCGAAGGTAGTATAACAACAAGAGAATTCGCTGTGCGAGCCAAGCACGCAAGAAGGTAGCAATCCCTTTGTATGCTATGCACAGGGTACAAGTGCAAAGCAATCCCGTTCCTATTTTCCAAGGACGTACCCTACCTACGGTCAGCAAATGGAATTGCTACACTTGCCTGCCTTTTTTTTACCGCTTCTTGCGCGTGCAAAGTACTTGCTTTTATTGCATTACGTGCTTGCTACAGCCGCAAGTCGCGTACCACAAGCAATACTTGTGACCCAGAGCAAGAAGGGACACGCACAAGCAATTGCGTGCTTTGCTGACCGTAGGTAGGGTGCAAAGTAATGCTTTTGTGTGACCCTTCGCTTATTGCGTCCTTGCTTCGCACGATCTGTGCTTGCTGACCGTAAGTAGCACAAGGGCGGAAGAAGTACGTAGCAACACCTGTTGCTTGTGCTCTGGGTCTTCTACCTTCTTCCGCCCTTCTAACCGAAGGTAGCACAGCAAAGCAAGATCAGCAACAAGTTGCTTCCCGTTGGAAATCTATAAACTTTGTACCGATTAAGACTTTGAACAAAATATATCCCCTACGGGAATTGAACCCGTGTCTCCGCCTTGAAAAAGCGATGTCCTTACCACTAGACGAAAGGGACCTTATTTCTTGCTTAACCAACTTGTTGACCGTGACCGTGACCCTTCGCACGGTCACGGTCACGTACCACAACCAATTGCATCCGTTTGTACCCTGTGCATAGGGTGCAAGTGAAGCAAGGACGCGCCCTTGTGCAAACTACTTACTTTTATTGCTTCGCTTATTGCTTTGCGACCGAAGGTAGTAGTACCTTTGCTTTTATTGCATTTTTGCTTTGCTTATTGCTTCGCTGTGCTACCTTCGGTCGCGAAGCACGCAAGAAGAGAGTATAGCAACAAGAGAATTGTGGTACGTGTTGCTTCCCTTACAATAAGCGTACCACGCAAGAAGATAGTTTATTTTATTTGCCACATAAGATACAACACAGCAAAACACAACAAAAGGGCCGATAATAATATACCCCACGAAATTCTTTCTCTTTCCCTTGAAAAAGTGGAGTCTTTAAAAAAAAACTATTCTTTTCTTTTTCACTCTTCTTGGTATCGGTATTGGTATCGGTATTGGTATTGGTATTGGTATCGGTATTGGTATCGGTATTGATATTGGTATCGGTATTGGTGGTTTTAACCCATTTTTGTAACCACGTGCGTAGGGTCGACCTGCTTAGTTTGTCGTCAAGGTACTCTTTGTTTATTGGTAGAAAAAAGGCAAAAGATAGTAGGTTTATTAACAACAACAATTCAGCACATACCGCAAGCTTTAAAATTTCTTCAGTAGAACCCTTACCGCCAAAGACACGTATTATCATTGTTATAAAAGGGGACACTCTGCGACCTCTGGTTTCTTCTACACCGTGTGTAGAGCAAATCACGGGTGCGAGACTTGCGTGCTGGTTCTCTATTAAGATTGATGTATCGGTTAAGAATGTTGGCTTTGTTAGAATTAAACCGTACTCTAAAATATTGTTAGTGTTGCTAAAAAAACACAATCTTCCTGTACTTAAAAAACACAGGCCGCACTTTGCTAAAAGCAAAGAGCAGGTACACGTGCGAAGCAAAAGCGAGACGTACAGTGACTGGTGGTCCATTGGTAATACCACCAAGCCAAGTAGTTCCACAAGAACAGGTTGTAGTAGATTTAAAAGAGAAAGAACAATACAAATCATAGCCTTTATAATTGCGAGATATAAAACCACAAAACGAATCTATTACCAATCTTCTGCTTAAAGGTTGTGGTATAAGCAAATGCGTCCTTGCTTCTTGCTCTTGTGCATCGGTTTGTACCCTTACGTGTTGCTTCGCTTACAAGGTCAGCATAGGGTGCAACACAAGCAAGGACGCAACAAGGGACACTTGCTGATCTTGCTTTGCACGAAGTACTTCTTGCGTGCTACGTGACCGTGACCCTTCGCACGGTCACGGTCACGGTCACGTAGCACAAGCAATTCATTGCTTCGCACGGGTAGGTTTACGCAATAAAGCAAAGAAGAGTAAAGCAAAAACGCACCCTGTGACCGTGATGCTTCGCACGGTCACGGTCACCATCACAAGCTTTTATACCCTTTTCACTTCAACCACGCCTCCCGCAAAAAGCAGTACGTATGGCAATCGGAAATTTTACTGGTCGAGTTCGGAATGGGTTCGGGTTTTTTTGCCGATTTATGAAAGTGAAAAGGGTATAAAAGTTTGTGTTTATTATGTTGTGAAAAAAATACCAGCAAGTTCTTTGCAAAAAAATTAAAAAATCTGAGTTTAGGTGCTTCCTTCTTACGCCCAAGCAAGTGTCCCTTGTTGCGTCCTGTGCATAGGGTCAGGATGGGTCACAATTGCTATTGAAACCTCTACCTTCAATTCACTTGTTGCTAGTGATGCAGAGCAAGTGCGAAGCAAGGTCCTGCCACAGGCAAAGAGCAAGAAGCAAAATATCCTTGTTGACCGTGACCCTTCGCACGGTCACGGTCACGTAGGGTGTGCCTTGCGTGCGAATTCTCTTGTTGCTTGTGTTGCTTGGCTTACAATTGCTTTGCACCAAGTACTTCTTGCGTGGTACGCTTATTGTAAGCCAAGCAACACTACCTGCGGTCAGCACAGCGAAGCAATAAGCACAGCAATTGCTTGTGATGGGTACCAAGAGGATGTGGTACGGGTGCAAAGGGATTGCTTTGCACTTGCTCTTTGCCTGTGGCAGGACCTTGCTTCGCACTTGCTCTTTGCCTGTGGCAGGACCTTGCTTCGCACTTGCTCTGCATCACTAGCAACAAGTGAATTTGCACGCAATTGCTAGTGCTGTGCTCGGTACGCACAAACTTTCAATAGCAATTGTGACCCATCCTGACCCTATGCACAGGACGCAACAAGGGATACTTGCTTTACTCTCTTCTTCCGCCCTTCTAACCCAAGTTTGCACGAGCAACTTGTTGCTAGTGCGAAGCAAGGACGCAATAAGCGCAAAAAGGGCGCAACAAGGGTAAGCGTACCACCTGCCTTGCTTTGCTGACCGCAGGTAGTGGTACGGGTCTACTTAATTAAAATACAAACAAGATCAAGAAAGCCATCATCAATGCAAAAAGGGCTATCGCTTCTGTTAAAGCGAAACCTAGAATGGCGTAACCAAAAAGTTGTTTAGTAAGAGAAGGGTTTCGAGCTACTGAGTTAATAAGAGAACCAAACACGATTCCTATACCAGCACCCGCTCCAGCTAGGGCGATTGTTGCACATCCAGCTCCAATTAGTTTTGCTCCGTCTAACATAATATCTTTCAACAAAAGTTTGTTAATTATCTTTACCAACGGCTAACAACCTTCACGTGCTTTGCTTGTGCGTGTCCCTTCTTGCTCTTTGCCTGTGGCACGACCGAAGGTAACAAGTGTTGCTTAGCACCCAATAAAAGACAGTAGTTTGCACGCAATTGTCTTTTTGACCCTTGTGCAAACTACGGTCAGGGTCACGTGAAGGTTGCTTGTGTTTTCTTTGTTTTTTCTGTGTGGAATTAGTTGGTACCCAAGCAAAATATCCTTGTTCCTTTACTACCTTGTCCTTGCTTTGCACTAGCAACAAGAGAATTGTGGTACGCTTATTGGTGACCGTGCATCCTTTGCTCTGCTTATTGCGTCCTTGCTTTGCACTAGCAACAAGTTGCTCGTGCAAACTTGGGTTAGAAGGGCGGAAGAAGTACGTAGCGCAGCACAGGACGGGTCAACAAGGATATTTTGCTTGTGTTGCCAAAAAAGCGTAAGCCTACCCATGCAAAGGGATTGCTTCGCACGTAAGGGTACAAACAGATGGGATTGCGTTATGTGCTTGCGTGCGAAGGGTCACCCAAGTCGCGTATCACAAGGGCCGACCGAAGTACGTACCACAACCCTTCGCAGAAGAAACTGTGGTCAGAATTTACAAGCAACTTGTTTTGCTTTGCACGCCTGACCGGTAGCAAGAAGGGTGTCCTTGCTGTTTGCTTTACTACCTTCGGTCGACCCTTGTGGTACGCTTATTGCGTGACCCTACCAATTGGTGACCCAGAGCAAGAAGGTTTACTATTTTTTGCGCCCTACTACGTACTTCTTCCGCCCTTGTGCAAACTACTTGCGCCCTTCTTCCGCCCTTCGCTTATTGTAAGCCAAGCAACACCAGCAACAAGTTGCATCCTACGGACCCAATTGCTAGGGTAACGTAAAAGAAGGAATGGATGTTGAAACCCTTTTTATCGGCTTGCTAAAAACTTTTCAGTGAATGTGTCGAAAAAAGACTTGATCTTTTTGTCGAGTTCAGGAGATATGCTTTTTTGCTCTCGAATCATTTTCAAGATCTCAGGGTCTATCTCCTTTAAAAGTTGCTGTTCAAACTTCAAGATGTCTGAAACATTCATTTTGTCCAAATAACCTTTTGTTGCAGCATAAACTACTACAACTTGCTGTTCGATTGGCATAGGTTGGAACTGTCCTTGTTTTAACATCTCTGTTAAACGAGCCCCACGGTTTAAAAGGTATTGCGTTGCGGCATCCAAGTCACTTCCAAACTGTGCAAAAGCTGCCACTTCACGATACTGAGCAAGCTCTAACTTTAAGGTTCCGGCAACTTGCTTCATAGCTTTCAGTTGGGCTGCAGAACCTACACGACTTACTGATAATCCCACGTTGATTGCAGGTCTGATACCTTTATAAAAGAGCTCAGTCTCTAGAAAGATTTGACCGTCAGTAATACTAATCACGTTTGTTGGGATATACGCAGAAACGTCCCCTGCTTGTGTTTCGATAACTGGAAGGGCTGTCATTGAGCCTCCTTTCTTGGCTTCCGACATCTTGGCTGCCCTTTCAAGAAGACGAGAGTGTAAGTAGAACACATCTCCCGGGAAAGCCTCACGACCTGGAGGACGTCTTAACAACAATGACATTTGACGGTAAGCTACTGATTGCTTACTTAAGTCATCAAAGATTATTAGGGAGTGCATACCATTGTCTCTAAAATATTCACCCATCGCGCTACCGGAGTAAGGGGCTAGGAATTGTAAAGGAGCTGGGTCAGATGCTGTTGCTGCAACTATAATTGAATACTGTAGAGCGCCTGCATTTTCCAAGATCTTTACTAGCTGTGCTACAGTAGACCTTTTCTGTCCAACTGCTACATAAACGCAATAAAGCTTTGATTTCTCATCGCTATCCTTTTTGTCATTTATAGACTTTTGGTTAATAATTGCGTCAATTGCAATAGCCGTTTTACCCGTTTGACGGTCTCCAATAATAAGCTCACGCTGACCACGGCCAATCGGCACCAAACTGTCAACCGCTTTAAGTCCAGTTTGCATAGGCTCATGTACTGATCTTCTAGCGATAATACCAGGAGCTTTCACTTCAACTCGGCTACGTGAAACATCTTTTAAAACTCCTTTACCATCAATTGGGTTTCCTAGGGCGTCTAGAACACGTCCTAGAGTTCCTTTTCCAACTGGCACGTCTACAATGTTTCCAGTTCGTTTTACAATGTCACCCTCACTGATGTTTGCATCACTACCAAAAAGTACAACACCAACATTATCACTCTCTAAGTTTAGGGCCATTCCTTTAACTCCACCAGAGAATTCTACCATCTCTCCGGCTTGTATCTTGTTTAAACCGTAAACACGAGCAATACCATCACCAATAGAAAGAACTCGACCCACTTCGTCGATGTTTAATTTAGAGTAATTGTTTGATATCTTCTGTTCTAATAGAGTTGAGATTTCACTTAGTTTTAAAGCCATAAAATTCTTCTTGCCCAACCTACGGTCAGGGTATGTTTTAGTTAAAGAGGAAGGCCGGCAATTCCTTTAAATGAAAGATTACAGACTTGGTACGCACGTGACCGTGACCGTGCGAAGGGTCACGGTCACGGCCACGGTCACGTGCGTACCAATTCATTTGCTACGCGACTTTTGCGCCCTACTTCCGCTTTTCGCTTATTGCTTATTGCTTTGCTTATTGCTTCGCGATTTGCTTCGCACGTAGTAGTAGCACAGCACAGCACACCCTTACGCACAAGCAAGACGTACCACGTGTTGCGTCTTGCTTTGCTGTGCTGACCGCAGGTAGTGTTGCTTGGCTTACAATAAGCGAAGGGCGGAAGAAGGTTGCTTCGCTGCCCTTGCTTGTGCTGTGCTACCTTCGGTTAGAAGGGCGCAAGTAGGGCGCAAGTAGTTTGCACAAGGGCGGAAGAAGTACTTGGTGCAAAGCAATTGTAAGCCAAGCAACACAAGCAACAAGAGAATTCGCCCACAAAAAGTTGTAATCTCTTTCACAAAGCTCTATCCAAAGCACATATTCCTCTAATAACAAAGCCAGGAGAAAAGGGATTTGAACCCTTAACCTTTGGTTTTGGAAACCACTATTCTACCGTTGAAATTATTCTCCTCACTTTTGTGAACAAAGTAACACGTGACCCGTAGCACAAGCGTGTGCAAATCTCTGCTTGTGCAAACTACTTGTGAATTCTCTTGTTGCTAGTGCATAGGGTGCAAAGGGATTGCGTGACCGTGACCGTGACCCTTCGCACGGTCACGGTCACGGGTCGACTTGCTTCGCACGTAGTAAGGCAAATGGAGCAATTACGTGTGCGAAGCGAGTGCAAACCATGTAATGCTACCCATGCAAAGGGATTGCTTCGCACGTAAAGCTTTAAGAGTGCGCAATTGCTTTATTGCTATGCTTATTGCGTTTTTGCTTTGCTTATTGCTTGGCGACCGAAGGTAGTATAGCAACAAGAGAATTGTGCAAACTTGGGTTAGAAGAGCGGAAGAAGTACGTAGTAGCACACAAATGCTTTGCACTTATCTTGTTTTTGTTCTACCATAGACAAGCATTGCTCCATTTGCCTTACTACGTGCGAAGCAAGTCGACCCGTCCCTGCTTCTTGCTCTGCATCACTAGCAACAAGTTGCGTCCGTAGGATGGGCGCAATCCCTTTGCACCCTATGCACTAGCAACAAGAGAATTCACAAGTGACGCTTCTTGCTACTTGCGCCCTTCGCTCTTGGGAACCTTTATTGCTTTGCACTTGCTCTTTGCCTGTGGCAGGACCTTGCTTCGCACTTGCTCTTTGCCTGTGGCAGGACCTTGCTTCGCACTTGCTCTGCATCACTAGCAACAAGTGAATTGAAGGTAATTAGCAACAAAACCCTTTGCTTATTGCTTCGCACGTAGTGACCGTGACCGTGCGAAGGGTCACGGTCACGGTCACCAATTTCTTTGCACCCTGTGCTACTAGCAACAAGAGAATTCACCAAAACACAACAACGGTTAGATTGCAGGGTGATTAATGATGTTGGCTACCGAAAAGTGTAAAGTGTCTAGAAAAGGTTCTGGATTTAATCCTATCCAAAGAACACCAATAATAATAGGCACGAAAAGAGCAAACTCTCTTCGAGAGAGATCGGCAAACGTGTTAATATAGTAAACCTTTCCAAACCCATATAGAATTCGATTGCATAACCACAAGGCATAAGCTGCTCCAAACACGATCCCACTGGTTGTAAGGACAGCTACAAATGTGTTGCTTTGAAAGGCCCCAACTAGTACTAGAAACTCACCTATAAAACTGCTTGTTCCTGGCAAACTAATATTGGCCATTGTAAAAAAGAGAAACAATATAGCAAAAAGAGGCATCGTACGGCCACAACCAGCATAGTATTTCAAAAGTCGGGTTTTGTGTCGATCATATAGGATACCTACTAAAAGAAAAAGAGCAGGAGAAACCAACCCATGACTAAGCATTAGCATCACACTTCCCTCCACACCTTGGGCGTTCAAGCTAAAAAGGCCTATTGTTACAAAGTTCATATGCGCTACTGACGAGTAAGCTATAATCTTTTTCAAGTCCACCTGTCGAAGAGTGGTAAGGGAGGTGTACACAATCGCAATCACACTCATTGTATAAATCAACGGTGTAAAGTAGATAGAGGCATATGGAAAAAGTGGGATAGAAAACCTTAGAAAGCCATAAGTCCCCAACTTTAAAAGTATTCCCGCTAAGATTACAGATCCGGCGGTAGGCGCTTCTACGTGAGCTTCAGGCAGCCAAATGTGAACAGGAAGCATAGGCACTTTAACGGCAAAAGAGGCAAAGAAAGCTAACCAGAGCAATATCTCCCGACTCTCACTAAACTTAGTGGTATAAAGAACACTCAAATCTAAGCTCCCTGTTTGAAAGTAAATTAAAAGGATTCCTAATAGCATTAAAACACTACCAAAAAGGGTGTAAAGAAAAAACTGGTAGGCTGCTCTTATCTTTCGAGCACGAGACCCCCAGACACCAATAATAAGGAACATGGGAATTAGAACACTTTCAAAGAATACATAAAAAAGTAGAAGATCCAGAACTGAAAAAACTGCAATCATTAAACTCTCTAAAACTAGAAAGGCTATACAGTATTCTTTCACGTAACTTTGGATTGATTTCCAGCCAACTAGGATGCAGATCGGGGTAAGGAGAGTGGTTAGAATAATAAAAAACAAAGAAACACCATCAATCCCAATAACAAAATTTAATATAGAGTGAGACACATAAAATGGAGTAGAAATCTCTCCTGCATTCCCAGGCACAAGCGGGTCAACAAAACCAAAACTTTGAAAAAACTGAAACTTACCTGTCGAGTTGTCAAACTGTATCCAAAGCAAAAGAGACAATAGAAAATTAAAGGATGAGATGTTTAGTGCAGTACGTCGTATCAGTTTCTCATTCCAACTAGGTACAAAAAGCAATAGAAAAGCCCCCACAAAAGGAACTAGTAAAACACACAAAAGCAAATTCATAAGGTTTCTGTTTTTATCGATTACAAACTTTTTGTAGCCTGTGCTATGCATGCAAAAGCAACCTGTTGCTAGTGTTGCGATAAGGACGTCCTTGCTAAAAAAAGAGGAAAAAGTCTTCTGATTTAAAAGCAATTGCTTTACTACCTTGTCCTTGCTTTGCTTATTGCTTCGCTGTGCTACCTTCGGTCGCGAAGCACGCAAGAAGAGAGTATAGCAACAAGAGAATTGTGGTTTGCTTATTGTAAGGGAAGCAACACTACCTGCGGTCAGCACAGATCATGCAAAGCAAGGACGCAATAAAAAAAGCAAGGACGCAATAAGTGCTGTGCTGTGCTACCTTCGGTTAGAAGGGCGGAAGAAGGTAGCACAGCAAAGCACTTATTGCTTCGCATGCGCAAGAAGGGCGCAAGTAGCACTTATTGGTGAATTCTCTTGTTGCTAGTGACCCTTCGCACGAAAAGGGTCGACCGAAGGTAGTAGTGCATCCTACTAGCAACAAGAGAATTGGGTCACTTGCTTTTAAATCAGAACACTTCGTGCAAAGCAATTGTAAGCGAAGCAACACCAGCAACAAGAGAATTGTAAATCAATCCCATCCGTTTGTACCCTGTGCTTTGCTACTACCTTCTTGCGTGGTTTGCTTATTGTAAGCCAAGCAACACTACCTGCGGTCAGCACAGCACAAGCAAGGGCAGCACTACCAAACCTTAAGAGCCCACTTTACGGGTAACAGAGTTACCGCGTACAGAAGTGTAGTAGTTGTAGAAAAGGAAAGTAGTAAGAAACAAGAAATAAAGCCTATTGTCTACAAATAGCTCTAAAAAATCCCAAAGGCCTATCACACTTATCAGAAACGTTAACCCTATCAAGATGAAAACGGCATAGTGATAAATCATACCGCTTTGTAATCTCGCTACGTGGGTTGTAAATCTTTGGAAAAGGTTTGAGACCCCATAAGGACCTAATATCTCAAAGCAACCCTTGTCTAGGGTTTTAAAAGAGATGTGGTAACCAAAGTGTAAACTTTTCTCGGCTACAAAGTCGTTGTAAACCTTATCAAAAAGCCAACGTTTGTTTAAAAACAGGTACAAGCTTCTACCAAATCTAGAACTTTTGAATTGGTAAACCAATTTCTGCATCCCTTTCGGGTAAGACAATAGTCCAGCAGAAACGGCTCCTAAAAGAGTACAAAACAAGGGCAACATCTTTTGAGATTGAGGAATGTATTCAGATTCTAGCAACGAAAGGTTCTCTGGTAGAACAAAGATAGAATGACCCCAAAAGTTTGTGCCCAATCCTATCATCATATCTTTTCCCAAGTAACCCACGAATAAGCTTCCTAAAGCTAAAAGAAACAAAGGGAAAGCCATGAGAAATGGAGAATCGTGAGCTTTCTCTAACGTGCTCTTGTAAGCGCTGGTACTTGTTAAAAAGGTCAGAAAAAGCAATCGAAAGGAGTAATAAGAGGTAAACAAAACGGAAATAGCACCTAACCAGAAGGCAAAATTACCAGTTACAGTATAATGTGCAAAGGCACACTCTAAAATGACATCTTTGGAGTAGAAACCTGTCAAAAAAGGGAAACCGGCCAGTGATAAACTACCTATTAACATCATTGCATATGTAAAGGGTAAAAGTTGTCGAACCCCTCCCATTTTTCGCATATCTTGTTCATCCGATAAGGCATGAATTACTGATCCTGCGCTCAAGAAGAGAAGAGCCTTGAAAAAGGCATGATTCATCAGGTGAAACACCCCTACAGAATAATTGGAAAGGCCACACGCAAAAACCATGTAACCCAATTGGCTACAAGTTGAGTAAGCAATAACTCTTTTCAAATCATTTTGCACAATACCTGTTGTTGCCGCAAAGAAGGTTGTCATTCCCCCCACAAAGGTGACAAGAGTTAGAGAAAAGGGGGCGTATTCGAAAAGAGGGGAACAGCGAGCAATCATAAACACACCTGCAGTCACCATTGTGGCGGCGTGAATAAGAGCAGAAACGGGGGTTGGTCCTTCCATTGCATCAGGGAGCCAAGTATGCAATCCTAATTGAGCTGATTTACCAACCGCCCCAATAAAAAGGAGCACACAGACCACATTCAGAAAATCCATTTCTATGTTGCAAAACATAAAAGAGTGATTTGCGTAAAAGGGAGATAATGCAAAAACGGTAGCAAAATCCACGCTTTTAAAGTTGGCAAACAGGGTCATGATCCCCAAAGCAAGGCCAAAATCACCTATTCTATTCATTAACATAGCTTTTATGGAGCTTTTTGACGCCTGCAACCTTGTGAACCAAAAATTGATTAAAAGGTAAGAAGCAAGACCCACTCCTTCCCAACCAAAAAACATTTGCACAAAGTTGTCAGCCGTAACAAGAGTCAACATAAAGAAAGTAAAAATAGAAAGGTAACTCATGAAACGAGGAAGATGCGGATCCTCTGACATGTAAGAGATAGAGTAAACGTGCACTAAGGTGCTAACTGATGTGATCACAATTAGCATAACCACAGTGAGAGTATCAAAGTAGAAACCCCAAGACGAGTCAAACATTTCACTCCAGAACCAGGGGGTAAACTTGACAAAACAGGTGCTTCCGGAGAGTCCCACTTCGTAGAACGCTATTATGCTACAAAGAAAAGAAATTGCTACGCAAGATGTGGTTATTAGAGCACCCCCCCTAAAACCTAGAAAGCGACCAAATCCGCCAGCTAACAGGGTTCCTAGCAAAGGTAAAAAAACTAAAAGCAAATACATAATGGTTATTGATTTGGTTTGTTCTTATTTTTGTTGCTTGTTACGTGCAAAGCAAGGTCGTGCCACAGGCAAAGAGCAAAAAGCTTTCAGCAATGCTTGGGTCACACTAGCAATTGTGACCCATCCTGACCGTGCGAAGGGTCACAGGACGCAAGAAGCAACATTTGCTTGTCTGGCAAAATGCTCTACAAACCATCTACAGCGATACGAGCAAAGGGATTGGTGACCGTGACCCAATTCTCTTGTTGCTAGTAGGATGCACGGTCACGGTCACGTGACCCTTCGCACGGTCACGTGTTGCCTTTGCTCTGCACGCTATGCACAGGCTACAAGTTGCTTAAGCGCAATTGCTACCCTTATTGCTTTGCTGTGCCGTAGGCAAGAAGGTAGTATAGCAACAAGACCCTTTGCTTATTGCTTCGCACGTAGTGACCGTGACCGTGCATCCTACTAGCAACAAGAGAATTGGGTCACGGTCACCAATGTGCCCTTGTGCAAACTACTTCCGCGTGCGAAGCAATTGTGTGGTACGCTTATTGTAAGCCAAGCAACACTACCTGCGGTCAGCACAGCACAAGCAAGGGCAGCACGTGCTTAAGAGTCACGTGCGAATTCTCTTGTTGCTATACGTACTTCTTGCGTGCTTCGCTCGCACAGCGAAGCAATAAGCAGAGCAAAATATCCTTGTTGACCCTTCGCACGGTCACCAATTTAAAGCTTCTGGTACGGGTCTTCGTGCAAAGCAAGATCAGCAACACAAAGCCTTACAAGTTAGACATAAAGTAGTAATTTTGTTTTTTGTCCGTATTGCGTCCTGTAGGATTCGAACCTACGACCATCAACATGAAAGTAGAGAGGTGCAAAGCAACTTGTTGCTAGGGTATGCAAAGCAATCCCTTGAAAACCCTTCAGCAAGGAGATTTTGTGGCAACCGTTGCTCGAGACTCCGTCCAAAGCAAGCAGTTGCATAACGATTACAAAACCTGGAATTTGCGGTGTCATCGCTTGTGCTACGCGACTTTTGCGTGCTACGCGACTTTTGCGTGCTACGCGACCGAAGAAAGCATAGCACGTAAAGCGTTGCTTGTGTTGCTTAAAGCTTTAGGTGACCGTGACCCGTCCTGTGCTGCGCTACTACCTTCGGTCGCAAAGCAATAAGCAGAGCAAAGGATGCACGGTCAACAAGCAAAGAACACAACGCTACCTGCTTGTAGCCTGTGCTTTGCTACTACTACCTTCTTCCGCCCTTCTAACCGAAGGTAGCACAGCAAAGCAATAAGCAATAAGCGTAGCAAGCAACACAAGCGTACCAAAGTAACAAGTTGCTTGTAGAAACGCAGAAAACTCCCTCTTCCCGAACCGTACAGGCACCTTTCAATGCATACGGCTCTCCAGAAAGCGACGACTGTTCTTTTTAGAAAGTCAATCAACCCAGTAATGCCGTCCTTCCTTGTACTTAGAAAACAGGAACGCAGGTGTTTTGAAAAAATTGCGCGTTACTACCTTCGGTCGACCCGTCCGTAGAATCTGTGCGAAAAAAAGGCGGAAGAAGGTAGCAATAAGTGCCTGTGGCAAGTACCAACTACAAACGCAATTGCGCCGTGCATCCTGCGGACGCAATTGCGTCCTTTTTGCGCCTTTTGCTCGCATAGCACAGCACGTGCTTAAAGCAAGTGTTTCCTACGGATGGGTCACGTGTTGCTTAAAGCAAACCCTTCCTGACCCTTGGCACAGGATGGGTCACACGTGTTGCTTTATTACCTTGTTGCGTGCTTCGCGACTACGTGACCCTTCGCACGGTCACTACCTGCGGTCAGCACTTGCTTCGCATGTGCGAAGCAAGGACGCAATAAGCGTACATGCGAAGCAAGTGCTGCGCTGTGTTCTTTGCTTTAAGCAGAGCCAGGGTACAAGTGGGTTGTGCATAGCATTACCTGTTTTAAGTTTCTTTGATATAACAGACACTAGCTTTCTTAGAATTTTTGGAGGCAAATCTATAATCACTCTAGTGATTATATTTTTTAAGCCTAGGGATTAACCTTTTAAACCGTGTTGCTTGTCTGTTTTTGGGCCTTGCTTTTTCAAAGCTTGTTGCTGGTGTTGCTTCGCTTACAATTGCTTTGCGACCGAAGGTAGAAGTGACCGTGACCCAATTCTCTTGTTGCTAGTAGGATGCACGGTCACCAATAAGCGTAGCAATGCAAAGAACACATGGTAGAGAGCCTAGCAACGAGGTGCGGAGCAACACCTGCGCTAAGAGATCTAGTTGAGAAAACTAACCCTTACTACGTGCGAAGCAAGTCGACCGTGACCGTGCGAAGGGTCACGGTCACCAATAAGTAAAGCAAAACATAAACAAAAGTAACACAGTTTCCGATTCTTCTTTTTACTGATAGAGTGTTAAATCCTCGGCCTGCACTCGCCTTTGCTTTTTCAAAGCTTGTGCTACTTGCGTGCTTCTTGCGTGCTTCTTGCCATAGGCACAGCACAGCACTTATTGCGTGCCAAGCATCACGTAAAGCTTTTGCTGGTTGTTTAAGATTAACCATTAACCAATAATTAGAGGGAATTATAGGGTAATTGTTATCGAAGCAACTTGTTGCCAGTGCGAGACCAAAAGAGTTTTCTTTTTTTTTAGTAAAAATGCCGGGTTGATTTAAGACTACATGTAGGAAATTCACGGTTGTGTTCTGAAAAAAGAAAATACCAGCAAAACCAGTTGATGCACTTCTTGCGCTTGCGAAGCAATTCCGCCCTTCGCTTATTGTAAGCCAAGCAACACTACCTGCGGTCAGCACAGCACGTAAAGCAATCCGTGCAAAGCAACTACTTGCTTTTATTGCACCCATCCTGACCGTGCGAAGGGTCACAGGACGCAACACGTAGCACAAGCAATTGCATCCGTTTGTAGCCTGTGCTTTGCGTGCAAAGCAAAGGCAAATGGAGCAAGGACGCGTGCTTGTGCGTAGCAAGCACAGCACTAGCAACAAGTGAATTCTGGATTGTTGTGACCTTTTTTCTCAGGAAAATCTTATTTTTGAAAACGTAAAAAATCTACTCTAGGGTTAGGTGTTCTATTCGCACTTGTGTGGCCACGTGCCCAGTTCCTTAGAACGGCACCCCTTGTGCGTCTTGCTTCGCACTTGCTTTGCACTTGCTATGCTGACCGCTTGTGACACATCCTGACCGTGCGAAGGGTCACAGGACGCAAGAAGCGACACGTGACCCTTCGCACGGTCACGGTCACAAGGGTCTGCAAGGACCAAGTTTATTAAGCAGTGTGATGCAAAGCAAGGACTACGTGATGCGTCCGTAGGAAGCACCAATAAAGCGTAGCAAGCACAAGAAGGTACGCACGTAGCTATCTCTAATGTAACATCTTTGTTTAGCCTTCTAAGTAAACCAAACAAACAATTAGATTTTATTGTCTACTACTTGCTTTTATTGCTTTGCGACCGAAGTACGTAGCACAAGCTTGTTGCTAGTAGAAAACTGTGAAGGTAACCTATAAGGTAACCGATACGCGCTTAGACTTCAAGCAATCTAGCTTTCACCTTGCCTTTCTTCTCTGATTGATCTCTAATAGAGAATCATTTTCCAACATGCTGTTGTTGTCTTAAGCTTTCGCCTTGGACTTAGTTGGTGATTTATACATTTCGATATTAATGTAAAAGGAATTGCTTAGCTGTTGGTGACCCGTAGCACAGGGTGCAAAGGGATTGCATAACCCTTTGCACCGGTCACGTACCACCATACTGCCCTTTGTTGAAGCAACCTGTTGCTATTGCTGTGTTGCTTAAAGCTTTACGTGACCCAATTCTCTTGTTGCTAGTAGGATGCACGCACTTGCTTTGCACCCGTACCAAGTGTTGCTTTCGGCTACAAGTGCAAAGCATGTGTACCAAACGCTCGCAGAAAGGGCATAAGAAACATGGTACACTAGCAACAAGGATATTTTGCATACCTTTGCTTACAAATTTGTTCATTAAACCACACATGCAATAGCAACAAATTGCTTAAGTGTTGATTTTTGCATGTGTTCCTTCTTGCTCTGCATCACTAGCAACGAGTTGCTTCAAGTTTATTGTTTTGCATAAACAGCGGGTACGTGTGAACCAACACAGGCAACTCCTTTAGTAGTCTTAATCTCTCTCCGACCGCAATTAGAAGGTTGTTGCTCTATCCAACTGAGCTAAGGACGCAGCAATTCTTTTACCCTTTCTTCTTAATACAATTGCGCGTGATGCAAAGCAATTGAAACCTTCTTGCGTGGTACGCTTATTGTAAGCCAAGCAACACGTACCACAGCAATACCAGCAAGTGCTGTGCTTTTTTCGCACAGCACAGCACAGCACAACAAAGGGCCACTTATAAAGGTAATGCGGAGCACAACCTTCAATGCAGGCATCCCTTAAAACGCCTCTTGCGCCCTTTTTGCGTGTTTGTTGCCCCCTTGTTGCGTGCTTCGCGACTTGTAAGCGAAGCAACATGTAGCACAGCACAGCAACAAAATGCTTTTGTCATATAACTAGTTATTATTTTAGTTTTTAAAGGGAAGGGCATTCATGCGTAACAAGCAGGTGATGGTGAAAACTTTACGTGACCCTTCGCTTATTGCTTTGCACGTAGCAATCCCATCCTACGGACGCACCCTGTGACCGTGACCCTTCGCACGGTCACGGTCACCATCACAAGCAAACAGCAATTGCTTTAGCAACAAGGATATTTTGCTTTACACGAAGAAAAAAGTATTTCTTGAATGATTAGAATAAAAGATGCTCACTATCGGACTTGAACCGATAACCCTTTGGGAACAAATTTTAAGTCTGTCGTGTTTGCCTGTTTCACCAAGTGAGCACGTGATGTTGCGCACTTGCTTTAAGCAATTGCTGAAAAAAAGAACACAACCTTTAAGCAAACACTGGCTTTGCACTTGTAGCCGAAAGCAACACTTGCTTTGCACTTGTAGCCTGTGCTTTGCGTGCAAAGCAAAGGCAACACTTGCTGGGCTTACAATTGCTGTGCGAGTGACCCAATTCTCTTGTTGCTAGTAGGATGCACGTGCTTATGGCAAGAAAATGGCTCTTACTATAGTCCAATTCAAACTCTCGACAATTCTCTTGTTGCTATACTACCTTTGGTCGCAAAGCAATAAGCGAAGCATAAGCAAGTGCAAAGCAATCCCGCCTTAGGGTAATCGTTTTTTTTTGCGGTACGTCCTTGCTCCATTTGCCTTTGCTTTGCTTATTGCTTCGCTGTGCTGACCGCAGGTAGTGTTGCTTGGCTTACAATAAGCGTACCACGCAAGAAGAGAGCAAAACAAATTGCTGTGCAAAGGGTGTGTTAACCTTTATTTGACGAAAGTAAAAGCTGAATTGTGCTATCAATCACTTTCCTATTGATTTTAGTTGCTTTCGCTCTTGTTTCTTTTTCAGAACCCTTGTTCTGCCTGTCCTTTACACGTTTCACTAAAACGGCATTTAATAAGCTACTAGCTATAACCTGTTGTAGTTTTTGTTGCAATAAAGACGAAGAATCGGATAAAAGAGTTAACCTGTTTTTCACTTGAGAAGTGATTCCTGCATACAAGCTTTCTTTCCCTAAACGCGTGCTTTTATTTATCTCACTAATTGTAAAGGAGGAAACTTGAGATAGAACCTTTCCGAGTTTGGCTACCTTCTTGTGCTCGGCGTAAAGGTTTTCAAGGGAGCTTTTCTTTAATTTCAAGAAGTTTTGCAATTCTGCTTTAATAGTTTCACTTCTTTCATCAAGAGACTCTTTAATGTTATTGCCAAAGTAATAGAAAACAAAATAAACGAATAATACAAAGCTAAGAGCCACTAAAGTTTCTTCATTGTAAATGATAATGTTTTTTGAGCTTAGGACGCAGAAACCTAAGAAAAGAAAGATATAAGGTCTAAGTTTATCGTTACTAATCATATAAGGTGAAAGTTTTGTTTTTGAACACGTGACCCGTACCACTTGGTGACCCTTCGCACGGTCACCGTCGACTTGCTTCGCACGTAGTAGCAAAGCACAGGGTACAAGTGTTCTGATTTACAACCCAAACAATCCGTGCAAAGCAAGTGCGAAGCAAGACGCAGTTGCTATCGCCCTCGCTACGGTTGCGTACTTGGCTGGTGCTGTGCTTGCTACGCACAAGGGCGGAGTTGCTTCGCATGCGCAAGAAGGGCGCAAGTAGCAATAAATTGCCTAACACCATCGAAAGACGGTTGCTTTGCACTAGCAATCGCCTCCGTAGGATGCAGTTGCTTGGGGTTTTGCGCCCTTGTGCGTACCAAGCACAGCACAGCAAAATACAAGCAACTGCATCCTACGGATGACTGGCATGACAAGCAAAACACTTGCTTTGCAAGGCCGCTTGACGTGACTCGTGACCGTGACCCTTCGCACGGTCACGGTCACGTGCGTTCCTATTTTCTAAGTGGTGTGCTTTTTGCGCCCTTTTTCCTCCCTTCGCACCAAGTCGCGTACCACGCAAGAAGGTTTCAATTGTGTGCGAATTCTCTTGTTGCTTGTGTTGCTTGGCTTACAATTGCTTTGCACCAAGTACTTCTTGCGTGGTACGCTTATTGCTTTGCACGTAGCACAGCGAAGCAATAAGCCAAGCAAGGACGCAACACGCGCAACAAGCACGCAATTGCGTGCATCCGTTTGTACCCTGTGCATAGGGTGCAAGTGGAGCAAAATATCCTTGTTGACCCTTCGCACGGTCACGTAAAGTTTGAAGCAATTCATTGCTCAAAGCTTTACGTGACCCGTCCGTAGGATGCACGCAATCCCATCCGTGCGTAGCAAGACGGGTGCTGTGCGACCGAAGGTATAGCAACAAGTTGCTTCACCATCACCTAACAATTGGTTTGCTTATTGCGTCCTTGCTTTGCACGATCTGTGCTGACCGCAGGTAGTGTTGCTTCCCTTACAATAAGCAAACCACAATTCTCTTGTTGCTATACCTTCGGTCGCAAAGCAAGGACAAGAGAGTAAAGCAACTCGTTGCTAGTGACCCCTACCACAAGCTTGTGGTAGGGGTCAAGTGAATTATTTCCTAGGCACCTCCCCAGTAGTAAATGCAAACGAAAAGAAAAAGCCAAACTACATCTACAAAATGCCAGTACCAGGCTGCTGCTTCGAATCCAAAGTGGTGTTTTTTTGTAAAATGAAAGCTCATCAGTCGCAGCAAACACACTAAAAGGAAAACGGTTCCCACGAAAACATGAAATCCGTGGAAACCAGTTGCCATAAAAAAGGTAGAACCATAAATACCATCAGAAATAGTAAAAGGGGCTTCCAAGTATTCATACATTTGAAACCCGGTAAAGAAAACTGCTAACGTCACAGTAATAATCAAAGCAACAACTCCTCCCTTGCGATCTCCTGCAAGTATAGCGTGGTGAGCCCAAGTTACAGCTGCCCCCGAAGATAGCAATATGATTGTGTTTAAGAACGGCACCTCCCAAGGGTTCAACACTTGTATACCCTTTGGTGGCCAAACAGCTCCTATTTCTACTGTGGGTGCCAAACTTGAATGGAAAAAGGCCCAAAAGAATGCCAAGAAAAACATAACCTCAGACACAATAAACAAAATCATACCGTAACGCAAACCAAGTTGCACGTAGGACGTATGATGTCCCTCAAAAGTAGCCTCTCGTATAACATCTCTCCACCATACAAACATACTGTAGAGGATCATACTTATTCCGAAAGATAAAACAACCCCTCCACCGCTGTAGGCATGCATATACATAACACCTCCAACTGTGCTGAGAAAGGCGGCAAAGGAGGCAAAAAGAGGCCACGGGCTCGGATCAACTAAATGGAATGGATGTTTTCTCATAAGCGATAATCTATGTATAAAAATAATTGTAGTATTGCAATTAACAAGTTGGTAACGGTCTCTTGTATGGTATGCTCAAGCAAATCTTGCGTCCTTGCTTTGCTTATTGCTTTGCACGTAGCACAGCGAAGCAATAAGCAAAGCAAGGACAAGGTAGTGAACCAACTTGTTGCTAGTGCATAGGGTGCAACACACGTGACCCGTACCACTTGGTGCATCCTAGTAGCAACAAGAGAATTGGGTCGACCGAAGGTAGTGTGTTGCTTCGCTTTATTGGTAAATTCTCTTGTTGCTAGTGACCCTTCGCACGAGAAGGGTCGACCGAAGGTAGTAAAGTTGTGCAAAGCAAATCCTTGCTTTACGCGACCGTGACCGTGACCGTGCGAAGCATCACGGTCACGGTCACGTGCAGAGCAAAACAAGGATATTTTGCTTTACTTGCACCCTACCCTTTATTGCTTTGCACGTAAGGGTACAAACGGATGCACGTGCAAAGCATTCGCGCAATACCAATTGGTGAATTCTCTTGTTGCTAGTAACAAGAAGCAACACTTGCTTGAGCGCAATCTTTTCAGACTAGGTGCTTTACCTTCAGTTAGCATACCATCAAACCCAAAGGGAAGATATGTTTACCTTAATTACTCCTCTTCCAACTTGTTAGAGACCCAAGAAATGTAGTTGTCAAGAGATACAGCTTCAACCACTATAGGCATGAACGCATGGTTAGCTCCGCAAAGCTCGCTGCATTGACCATAGAAAACGCCTTCTCTTTTAACAAAGATTGGGGTTTGGTTTAATCTACCAGGAACAGCATCAGTTTTCACTCCCAATGAGGGGACAGCCCAGCTATGAAGCACATCGGCACTTGTCATGATCATTCTTACGTGAGTGTTTACTGGTATTACAACACGATTGTCAACTTCCAACAACCTTAATTGACCCAACTCTAATTCATCCTCTGGTATCATGTAGCTATCAAAATTTATTCCCTCTGAGTCTGATTGGTTGTAATCAGAATACTCGTAAGACCAATACCATTGGTGACCTATCGCCTTAATGGTAACAGCCGGATCGACCACCTCATCCATGCTATAAAGTAAGGCAAAAGACGGAATGGCTATTAGAACAAGGATTAAACTTGGTGCTACTGTCCAAGCAATCTCTATAGTGGTTCCATGAATAATTTTCTCTGGAATTGGGTTTCTGCTTTGATGAAAATGATAAAGGGTACGACTTAACATCCATACCACGAAAACCAGAATCACAAACATAAAAAACATTATGTCATGGTGCAAATCTATAATTCCTTGCATTACTGGTGTTGCTGGGTCTTGGAAACCCATTTGCCAACTCTCTGGAGCGTCTGCCAAAGTAAAAACAGGAGATAGTAAGATTAGTAAAATTCGAGAAATCATAACAAGATTCTGTTTATTCTTTTCAGTTACAGTTATTAAAAAAAGTTTTGTGATGGTAGCAATTGTGACCCAGAGCAAGAAGGGACACTTGCTTCACGTTTTGCTTACTTGTGGTGCAAAGCAAGTAGTTGCTTTGCACCACAAATGTTGCTTTACCTTGGGTCTTCTACCTTCTTCCGCCCTTCTAACGGAAGGTAGCACAGCAAAGCAAGATCAGCAAGGTTGTGTTTTTTTTTTGGCAAACACAGAAGAACACAAAAAACTTTTCTTGCTTGTGTCCTTTGCGCCCTCCTTCCGCCGTTCGCTTATTGCGTCCTTGCTTCGCACTAGCAACAAGTTGCTCGTGCAAACTTCGGTTAGAAGGGCGGAAGAAGTACGTAGCACAGCACTACAAGCAATGCAAAGGGATTGCTTCGCGACTTGCTTCGCACGTAGTGCGTACCATCTTGTTGCTAGTGACCCTTCTTGCTACGCATCACCAAGGTCAGCATAGGGTGCAACACAAGCAATTGCTGGTCTTGGTGATGCGTAGCAAGAAGGGTCACTAGCAACAAGAGAATTGGGTACAAGTAGTTAGCACACAATTAACGGTCCACTTCACCAAAAACAATATCTTGTGTACCTATAATTGTTACAACGTCAGCTAACATGTGATTGCGAGCCATAAAGTCGATCCCTTGTAGATGGGCAAAGCCGGGAGCTCTTATCTTACAACGATAAGGTCTGTTTGTGCCATTACTCACCAGATAGACTCCAAACTCTCCTTTAGGCGCCTCTACTGCGGTGTAAGTTTCGCCACGAGGGACGGAATAACCTTCGGTATAAAGTTTAAAATGATGAATCAAAGACTCCATTGATTGCTTCATTTGGGATCGAGATGGGGGAGTTACTTTTCGGTCGTCTGCCTTAATCATTCCAAAAGGCATTTCGTTCAAAACCTGATGTATGATTCGGCAGCTTTGGCGCATCTCCTCGATCCTAATCAAATACCTGTCGTAGCAGTCACCGTTCGAACCTACAGGGACATCAAAATGAATCTTGCTATATTTATCATAAGGTTGTGTTTTTCGAAGGTCCCAAGGTACCCCAGAACCTCTTAACATCACACCAGAGAAACCCCAATCCATTGCTTGAGACCCTGTAACGCGGCCAACGTCAACCAGTCTTTGTTTCCAGATTCTGTTACTTGTCAGCATTTCCTCCATTTCATCAATGCGGGATCCGAATTGTTGAGTAAATTTAAAGATATCTTCGCAAAGACCGATCGGTAAATCTTGAGCTACCCCACCTGGACGAAAATAAGCGGCGTGCATTCTTGCTCCAGACACCCTTTCATAAAACTCAAGCAACTTCTCGCGCTCCTCCCACCCCCATAAAAAGGGTGTTAAAGCACCTACATCCATAGCGTGGCAGGTTAAAGCTAACAAATGGTTTAAGATGCGAGTGATTTCGGAGAAAAGTACCCTTATGTACTGACCTCTTTCCGGCACCTGGCAGTTTAAAAGCTTTTCTACCGCCAGAGAGTAAGCATGCTCTTGGCACATCATTGAAACATAATCTAACCTATCAAAATAGGGAAGGGCTTGCAGGTACGTTTTGTACTCTATTAATTTCTCTGTACCTCTGTGAAGAAGACCTATATGAGGGTCAGCTCGCTGTACCACTTCACCGTTCATTTCTAGAACCAAGCGAAGCACCCCGTGAGCAGCAGGGTGCTGAGGGCCAAAGTTGATAGTAAAGTTTTTGATTTTTGATTGTTGAATTGCTTTTTCAATTGCCATATCTTATCTCTTAAAGGGTTTAAATTTGATTGTTGTTTTGCTCCATTTGCCTTACTCTCTTCTTGCGTGGTACGCTTATTGTAAGCCAAGCAACACTACCTGCGGTCAGCACAGCAAAGCAATAAGCACAGCACAGGTTACAAGTAGGTAGCACAAACAAGAACAAGAAGCCGGTCTTCACCCGTTGCTTGAATTCACTTGTTGCTAGTGTTTCTTCTTGCTCTTTGCCTGTGGCACGACCGAAGGTAACAAGTGTTGCTTGGCACCCAATAAAAGACAGTAGTTTGCACGCAATTGCTGGTATTTTTTCCGCCCAAAGGTTCTTCTACCTTCTTCCGCCCTTCTAACCGAAGGTGGCACAGCAAAGCAAGATCAGCAACAAATTGCTTTGCACGAATGCTAGTGACCCTACGCTTTGTTGCGCGCATCCGTTTGTAGCCTGTGCATAGCATGCAACACAAGCAAAATATCCTTGTTGACCGTGACCCTTCGCACGGTCACGGTCACGTAACGCGTTGCTACGCGACTTTTGCGTGCTTGTTGCGCATGCGAAGCAATTGCGTGCTACGCTTATTGCTTTGCACGTAGCACAGCACACCCTTACGCTTATTGCTTTGCTGTGCTACCTTCGGTTAGTAGCACGCAAGAAGAGAGTAAAGCAACATTTGCTAAAAATAACACTTGTAGCCTGTGCCAAGGGTCAGGCAACAGGCAACACTTGCTTTGCACGAAAAAAAAATAAGAATACCAGCAATTGCTCAAAAAAAAACACAACCTTTTTTGCAACCCGTCCACCCTTTGCACTACAACCAACTTGTTGCTATACCTTCGGTCGCAAAGCAATTTATTGCTTGAGATTGCGTCCTTGCTTCACGTGCTTAAGGGTGTGCAAAGCAATTGGTGAATTCTCTTGTTGCTAGTAGCAAGAAGCAACACGTTGCTTCGCACACAAGAGAATTGATCAAAGGTTTTTGGAAAGAACTGTCTTACCAGCTCGTTTTTGTTACCCCTGGGATAAGTCCCTGAGATGCCAACTCACGAAACTTTATTCGTGATATCCTAAACTCTTTAAATACTCCTCGCCCTCGACCAGTCAGTATGCATCTATTTCTAATCCTTACTTTTGAGCTGTTTCTGGGTTTTTCGTGAAGTTTCCTTATAAAGAAAGATCTGCTGTTTTGAGAGAGGCTCTTGTTTTTTATTATGGATTTTAGAAAAGCTCGGGACCCTTCCAGTTTTTTGAAAAGAAGCCTACGTTTTTCATCAAGTTGTATAGGCTGAATCATATAAATTTTATAAAGTAAATATTTTCTACTTGTTCTTATTTGTGTTGCCTTTAATACGCTTATTGGTGAATTCTCTTGTTGCTAGTGACCCTTCGCTTATTGTAAGCGAAGCAACACGTAACAATCCCTTTGAATGCGTACCACAGGCAAGTACCAATCCGGTCAGCGAACCAACTTGTATGTCTTGGTGACCCGTAGCACAGGGTGCAAAGGGATTGCGCCCATCCTACGGACGCAACTTGTTGCTATACTCTCTTCTTGCGTGCTTCGCGACCGAAGGTAGCACAGCGAAGCAATAAGCGAAGCAAAAGCAACAAGTTGATGCAGAGCACGGTCACGTAAAGCTTTAAGCAAGCCAAGCAAGCGGTCGTGCCTTACGTCGCAATAAAGCAAAGCACAGGCAAGTAGCAAGCTCGCAAAAACATCACACTTGCTTAAAGTTTTACGTGACCGTGCTCTGCATCAACAAGTTGCTTTTGCTTCGCACGATCTGTGCTGACCGCAGGTAGTGTTGCTTGGCTTACAATAAGCAAAGGGCGGAAGAAGTACGCAATAAAGCACAGCAAAACACAACTAACTGATGGTGAAGCAACTTGTTGCTTGTGCGAAGCAATTGCTTTGCACGAAGTACTTCTTCCGCCCTTTTAACCGAAGTTTGCACGAGCAACTTGTTGCTAGTGCGAAGCAAAAGCAATAAGCACAGCACAGATGTAGGGAAAGCAACTTGTTGCTACTGCGTACCATCCCCTTTTAGAAGTTTCTACCCTTTAATCTTCTAGCAGTTTTACTGTTGCCATGGGTTCGCTGTCCTCGAAGGGGAAGACCTATGCTTTGCCGAACTCCCCTGTAAGTACCAATGAGACCAATCCTCCCCTTGTTTCTACGGTTGAATCGAGACAACTCGTTTCCCGTTAAATGACTTTGGGATATCAATGACTTGAGTTCGTCTATCTGGTTGAATGATAGTTGTTTTACGCGAGTTTCGCCGGCTAGTCCTAGCTGATCACAAACCTGATTGGCCAAAAAAGGGCCAATACCGCGGATCTTTTGCAGGCTGTCTCTTACTCTTTTTTCTGAGTTTAAATTTGTGTTTAGAATATATACCATAGCACCTTTTACAAGAGTTTCGTTAGTTTGGGGATAATGATCGCTTGTTACGTGACCGTGACCGTGACCCTTCGCACGGTCACGGTCACGTAGTCGCGTAGCACAAGCTTTAAGCAACACTTATTGGTACCTACTTGTGACCCGTAGCAAGAAGCAACACAAGGGTAGCAAAGCAACCTACGGTCGCAAAGCAATACCTTCTTACTTGCTGACCGTAGGTAGCACAGCAAGGACTTGTGTTACTACCTTCGGTCGACCGTGACCGTGACCCTTCGCACGGTCACGGTCACGGTCACGTAGTCGGGTAGTACAAGCTTTAAACAACACTTGCAACGTATCACAAAAACAACAAAGGGCAAGGTAAAAATAACAGATAGAAAAAGGTTCTTAATTTTGATCCTTTTTTGTCGAAGAAAAAACTGTGGTACAAGCAATAAATTGCTTTGCACGAATGCTAGTGATGGTGAAGCAACTTGTTGCTTGTGCGAAGCAATTGCTTTGCACGAAGTACTTCTTGCGTGCCAGGCGACTTGTAAGCCAAGCAACACTACCTGCGGTCAGCACAGCGAAGCAATAAGCACAGCAATTGCTTGTGATGGGTACCAAGAGGGTGTGGTACGGGTGCAAAGGGATTGCTTTGCACTTGCTCTTTGCCTGTGGCAGGACCTTGCTTCGCACTTGCTCTTTGCCTGTGGCACGACCTTGCTTCGCACTTGCTCTGCATCACTAGCAACAAGTGAATTAAACAAGAACCACCAACCACGCGTCCATTTATTTTCGCTTTCCTTGAATCAGTTTTATTTTTTCCTCAACGAGACGAATACCCTTTCCTTTGTAAACCTCTGGAGGCTTTATCATTCTAATTTTAGCACCTACCTGAGTGACTTGATTCTTGTTAATACCAAACAAACAGAAAAGAGTAGGCTCCAAAACGAAAACGCGAATTGACGGGGGAAGTTGAAATTCAACGTCGTGACTAAGTCCCACTTTAAAAATCAATTTATGGTTTTGAGATTTGTAAGAAACACGGTATCCCACCCCCACTACCCTCAGGTAAAGAGTAAAGCCAAATCTTACACCGTGAAATCTGTTAGAAATTAGCTTTTTAAATGTTTCCAACATAGATTTGTCCTTAAAAGACAGACAAAGAGTTTGGCTGTTTGAATTTTTTGTTTCTTCTTCCTCTACCATTCCTTCTTTATTGCTTGAAACGGATTGGGTATCAGCAAGTTTTAAATGTTTTGTGTTCTTTGCATTGCTTGTGCTACCTACGGTCAAGCAAGTAGGTAGCACAAACAAGCCCTTTGCTTTCTCTACCATTTTTTCTTTATTGCTTGTGTTCTTTGCCGCAGGCACTACCAGCAAGTGTTCAAACTGCTTTCGGTCTTCCACTAAAATCAATTTACCATAGTCAAACACTGATTTGTTACTACGTGACCCTTCGCACCCAGTCGCAAAGCAATAAGAGCTCAATCTATCTGTAAACGAGAGAAAAGACAAACCTAGAGGTCCCGAAAAGAGTAGATGACCGTTCTTCAACTCACACTTCACGTTTGAGGGTACTTTGATTAGAGATTGAGAACTTTTTAAATGCTTCATTGTTTTTAATCTATCGCTTTCTTAGTCTTTGTGTTGCTTCTTGCTCTTTGCGCCCTTCTTCCGCCCTTCGCTGTGCGAGCGTACCACGCAAAAAGGTAGCACGACCTTGCTTCGCACTTGCTCTGCATCACTAGCAACAAGTGAATTGAAGGTAACTAGCAATAAGTTGCTTCTGCTTGCGTTGTCCGAAGGATGTGCTGTGCTTATTGCTTTGCGACCGAAGGTAGTATAGCAACAAGTTGCTTCACCATCAGAAGAGTTTTTTCTTTCGTGTTGCGTGCTTGTTGCGCGTGCGAAGCAATTGCGTGCTACGCTCGCACTACTACCTTCGGTCGACCGTGCGAAGGGTCACGTAGTCGCGAAGCATTCAGCACGTTTTTGCTTAAATCTTGTGCTTGTCGTTGCCTCTTGCTCTTTGCCTGTGGCACGACCTTGCTTCGCACTTGCTTTGCATCACTAGCAACAAGTTTGTACAAAGCAATCCCATACTCCTAAATACGCCTTTTTCTTGGCGCACGGCACCCGTTGTGGGGAATCCCTGTCTTTTCTAAGATACCTAGAATCTCGATCCCGCTTTTGCGAAGAGCTCGGACTCCACTCTCTTTGCCCCGGCCTATCCCCTTTAATACAAGAAAAGCCCACTTAAATCCTACTTCTTTAGCCTTTAAACCAATTCTTTCTGTCGTAGCTTGTGACGCATAGGCAGTGCTTTTGCGTGCGCTTTTGAAGCCTAAACTTCCACAGCTGCTCCATCCTTTAGTAACCCCTTTGAAGTCTACTAAGGTACAAACGGTATTGTTTGAAGTGTAAGTGAGATAGATTACTCCCGTTTTTGCTTTATCAAAATCTCTTGGCGTTTTTATTTGAGTTCTGTTGGTATACCTTCGGTCGCGAAGCAACGTCTTTTTTTGGAACTGTGGCTTGCCGTGGGGAGATCTTTGGTCTTTTTCTAGCAACTTGTTGCTAGAAAAAGACGGTTGTTTGCCAAGGGCAGAATTGAAAGGTTTGCCGTTGTTGTTTCTGTTTTCCACCCAACAGGAACGGACTGGCTTAAGGGCGTGCTTTTTCTTTATGTTATCCAACAATTGCTTATGTTGTTTGCGTGCTTTGCTCGCACTACTAGCAATGCTTGTGACCCTTCGCACTAGCAACAAGTTGCTTGAAGCATTTAGCAAAACACTGTTTTTTTTTTCAGACAAATCATTCCTTGTGCTTTGCTTTATTGCTTTGCTTATTGCTTCGCGACTTTTGCGTGGTACGCTTATTGCTTTGCTTATTGCTTTGCACGTAGTAGCACAGCACGTAGTAGTAGCACGCAAAGCAAAAGATTCACTAGCAACAAGGATATTTTGCTTTGCATGCGGAAGGCGTGGAATTTTACCCTTTGTTGGGAGAAAGTTATGGAGATTTAAAGAATCACTTTCTTTAGAAGTCATTTTTTTTGTCTTTTGGTTTTGTTTTTGATCTGGAATCTCTTGCTCTTTGCTAAAAAAAAACACGCCCTTCGCTGTGCGTACTTCTTCCGCCCTTCGCTTATTGTAAGCCAAGCAACACTACCTGCGGTCAGCACAGCGTAGCACTTCCGTGCAAAGCAAGGACAAGGTAGCACTTTACTTGCTTAAAGCAAGTGCGTAGCATCACACTGTACCCTCTGCATATGGTGCAAAGGGATTGCGTGACCGTGACCCTTCGCACGGTCACGGTCACGGGTCGACTTGCTTCGCACGTAGTAAGGCAACACAACGCAAGGACAAGCAAGGCGGTTGGTATTTTGCATACTTAAGCAATCTGTTTTGCGTCCATCCTGACCGTGCGAAGGGTCACAGGACGCAACACGTGTTGCTTTGCTCACAATGCCTACCTTAAGAAATTTGTTGCTAGATGGTTAAAAAGCAGGCACGTGACACTTGGCACCCGTGACCCTTGCAGAGCAAGCACTTGTGCTGAATGCTTCGCGACTACGTGACCGTGACCCTTCGCACGGTCACGGTCACGGTCACGTAGTGCGAGCAAAGGGCGCAATTGTGTGCATCCTGACCGTGCGAAGGGTCACAGGACGCAACACGCGCAATTGCTTTGCATCACAATTTTTTCGTGCAAAGGGTCTGATCTTGCTTTGCTGTGCTACCTTCGGTTAGAAGGGCGCAAGAAGGTAGAAGACCCTTTGCACGAAAAAAAAATACCACCATTGGTTGTGCGAACCAAAGACTTGGTGACCGTGACCGTGACCCTTCGCACGGTCACGGTCACGGTCACGTAAAGCAAGATCACCACCAACGGAACCTGAGAAAAGGTCTGTTCGATTCTGCAAGTTTAAGCAATTCGTTTCTTTTTGAGCGAGCTTCTCCCAATCTGTCAAAGCTTTGAACCAGTTGATTGGCTAAAGAGTCTGAAAACAGTTTGTTTCCTTTTCGTTTTGACCTTTTCGCTGAATCTATGATCCATTTTATTCCAACCTTCTCACCTCGCTTTTGCTTTACAACTGAGGGTACTTGAAAAGTGTTGCGTCCCTTTCTCACACGTCGCACCTCCAGAGTGGGTTGAACTCTTTGGATCCCTTTTAAAAGCACTTCCGTATGAACACTCTTGGCATCTTTTTCTTGTGAAAAAACTTTTTTTGCAAGAGGAGGAATCCCCTGTGTGAAACAATGGGGAGTTTTTTTCTCTTTGGTATTGCTGTGTGATAAGTTTTGTGGAGGTTGCTTGTGTTCTTTGCCCCCTTCTTGCCTTGGCACAGCACTACTAGCAACGCTTGTGACCCTTCGCACTACGTGACCGTGACCGTGCGAAGGGTCACGGTCACGTAGTCGCGAACCATTTAGCAAAACCAACCTATCTGACATTTCTACGTGACCGTGCGAAGGGTCACGTAGTCGCAAAGCAAGATCAGCAACAAATTTATCTAATCCTTTTGTTTCTAATTTAGTATCTTGTTGTACATACTCATCCTTGTAAGAGCTCGACTTCTTTGCCTTTGGTCCAGAAAATGGGTTGTTTTCTGGCTTCGCACGCGTACCAACAAATTTTATTATTATCGAAGGTGTTGCTACGCACGAGAAAAGGGATGAAGGAGTACGGGCGGAATAGAAACACGACAATAATGGGAAAGATCCAAAGGGATTGTTCTGTCTGATTTTTTCCGTACCTTTAACGGAACGGTTTGCACTTGCTTTGCACAACTCCAGCAAAAACCTTTGGCTCTGTTTAGCGAAGCCAAACAAGGGATTTAAACTTTTTTCTCTCCAGTTAAAAAGTGCAGAGTAGGGAAGAAAAGGTAGAAAGTGTATTTGTTGCTGATCTTGTTTTGCGACTTGGTGACGGTGACCGTGCGAAGGGTCACGGTCACGGTCACGGTCGACCGAAGGTAGTAGAAGAGTTGTTGTATACGTACGATACTTGGTACGCTTTATTGCTTCGCACAATTCACTTGTTGCTAGGATTTGATATCTTTTTTCATTACTTTTGCTACGCGATCGAAGGTAAAGATGCAAAAGAGCCGAACACAGGTAACTCTGTTGAACCTTTTTATGCAAAGCAAGAAATGCAAAACCTTTTTCGCTTATAAGAAATCTTTCTTTCAATGATAACCGTATTAACGATAGAAAAGGGTTGTTTTGCTTTGCGACTTGGTGACCGTGACCGTGCGAAGGGTCACGGTCACGGTCACGTAGAGGCAAGAAAACAGGAAACGTTGTTTCAAAACTTTTCCCACAAAAAGGTAAAGAAAGAGGTAACTTAAATTTACCGGTTTGTTTTTCCCCTGCAACCAGCTTTCCCTTCTGTTTCACGAAAAGAAAAAAGAAACCATTTTGTTTGGACAACAACCTTTTTTCTACCCTCTCAATATGGCTTAACCGAAAGATAGACGTACCTTTAGCCATAGAAAGTAAACGTTGGCCTTCTTTAACAGAAGGATATAGTTTCCTTTTTTTCGCACCAGAGTATCTTCCATTGAAAAGATTGTCTAACCTGGTCTCTAGCAAAACAAGGCCTACATCACGCAAAACATTGGAGGATTTTCCTGGATTGGCGTTCCGTTTGCTCTGCTTATTGCTTTCCACATCCGTACGCTTATTGCTTTCCACACCCGTACGCTTATTGCTTTGCACGTAAAGCAACGTGTTATTTTTGTCCTTAGGTAAAAGGGGAAGCAACTCGTTGGTACCTGTTTTTTGCTGAACGGTACCCTTACTACGTGCGAAGCAAGTCGACCCTTCGCACCAAGTCGAAGCTCTTTGAAGAGAATTGTGTGCGGTACTAGGTTTAGATTCTGTTGACTCTTGTTTAAAAAAAGAATCAGTAAAAATTTTTAATGGGCTGTTGTTTTGTAGATTGTGTTTCTGGCAGTGAGTGGTTATTGAAAACAAAGCTTGAGTCAAGCATCTACGAGCTTTGTCTTTTTCTCCGTTAGCCATCAATAGATTGATAAACTTTTCAGGCAGAAAAGATCGCTCGAAAACCCCTCTACCTGTACGGTGGACTAAAAAACTCTCACTCAGTCTTGCTGGTAGATCAGAACACGGTGTTGTGTCAAGTACTTTTGTGCCTGTGCTTTGCTTTATTGCTTTGCACGTACCACCCAAAGCAATAGATTGCTTTACGTAACCGTGCGAAGGGTCACCAAGTCGCGTAGCAACGGTTGTGTTGTGCGGAGCACCCAAAACACTTGCTGGTATTTTTTTTTCAGAACACTTGCTTGTCCTTGCTTCGCACAAGTGCGTACCAAGTGTCGCGCGCTTTATCTTCGGTCGCGAAGCAAATATTTCCTCCTTGCTTATTTGCTGACCGTGTTGGTGTTGGTGTTGGTGTTGCTTCGCACCAACACCAACACCAACACCAACACCAACACCAACACCAACACGAGCACACGGCAAGTAGTTGCTTTGCTTATTGCTTTGCACGTAACGTTGCTTTGCACCAAGAGGAAGACGTTTTCTAACGCCTAAAACCGAAAACTCGTTTTTTGCTATAATGTTTTTTGGGTTGTTCCTGTTTTCCGATAAGAGGAAAGACTTTGGGTAGAAAGGGCGGCCCTCTGGCTTTGCGTGCCTGTCTTGCTTGGTATGAAGTTGTGTGGGGTAAAAATCTTTTGAGGAAAAGTTTGCTGTAGTTGCAGATGTGGTTGCTTGGCATGTAAAGCGATTACATCTCCATGTAGTAAAGCAAGCAAAAGACGACAACCCGGTTTTCAACAAATAAGTAGGCTCGTGGCAACACCTGTTCTCTATACGAGAACGTAAAGGGCTCAAAAGAGAAAGTTGGGAATAAGAGGTAAGAAGAGATTTCATCTTTGTTTTTTGGTGGCCTTGCTGAAGCAACTTGTTGCTAATGATTCTTCGCACGCAACTGCATCCTTTGCTACGCTTATTGCTTTGCACGTAGCGCAGCACAGGACTTGCTTCGCACGTGCGTAGCAAACGAATTGATTAATTACTTTCGATTTAAGGGTACAACCTAAAGAACTAAACCTTACAGGTGGGGCGCTATGAGCGCTCACGGCAAAACTTGCCTAAGTGACCCAATTCTCTTGTTGCTAGTAGGAAGGGCAAGCTTTCAGCATTGACCTGTTGCGTCCTGTGACCCTTCGCACGGTCAGGATGGGCGCAAAACACTTGCTGGTATTTTTTTTCAGAACACGTGACCGTGACCGTGCGAAGGGTCACGGTCACGTGCTACCTACTTGCTTTTATTGCATGCGAAGCAACACGCACAAGCAATGCGCCCTTCTTCCGTTCTTCTTCCGCGTGCGAAGCAATTCCGCCCTTCGCTTATTGTAAGCCAAGCAACACTACCTGCGGTCAGCACAGCACCACGTTAATCTAAACCCTTCTTTTCTTAGTACCGTATTTCGACCTTCCCTGTTTGCGCTTAACCACTCCTTGTGTATCAAGAACACCACGAATTACACGGTATTTGACGCCAGGCAAGTCTTTTACTCGACCGCCTCGAACTAAAACAATAGAGTGCTCTAGTAGGTTGTGTCCTTCTCCGGGGATAGAAGCTATAATCAAAGCCCTGTTCTTGAGTCTAATTTTAGCCACTTTTCTAACTGCGGAATTAGGTTTTTTGGGATTTCTAGTGTAAACTCGGAGACAGACCCCTTGTTTCTGCGGTGAGCCCTTCAAGGCTGGCTTCTTTACCTGTTTCTTTTTTGGTATTCTGGAGTTTTTTTCTCTTACAAGCTGGTTTAAAGTGGGCATACAAAATACAAAAAAAGATATGTTTCAATGGTTGCAATTGCGCCTTTCTTTCGCGTGTTGCTTCTTGCGTCCTGTGACCCTTCGCACGGTCAGGATGGGTCACAATTGCGCCCTTGTGCAAACTACTTGCGCCCTACTTGCGCCCTTCTAACCGAAGGTAGCACAGCACAAGCAAGGGCAGCACTAGCATTCGTGCGAAGCAACTTATTGCTTCACAAGCAATTGCTTTACTACGTGCGAAGCAAGTCGACCCAATTCTCTTGTTGCTAGTAGGATGCACGCACTTGCTTTGCTGTGCTGACCGCAGGTAGTGTTGCTTGGCTTACAATAAGCGAAGGGCGGAAAAAGGTAGTAGCAATTTGTTTGCTACGCTTATTGGTGACCGTGCATCCTTTGCTCTGCTTATTGCTTTGCGACCGAAGGTAGTAGCGCAGCACAGGACGGGTCACGGTCACGCAAAGCAAGACGTACCACGTGATGGTAGGCACAAGGGTGTGCAAAACAAGATCAACATTAAGTGAAAAGCTTTTTATCCAATTAGATTGACTTGCCTATCATTTCCAAGTCTATATGAGCCGGGAAATATATTTTTTGAGGTGGAAAAAGAAAGATAGCCGTTAAGGTTTGATACGATACTTCCAGGTTTAAAGGTTTTACAGCCCTGTAAAAAGGAGGAAACAATTTTTTCAACCCTGTGCTTTGCTTTATTGCTTTGCTTATTGCTTCGCGACTTGCTTCGCACGTAGTAGTAGCACGCAAAACATGTTCTGATTTACTTTCGTGCTTTTTGCCTTGGCACAGCATAAGACCCCTTAAACCGGTTGCTGCGCGCGCGGTACCTACGGTCGACAAAGTGTTGTGTTCTTTGCCTGTACCACTACCAGCAATTCCCTTGTTGTTAGTGCGAGCCAAGGGATTGCTACGCATCACCCCGCTTTTTGATTGAGGACGTAGGAAAAGAAAAGGGTTATCTCTATTACGTAAAGGTTTTATTAACCTGCCTGTGGTATGGGTCACGTGATCAAAGCTTTTACCATCACCGTCTAATCTTTCATTAGACCTAGAGGAAAGGGTACGCAAGATCCTTTTTCTTTCCTTTAGATCTCTAAACAAGCTGTTTGCTCGATTCTCTAGATTTAGAGAAAGTGGTGATCGTGCTTTGCACGAAGTGGTACGGTTAAAGGTTGTGCTTAACGGGTCACTTGCTGGTACTGCTGTGCCAAGGCAAGAAGGGCGCAAAAAACAAGAACCATAATCTTGTTTGTTGTGCAAAGCAATTGCTTTGCTTATTGCTTTGCACGTAGTATTGTTTAACTGGTTGGGTTTTTGCTTTGTATTCCAAGGAAAGTGGTGTAACGGGTCAAATCTTGTCAACAAAGCAGACGGAAGAAAAGGGGAAAAGGGTCTCGATTTTATCTTGTTTTGAAAATACAAAAGAGTTTTTTGCTTTTCATTTTCAAGAGCAAGCAGATAATTTGCTTTCTTAGAAACCACGTGTTCCTGTTCTTTGCGTGCAGAGCCAGGACAAGGAACAAATGTTTTAGTAGCATTCCTTTGGAATTGCTTGTGTTCTGATTTACTCGCGTGACCGTGCGAAGCATCACGGTCACGGTCGACCGAAGGTAGTACCACAAGTAAGGATTGTTTAGATTGGGGGTTTACTTGTATGAGATCTCCGCCCTTTAAAAGATGACCCGCAATTCTTACCTGTCTGTGGTTTACAAAAATCTTGCCATGGTTAATTGCCTGTTTGCAACTAGAAAAAGAAGGGAAAAAACGACAACGATAAAGAACCACGTCCAGCCTGCTTTCTAACAGTGTAATCAAATTCTCTGGAAGAGAGCTTGTTTGTGGTCTTGTTTTCTTATTCCCACTTTTTGGGGAAGCTACTCCTTTTTTGTGTTTACTCTGTAGTACACACTTTCTTAGCTCTCTCCACCCTAAATTCCCGTAAATCAAACTCAACTTTTTACGCTCTAAAAGACAAGCTTTATATGGGGAAACCTTTCTCCCTCTTCCCTCAATAAGTTGTTTTAAATCCTGGGAATGAACTTTAAACCTTGTATTAGAAAACATCCTTGTTGAACCTAATACTGTTCTTTTGACAATGTATTTGGTACCAATCTCATCTTTTTCTACCATTTTCTTTTGTTCGTGTGCTTTGCTAGGCACGCAATTGCTTTGTGCTTTGCTTATTGCTTCGCTTATTGCTTTGCTTATTGCTTCGCACGTAGTAGTAGAAGACCCAGAGCAAGAAGCTTGTTGGTGTTGGTGTTGGTGTTGGTGCGAAGCAACACCAACACCAACACCAACACCAACACTTGCTGCGCTTGTGCTACCTACTTGCTTGACTACGTGACCGTGACCGTGACCCTTCGCACGGTCACGGTCACGGTCGACCGAAGGTAGTACCACAAGCAAGTGCACGGTACGTTTTGCGTTCATATTGAGATGGAAAGGATATTTTGCTTTGAGAGTGTTTCTTGCCTGTGGAACGAACGTTGTGCGTACCAAAGTAAGGGGTGATGGTACAATTCTTTTGTTGCTAGCGTTTGTTTTGTTCTTAAACACAAGGTCTGACCTTATTAAAGTTTCTACTCTCTCTCTCAATTTCTTTGTTCTAAAGCGTGATTTTCCCCTGTTCTCGATCAAACCAGCCAAATCGGCTTTTTTTAGTTTTTTTTCGGGAACCACATTAAGTGGTGTGTTCTGTTTAAGGTAAGTGAAACGTGATTTGTTTAATGGTTTTCTTTTCATAAAAATCAGGTGATGGTTAAGGAACTTGTTGCTAGTTACGTGCGAAGCAAGGTCGTGCCACAGGCAAAGAGCAAGTGCAAAGCAATAAAGGTTCCCAAAAGCGAAGGGCGGAAAGAGCAAGAAGCAAGACGTTGCTTTTAAAAGCCGTTTGCTTTGTTTTGCTATTCTTGGTAGGTAAAAGCGGTTTTAATTGGTAGTTTATGGTAAGCTAAAGCAAAACCCTTTCTCGCTGTCTGTAGGGAAACCCCATCCATCTCATAGAGTATCTGGCCAGATTGTACTTTACAGGCCCAATAGGAAACGCTACCTTTTCCTTTTCCCATTCTCACTTCTGCTGGTTTTGCGGTAACCGGATGATCTGGGAATACTCTTATCCAGATTTGCCCTGTCCGTTTGAATTTTCGGGTCATTACTCGGCGGACAGCTTCTATCACTCTTGCACTGATCCGTCCTGGTTCTAAAGACCTTAAACCATACCGCCCAAACTGTAAGGTGCTAGTATTTTCTTTGATACCCGTACATCTACCTTTTTGCTGTTTACGATATTTTGATCTTTTAGGCGTTAACATAAGAGTTTTTTATTTGTGTGTTATTTGGTTACCTAATATAAGCAACTTGTGTGCGAAGCAACGTGTTGCGTCTTGCTACGCTTATTGGTGACCGTGACCCTTCGCACCATCACCGTCACTTCTACCTTGGGTCGCAAAGCAAGATCAGCAACAAGAGAATTCGCACACAAGTCTTGCGTGACCGTGATCCTTCGCACGGTCACGGGTCACGAAAATCTTTTAGCAAAGGTTGTGCGTAGCAAGTGCAAAGCAATTGTATCCTACGGACGGGTGCGTAGGGTCGCTTTTTTCGTCTGCTTGTAGTGCTGTGCGAAAAAAGGGCGGAAAAAGGGGGCAAAGAAGGCAAGCAACTGTTTTTTGCCTTTGCTCACAAAGCAAGTGTTGCTTCTTGCTACGGGTCACACAAGCCTATAGTAAGACGTGTGTTTTGTCCCGTCCTGTCCTTTGTTTTACGTGACCCTTCTTGCTCTGCATCACGTGCGAAGCATTGACCCTACTTGGTCCGCACTTGCTTGAAGGTTGTGCTGTGCTACTAGCAACAAGTTGCTTCACCATCACAAAGCACAGGAAAGCTTGTGCTGTGCTACGGGTCACCAAGTGTTGTGATTTACTCGCGCGTGATGCGTAATGTCCTTTCTTCTTGCTCTTGTGCATCCTACGGACGCAACGCTAGCGACAAGTTGCTTGTGCTTGTTGCGCGTGCGAAGCAATTGCGTGCTTTTTTCGCACAGCACTACAAGTATATTACACGTGTTGCGTCCTGTGACCCTTCGCACGGTCAGGATGCACACAATTGCTACAAAAAGGTTTACATTATAAGACTTTACTCTCTTCTTGCGTGCTTCTAACCGAAGGTAGCACAGCAAAGCAATTCCTTTGCATGCAAAGCAACACTAGCAATTGGGTCCGTAGGATGCAACTTGTTGCTAGTAGGGAGAAGGTTTACTTGCTTCACCTTAAAAAGACAAGACAAGAGCTACCTTGTGAGTAAGCAAATATAGCGGCGATGGATAAAGAATAAAGAAGAGCAGAAAAAACAAGCAACTTCCTAAGGTGATTCCTATCTCTTTAGGTACCCTTTTAAAGGATAGCCAATTTCGGGGTGTTTCAAAATACATGATTTTCACTAACCTTATGTAGTAAAAACAGCTTATTACACTTGTTACAACACCCACAACAGCTAATAGGAATTGTCCACTGCTCATCGCTGCGAAAAAAAGATAAGCCTTACTGTAAAATCCTGCAAGTGGTGGTATTCCTGCAATTGAAAACATTGTAAGAGTGAGGTTGAAAG
This sequence comes from Asterochloris sp. CNOR1, assembly GCA_963969365.1. NCBI lineage: Eukaryota > Viridiplantae > Chlorophyta > Trebouxiophyceae > Trebouxiales > Trebouxiaceae > Asterochloris > Asterochloris sp. CNOR1. The sequence goes on along the minus strand of OZ017764.1, from coordinate 60,611 downwards.
CCACTAACGGGTTTGTCTTGGCCATTAGAGCCAAATCAGTAGTATATTTGAGACGTCCCTTCTCCGACAAGATAGGGCTTTTTGTTTCTGCTTCGACCGAAGTTCCAACAGGTTGCTTGTGGTGCAAAGCAACTCTATTTGAAGCAACACCTTTGCTTGGGTTGTGCGTTAAGGAATAAGAAGAGTTTCCAAGGGTTGCCACTCTTTTCACAGGTAACAAAATAATCGCAAAAATGTTGACTGTGATTACTAAATAGATTACAAGATAGATCAGAAGGGCTTGGATACCTTCCACCGTTCCACAGCAAAGACCTACAAGCATGTAACCTACGTGTCCAATAGAGCTATAAGCTAAAAGTCTTTTAATCTTGTTTTGAGACATAGCGGCAAGCGCTCCTAAGATCATAGACCCTATACTCGAGAAGATAAGAATTTTCTGCCAGGATAGAAAGAAATCATAAAAACCTTCTAAAAACAAACGCACAAAGATTGCCAACACAGAGACTTTCGGCGCTATTGAGAAAAAGGCTGTTACAGGAGTAGGGGCTCCCTCGTAAACATCAGGCGCCCACATGTGAAAAGGGAAGGCGGTTAACTTAAACAGAAAGCCTACTATAATGAAGATCATACCTAGTTGGCATCCCCTGAAGGAAAAGAATTCAGAGGCAGAGCCACCGCAAGCAAACAACTTGCTACACTCCGTAAAAGAAGTAGTTCCAGTAAATCCATAGATAAGGGATATACCGAAAAGAAGAAGGCCAGAGGAAAAGGCTCCTAGAATAAAGTATTTCAAACCCGCTTCCGTAGAAAATTCAGAGTCTCTTTTTAAAGCGGCGATCACATAAAAACACAAACTTTGGAATTCTATTCCTAGGTACATTGAAAGAAAGTCTGCAGAAGAAATCAAAAACATCATACTTGACAGTGAAAGCAAGTACAATATCACAAACTCAAAGCTGTTTAACCCTTCTAATTTTATGTAATCTAGAGCAATTAAAAGGCTAAAAAAGGTGCCACAAACCACTAGCCATTTAGCGAAAAAAGTGGATGAATCCAAGAAAAGGGTGTTGTAAAACAGAAACCCGTGTTTTAGGGGATTGTTAGCCAGTAAAAGCAAAACAAAGAAAAGGGAAAGAAGGCTTAATCCACTCACATTGCCAACTAAAAGGGGGTACTTTTGACTTTTTGAGGTTGTGAGGACTACTCCATACATAAGAAGGAGTAAGGTAACACTCACCAAGAAAACCTCTGGAAAAACGCCTTTTATATCATTTTCAAAAATCAAAGAATTGAATGAAAAATGGGAGAAATTGTTTTTTATCAAAATAGGTAACTCGTACACCTGAGTAAGAAGTGGTTTGTTAATTGAATCTTGTAACATGAAAACTTGAAGTGGTTTAGTTTTTGACGAGCAACTTGTTGCTACGGGTGCAAAGGGATTGCTTCGCGACTTGCTTCGCTGTGCTGACCGCAGGTAGTGTTGCTTGGCTTACAATAAGCGTACCACGCAAGAAGAGAGTAGTGCGAATTCTCTTGTTGCTATACGTACTTCTTGCGCCCTTCTAACCGAAGGTAGCACAGCGAAGCAATAAGCAGAGCAAAATATCCTTGTTGACCGTGACCCTTCGCACGGTCACGGTCACGTAGTGGTTGCATGCGAAGCAACACTAGAAATTGGTAAATTCTCTTGTTGCTAGTAGGGAGAAGGTTTACTTGACCCGTACCACGTGCTTCCGTTTGGTAAAAAAAACACAAGCAAGGACACAAGTGTCAAGGCCGCAAAAGCAGACCCGTTCCTATCTTCCAAGTGTTTTTGTTCTTTGCGTGCAGAGCAAAGCAAGTGCTGCCCTTGCTTGTGCGAGCGTACCACGCAAGTAATTTGCACAAGGGCAACCAATGAATTGCTTTGCACGAATGCTAGTGATGGTAAAGCAACTTGTTGCTATACTACCTTCGGTCGCAAAGCAATAAGCACAGCACCCGTCTTGCTACGCACAATTCACTTGTTGCTAGGGATTGCGTGCATCCTACTAGTAACAAGTTGATGCAGAGCACGGTCACGTAAAGCTTTAACTACTGCTCGTAAATCAGAACACTTGGTGCGAAGGGTCTTCTACCTTTTTGCGTGCTTCGCTCGCACAGCAAAGCAAGATCAGCAACAAGTTGCTTAAGCCATTACTTGTGCTTTTTGCTTTTTTCTTGCGCGTGTTGCTTCTTGCTCTGGGTCACAATTGCGCTTTTCTTGCCTGCTACGCTTATTGGTGACCGTGACCGTGCGAAGCATCACGGTCACGGTCGACCGAAGGTAGTAGCACAGCGCAGCACTAGCAATTGCGTGACCGTGCATCCTACTAGCAACAAGAGAATTGGGTCACGTGTTGCTTCTTGGTACCCTTTATTGCTTTGCACGTAACTAGCAACAAGTGAATTGTAATTTGCCCAAAAAGTACGTCCTTGCTCCATTTGCCTTTGCTTATTGCTTATTGTAAGCCAAGCAACACAAGCAACAAGAGAATTCGCACAGGCTACAAATGGAATGCAATTAGTAAAAACAAATCCAAACCTTAACCCCAATAAGGCCAAAACTGGTTAAAGCACTCTTTTGTGCAAAATCAATTTTCGAGGAAAAAACACCCAAGGAGGTTTGACCTTGTTTTACCGTTTCTGTTTTAGCTTTTTGTGCTTTCTTAGATTTACCCCCCACACGCCCTGAACAGGTAATCCGTACTCCCTTAATGATTTTACTGTTTTTCAATTCCTTTAAGATTTGGTCTTTTATCTTTCGAAAAGAAACTCTTTTCTCCAGAAAGTAAACCACTTCTTGAGCCAAGAACAAAGCACTTTGCTTTTCTGTAGACACTTGAAAAGGTACCAGTTTCACTGAGCTTCCTGTCTGTTGGTCCAACACGCCTTCTACGTGACATCTATAAAGAGAGTTTTCGTGCCTATGGCAAGAAAATGATTGTTGCTTTTGCTTAAAGCTTGTGCTTAACGGGAAGCAACTTGTTGCTAGTGGTACGAGCAATCTGTTTTCCGCCCTTCGCTCGGACGTTTTGCTTTGCTTATTGGTCACCCTTCGCACGGTCACGTAAGGGTTACTTTTGGCAACCGCTTTACTCTTTTCGGTCGCGAAGGTAGTTTCTTTAGTCAAGAAAGGGATTGTTTTCTTATCTGCACCAAGGGATACTAAAATAGGGTGGGTTGAACCTTGGGCTCTTTGGTACCAAAGAGAGAGTGTTTTTGAAACCACTTGTTGCTTGTGCGTACGGGTGTGCGAAGCAACACTACCTTCGGTCGCAAAGCATTGTGTTAGGCTTGCACAATTCTCTTGTTGCATGTGCAGAGCAAAACACGAGTCTCTCAATCTCTTTGTTTTGAGTAAGTAAGAAGGGTTCAAAGTATCCTTTAAAGCAAAAAAAGGTACCAAGTGTGAACCGTTGTGTTGCCAGTCAGAAGGAACACACTTGGTACCTGATGCGTAGCAAAAAGGAATTTCTTTGCTCGTCTTGCTTTGCTTATTGCTTTGCTTATTGCTTCGCACGTAGTATAGCAACAAGTTGCTCGCATTGAACACTTGCTTAAAGCTTGTGCTTGACGGGTCACCCGTGTTATGTGCCTGTTGCTTTGCTACGCACGAAAGATAAGGTTTTAAAAACAAGGAATCATTAACAGAGAAAAAAGTTTTTCTTCCCAAATCATTCAATTTGGCTCCACGTGCTTTGCTAGGCACAAGCAATGCATCTTGCTTTGCGACTTGCTTTGCACGTAGAAGAAGATCACCATGAGTTTTCTCATCGAAGATTGAAAACTTGTCCTGCTTCGCGTGCGAAGCCAGAATCCCGAGCCAAGGGATTCTGGCTTCGCACGCGTACCAAGACAACGCAAGGTATGGTAAAAAAGGATTCCATTTGTTGCCAGTCTTGTTAGCGTTTTGCTTAAAGCTTGTGCCTAGCAAGTGACCGTGCGAAGGGTCACGGTCACTGTTTTTTTTTTCAGAACACGTGACCGTGCGAAGGGTCACTTGATTTACTAACAAGACTTCTTGATCGATTGAAAGTGCTTTGCTCTTGCTGCTCAAAGCTTTTAACGGCCTTTTCAACTCGTTCCTGTGTTCAAAGCTTTTAGCAAGGACAGGCGATAGTTTTCGCTGGCGTTCTTGCTTGTGCGTAAGGGTGTGACCCTTCGCACCAAGTCGCACACCACCTTTCAAACCAAAAGCGCCCAATTTTTGTTGGCGGGAGGAAGTGGGATTAAAAGCAAAGAGATTTATTTTAGAACCCTTGGAGAAATGACTAATTAAAGCACGGCCCTCTGGATAGTTGAGCTGTTTCAAGATTCGTTCTAAATAATCTCTAACCTTTAGATCAAAGAGAAACAGTTCACCGTAATGGTAATTACTGTACCACGAGGAGTCATATCTTCTATTGGTCTTTTGCAACCTTAAAGAGATAGGGTTAATTTTTTGTCCCATAGATGTTTCTTTTTCTTGTTTTTTATGTGTTTTTTCTTAATGTATTGTTTCCTTATGCATCCTACTAGCAACAAGAGAATTGGGTCGACCGAAGTACGTACCACGACAAAGTAAAACCTTTACGTGACCCGTCCTGTGCTGCGCATCAGGATGCACGCAAGTGGTTGCGTGGACTTTTGTCGTGATGCAAGCAAAAGCAACTTGTTGCTATACGTGCGAAGCAATAAGCGAAGCAACTACTTCCGCCCTTCGCTGTGCGAGCGTACCACGCAAGAAGGTAGCACAGCAATTGCTAGTGATGGGTACCAAGAGCCTGTGCTCTGCTGACCGAAGGTAACAATTCACTTGTTGCTAGTTACCTTCAATTCACTTGTTGCTAGTGATGCAGAGCAAGTGCGAAGCAAGGTCGTGCTACCTTCTTGCGTGGTACGCTCGCACAGCGAAGGGCGGAAGAAGGGCGCAAAGAGCAAGAAGCAACGACAAGCACAACCTTGTGCTCTGCATCAACTGCTTGTGTTTTTTTGTGTAAAGCAAGGACCGGCCTCGTGCTTCCTACAAATGCAATTGGTACGCTTGTGTTGCTTCTTGCTACTAGCAACAAGAGAATTCACCAATTGCTTTGCACGTAAAACGCAATACCATATCTTACAACTGGTTTCTCTAATTACTTGGGCATAGAAGGACTTGAACCTTCGACTTTACGCATGAAAGTAGGAGGGTTCTATGTAAGATACAACTCTTATCTTATTAAAGCTCCTCTTCCCGAACCGTACAGGCACCTTTCAATGCATACGGCTCTCTAGATAAGAAGAAAGATTACGATTCTTTATTACTTTGCCTATTGCGTCCTTGCTTCGCACGATCTGTGCTACGTGCAAAGCAATAAGCGAAGCACGCAAGAAGAGAGTAGTAGAGCAACAAGCGTTGCTTTATTCTCTTTGGTCGCGAAGCAATAAAGCGTAGCAAAGGACGAGTTTGTTGTTTCAACAAAAAGGCTATTCTTGTATGATCGTGAGTTTGCTTTGCGGCCTATTACAAAAAGTTGTGCCTTCAATCCTTCCTACGGATCCAAGGATGTTGCTTTTACTTACAACTGTTTCATTTTGAATTGCAAAAAATGTACCCTTCTTATCCTAGAATCCTTGGCAGCAAACCCCTTATAAACAAAAAAAATGTATGCACGTGACCCTTCGCACGGTCACCAATGAATTGCTTTGCTGTGCTGACCGCAGGTAGTGTTGCTTGGCTTACAATAAGCGTACCACGCAAGAAGAGAGTCTTGCTTCTTGCTACGGACCACAACCCTTGTGCTGCGCACACTAGCAACAAGTTGCTTGTAAATCAGAACACTTGCTTGTGCTACTACGTGCTGTGCGAGCGAAGCACGCAAAAGTCGCGAAGCAATAAAAGCAAGTAGGTAGCAGTTGGTAGTGCTGTGCTTATTGTAAGCCAAGCAACACTACCTGCGGTCAGCACAGCGAAGGGCGGAATTGCTTCGCACGGGCAAGGGTAATGCAGAGCAAAAAGCAATTTAAAGCAAAGAACAAAAACACTTTTGTGTGTAAAACAAAAGTGCTTCTTGCGCGTGCGAAGCAATTCCGCCCTTGTGCCTACCAAGCACAGCACACCACTAGGAACGCACGTGCTTAAGGGTGCAAGGCATCCGTTGCTCTACATGTGTTCTTTCCGCCCTTCTTCCGCCCTTCTAACCGAAGGTAGCACAGCACTACCAGCAATTGCTTAAGGGTTGTGTTGTTTAAGCAAAGAACACGACGCATATATTCTTTTCTTTGTTGTATGTGCTCTCGCTGTGCGTTTTTATCCCTCCTAACTTCTCTAAAAAGATTGATAAAGAACAGGAACACGATAAAAACAACAAAATTAAGGAGTTACGCTTGAAAGAGATTACCTTTCAAAATCATGTGATTCCCGATTCTTCTCCTCACATAGCAATAAGTAAGTTGTTTTCGAACAAGTGTTGCTTCTTGCCTGCTTGTGCTACCTACTTGCGCGTGCGAAGCAATTGCGCCCTTCGCTTATTGTAAGCCAAGCAACACTACCTGCGGTCAGCACAGCACAAGCAAGGGCAGCACTACGTGTTGCTTGGCTTACAATAAGCCAAGCAACAACAGGGAGCAAGCTTTTGTGTGCCGAGCAACACGTGCTTTTTACATGAAAACTGCTTAAAGATACTATTTCTCGCTTTAGTGAGCCCGCCGGGTTATATTAGAATCCATTTCCTGAGATAGAGACAATTCTCTTGTTGCTAGTGATGGTAAGCACAAGCTTTAAGCAACACTTGCAACAAGCTTTAAATACATTCCTAGCAACAAGAGAATTTTGGTAGGCACAAAGATGTGCGTACCAAAGGCAAGGCATTTACCTGTTTTATCTCCTTAGGAAAAAAAGGGTTAGGTGTTCCTGTTGCTGCTTGAACCCTTAATTAAAGGGCACCTCTTAATGTTGAACACTTGTTTTCTTCTGATAAGCTAAAGAAAACACAATTAAGACCCTAACTCTTAGGGGAGGCACGCAAACCTCGATTTGCATTCAGATTTCAAACAATTACGCTTTCACCATACCTACTTTTCACGAAGATGTGTTATCGCAAAAAAATACAAACTTAGATTAGATTTGCTTATGCAAATTCACTTGTTGCTAGTGATGCAGAGCAAGTGCGAAGCAAGGTCGTGCCACAGGCAAAGAGCAAGTGCAAAGCAATAAAGCGTACCACAAGCTTTAAGCAACGACTACTACGTGCGAAGCAAGTCGACCGTGCTCTGCATCAACTTGTTGCTAGTAGGATGCACTACGTGACCGTGACCGTGCGAAGGGTCACGGTCACGGTCACGTGCGTAGCATCCTTTACATGCAAAGCAAGTACTATTTTACCACAACATCTTCCCAGCATGTTACAACCCCCTATTGCTTTCGCAAAATGAGTAGAGCTGGTGATTTACACATTATGTGCCAATGTGAAAGGAATTTACCTTTACTGATTCTAATCTGCCTCCGACCACAATTATCAGGCGTATACTCTAACCTGCTGAGTTATATGCCCACTGAAGTTTAGAAAATAGTTTATTTTTGTATTGTTGTGCTACCTAAAGCAACTTGTTGCTGATCTTGCTTTGCTGTGCAAACTTCGGTTAGAAGGGCGGAAGAAGGTAGAAGACCCTTCGCACCAACACAAGCAATTGCTTGTGCGTACTATCACGTGCGTATTAAGATGTTTGCCTTGCTTTGCTGACCGCAGGTAGTGTTGCTTCGCTTACAAGTGTTCTTTGCGCCCTTCTTCCGCCCTTCTAACCGAAGGTAGCACAGCACTACTAGCAATTGCTTGTGATGGTTCGCACTACGTACTTCTTCCGCCCTTCTAACCGAAGTTTGCACGAGCAACTTGTTGCTATACCTTCGGTTAGAAGCAAGGACGCAATAAGCGAAGCAATGAATTGCTTACCACTAGCAACAAGATGGTACGCACTACGTGCGAAGCAAGTCGCAAAGCAATCCCTTTACTCTGCACGCAAAGCTTGTGACCCGTAGCACAAGCTTTCACCATCAGGACAAGCAATTTAAAGCAATACCCGGAACTAATCGGTTGCCCCCTTCTTGCGCCCAAGCAAAATTCTCTTGTTGCTACACGTACTTCTTGCGTGCTTCGCTCGCACAGCGAAGCAATAAGCGAAGCAACTACTTGCACGTGCGAAGCAATTGCGTGCAAAGCTCGCACTAGCAACAAGTTGCTTGTGCGAAGCAAGGACGCAATTGCTATTGAAAGTTTGTGCGTACCAAGCACAGCACAGCACGAAGTTTAAAGTTCCTCCTTTTTCAACGATTCTTGCCTTTTTTGGAGCGAGAAAAGCAACTTATTGGAGTAATAATTAAGAGGGGGTATCATTAAAGGGTAGTTCAAAGTTTGCAACAAATTTGCAGAGGTTGGAAGAGACGTTTTTAAACAATCTTTTAAATCTAGGTGGTTAATGAATTGATTTTCAAGAACACCACCTACAAAGACCAAACTTTTTTCCTTTTCTAGTTGCCTGGCAGATTCTTTAAACCCTTCTATCGTAGAAGCTCCTACTAGAAGGGTAGGCCCCTCTATAAGATAAAAAGCGTTTATTAGCGAGTTTATTCTTGCCGCAGGCACAGGGTTTAAAGTGAACCCTAATTGGTTATTTGCTGACCGCAGGTAGCACGCGCTTTTTTCCGGTAACAGCGAATCGCTTACATTTAAAAGGGATTGCTTGTGCGTAAGGGTGTGACCGTGACGGTGACCGTGCGAAGGGTCACGGTCACGGTCACCAAGTCGCGTAGCAACGGTTATGCTTAACGGGTCACTACCTTCGGTCGCAAAGCGATCCCTTTGCTTTATTGCTTTGCTTATTGCTTCGCGACTTGCTTCGCACGTAGTACTAGTACCACGCAAAGCAAGAGGATAAGTATGAACTGTTTGCTCAACCCCGTGCGAAGCAAGACAACTCTGGGAATAAAAGAGAAACGGATACAGGGCCTTAACAACGGCTTTTGATTTTAAGACTAAAAGTTCAACTTCTGCGCCTTTTAACTTTCTTTTTGTTGTAACACCCTTAACCAACTTGTTGCTATTGCTAGGCACTTGCTTTAGCAACAAATTGCTTTTGGTGCGAGGCAACACAAGTGCTGTACGTTCAAGCAATAAATTGCTGCGCGTGCTACCTGCGGTCAGCAAAGGCAATACTTGCGTCCTTGCCTTTTTTTCTTTGTCCCCCCCTTCGCTTTCGTTGGAAGGGATATCTTGTGTTTCAATCTTTCTAAGTTGAAGCTTGATTGTATCCCATTCTCTTTTGGACAGGTTGTTGAAATGGTAAAAGGATACAAACTGATTGGATTTTAGGATTTCCAAGGTTTTTAAGAGATTTAATTTTTTTCCCGAGATTTTATTCATTTGTTGTGTTTTATGTGACTTGTAAAGTTTCTTGTGGAAGCAAACACTTGGTTTTGGTGAATTCTCTTGTTGCTGGCGTTGCTTCGCTTACAATTGCGTCCGAAGGATCTGTGCTACGTGCAAAGCAATAAGCGTAGCACGCAAGAAGATAGAAGACCCATCCTGTGCTGCGCTACTACCTTCGGTCGCAAAGCAATAAGCAGAGCAAAGGATGCACGAGAAGGGTCACTACCTTTAAGCAACAAGCTTGTGACCCATCCTGTGCCAAGGGTCAGGAAGGGCAAGCTTTTACCATCACTAGCAACAAGAGAATTTTGGTGCGAAGCAACACTAGCAACAAGAGAATTGTACCATCCTGTTGGTATTGCATGATATTTCTCACGTTATGGTAGTGCTGTGCTTGGTACGCACAAAATTTCAATAGCAATTGCTGTGCTACGTACTTCTTCCGCCCTTTTTTCGCACAAGCAACTTGTTGCTAGTGCGAAGCAAGGACGCAATAAGCGAAGGGCGGAAGAAGGTAGCAACAAGGATATTTTGCTTTACGTGACCGTGACCGTGACCGTGCGAAGGGTCACGGTCAACAAGGATATTTTGCTCTGCTTATTGCTTGGCTGTGCTACCTTCGGTTAGAAGGGCGCAAGAAGTACGTATAGCAACAAGAGAATTCGCACCAAGTCGCGCAAGAAGGACAAGGTTGTGTTTAAATTGCTTGGCACACCCTTGTGCCTACCATCACGTGCGTACCAAAGCAACACTAACTGTTTAAATTGATAAAAGCAACTTGATGTGTACCACTACCTGCGCTTCTTTTTGCTGCTTTTGTGCTGTGGCCTTTTTCGCGTCAAAGCAAACTCCCCAAATCTGTGACCTACCATTTCCTCTCTCACTTTCAGGGAAACAAATCTTTTTCCGTTATGGACTTCACAATCAAGACCTACATTTTCTGGCAAGATTACAGAGCGACGTGACCACAACCTAAGTTTGCCACTTTGAAAACCCGTAATTGCCCCTACTTGCTTAAAGTTTTGAACAGCAGAGAGATTTCTTTTTTTAAACTCTCTTGAGCTTCTTAATTCGTTTTGATTTGATCGGCCGTCTAAAAGATTGGTTTTGTCGATTTTTATTTCTGAAAAAGGGCCTTTATAAATAGACCGTGTCATAAAAGATGCAAAGAAAAAGATTTGAGTTGTTGAAGCAACAATTGCGTTTAAATTGCTGTGGTGCGAAGCAACTAGTTGCTTTGTACAGCAATTGCTAAATGCTTCGCTGTGCTACCTACTTCGGTCGACGGTGACCCAATTCTCTTGTTGCTAGTAGGATGCACGGTCACCAAGTTGCGAAGGGCGGAAGAAGGTAATAGTAGCACAAGCTTTAAGCAATTGGTTTTGGTGAATTCTCTTGTGTGCGAAGCAACGTGTTGCTTCTTGCTACGGGTCACAATTGCGTCCTTGCTTCGCACTAGCAACAAGTTGCTCGTGCAAACTTCGGTTAGAAGGGCGGAAGAAGGTAGAAGACCCGTCCTGTGATGCTTCGCACGGTCAGGATGCACGAGAAGGGTCACTACCTTTAAGCAAGACAACGCCTGTTTTTTTCGTGACCCTGTGCTTTGTGTGACGTGCGAAGCAAGTACTGTGGTGTGCTTTGCTGTGCTGTGCTGACCGCAGGTAGTGTTGCTTCCCTTACAATAAGCGTACCACGCAATTGCTTCGCATGCGCAAGAAGGGCGCAAAAAGCACACCACAGTACTTGTGACCCGTAGCAAGAAGCAACACTACCTTCTTCCGCCCTTCGCTTATTGTAAGGGAAGCAACACTACCTGCGGTCAGCACAGCAAAGCAAAGGACTGGCGTACGTCACGCCCTACTTCCAGAGGCAACCTCTTTAGGCCCTTAAGTGAAACTCAAGGTAGGTATTGTATACTTTTTTCTAAAAAGAATAAGCCTGCTATCGGAATTGAACCGATAACCGTCGGTTTACAAAACCGATACTCTACCAGTTGAGCTAAGCAGGCTTTATGTTTTCCAGGTTGCACAAGTGGTACGTACTTCGGTCGACCGTGCTCTGCATCAACTTGTTGCTAGTAGGAAGCACAACCTTTAAGCAAGTGTTGCTTTTGCTTTGCAATCCCTTTGCATGTGCAGCAATATATTGCTTGGCACTTGCTTTTCACGCGCAACATTATTTTTTACAACTCGTACTGATTGTTGGGTGTTGCCTTGTCTTTGCTACGGGTGCAAAAGGATTGCGCCCATCCTACGGACGCAACTTGTTGCTAGTTACCTTAAATTCATTTGTTGCTAGTGATGCAGAGCAAGTGCGAAGCAAGGTCGTGCTACGTGTTGCTTGGCTTACAGTAAGCGAAGGGCGGAAGAAGGGCGCAAAGTGCAAGAAGGAAGGACGGGTCACGTAAAGCTTTCACGGGTCACGGTTAGAGTCAGTGGAAAATAATGAAGAAAGTAGAACTTCGTGCTTGGAAAGATTCGAACTCTCAGCTTTCAAATCCGTAGTTTGACACTCTATCCGATTGAGTTACAAGCACTATCATGAAATTGTTTTGTTGACTTGCTTAAAGCTTTACGTGACGGTGACCGTGACCCTTCGCACGGTCACGGTCAACAAGGATATTTTGCTTTTTTTATTGCTTCGCTGTGCTTGCTGACCGTAGGTAGCACAAGGGCGGAAGAAGGTAGTATAGCAACAAGTTGCGTCTGTAGGATGGGCGCAATCCCTTTGCACCCGTATCATCACGTAGCACAATAAGAAGTTAGTTTACTGTAAAACGAGTTATTGCTTATTACGCGCCCTTCATTTTTCGTCCTTTATTTTTCGTTTTTCGTCCATCCTTTGGACAAAGGACGAAGCGTATTATTTTGCTTACAACTCTACCCTGTAAACTCTATACTATTGCCTTTGCTACGGTAAAAGCAAAGAACAGACATAGGCTGTACAAGCGTTGTAATACAAGTGTTATTTCCAAAGAAAAGATTGAGGTTAGAGGCAGAATCGAACTGCCATCACAAGATTTGCAATCTCATACATTAGCCTTTATGCTACCTAACCAGGTGGCAAGCAAGTGATGGTACAATTCTCTTGTTGCTGATCTTGCTTTGCTGTGCGAGCGAAGCACGCAAGAAGGTAGAAGACCCGTCCTTGCTTTGCACAGATGGGCCAATGAATTGCTTTTTGCTCTTTGCGCCCTTCTTCCGCCCTTCGCTTATTGTAAGCCAAGCAACACGTAGCACGACCTTGCTTCGCACGTAACTGCCAACAAGAGAATTGTTACCTTCAATTCACTTGTTGGTAGGGATTGCTTTGCACTTGGTACATGCGAAGCAATCCCTGTGCAAGAATTGCATCCTGTGCTGTGCTGTGCTTGGTACGCACAAGGGCGGAATTGCTTCGCGTGCGCAAGAAGGGCGCAAGAAGGGCAACCTTTAAGCAACACAACGCAATAGTAACAAGTTGCTTGTGTTTTTTTAGCAAACGGGTATTGGTTAGAATGTTTGCCCTATGAAACAGAGATGCTCACTATCGGACTCGAACCGATAACCTGAAAGGTACAAATTTTGAGTCTGCCGTGTTTACCTGTTTCACCAAGTGAGCTGCTTTTTTGCCTACCTTTAAAAAGCCGTTTTCTTAAGATCCATTGTTGTGCTACCTACTTGCTTTTATTGCATGCGAAGCAACACTACCTGCGGTCAGCACAAGCAATGGAGCAATTGCTACCCATACTTTGCTACGCTTTACGTGCAAAGCAATCCCTTTGCACCCGTAGCAAGCGGTCGTGCCAGCGAAGCACGCAAGTAGGAGACGCAACAAGTTGTGTGTGTTTTTTTCTCCTACAAGAAATACAAATGCAACCAACGCTTTCCTTATTTGCCACCCTTGACTTAAAAGTGGTTGCTTTGCATGTCTTGCTTAAAGGTTGTGTTGCCTTACTACGTGCGAAGCAAGTCGACCGTGCTCTGCATCAACTTGTTGCTTTTGCTTTGCTTATTGCTTCGCTGTGCTACCTTCGGTCGCGAAGCACGCAAGAAGAGAGTATAGCAACAAGTTGCGTCCGTAGGATGGGCGCAATCCCATCCATGCAAAGCAAGGACGCACCCTATGCACTAGCAACAAGAGAATTCACAAGTGTTGCCTTTGCTTATTGCGTCCTTGCTTCGCACATGCGAAGCAAGTGCTGACCGCAGGTAGTGTTGCTTCCCTTACAATAAGCAAACCACAATTCACTTGTTGCTATACTCTCTTCTTGCGTGCTTCGCGACCGAAGGTAGCACAGCGAAGCAATAAGCAAAGCAAGGACAAGGTAGTATAGCAACAAGAGAATTCGCACAGGGTACAATCCCTACCAACAAGAGAATTGTTACCTTCAATTCACTTGTTGCTAGTGATGCAGAGCAAGTGCGAAGCAAGGTCGTGCTACCTTCGGTTAGAAGGGCGGAATTGGTTCGCATGCGCAAAGAGCAAAAAGCAATTCATTGGTGCGAAGAGTCACTAGCAACAAGAGAATTGTACCATCACTTGTATTGCTTAAAGCAACACTTCTTTCGTTTGGTACGCTTTATTGCTTAAAGGTTGTGTTGCCTTACTACGTGCGAAGCAAGTCGACCCTTCTTGCTCTGCATCACGTGCGAAGCATTCAGCGTAGCACAGGCTACAAGTGACCCGTCCTGTGCTGCGCTACTACCTTCGGTCGCAAAGCAATAAGCAGAGCAAAGGATGCACGCAATCCCTTTGTACCCTGTGCTACGGGTCACCATCACTAGCAACAAGTGAATTGCAGCGTAGAACGCTTTACGTGACCGTGACCGTGCGAAGGGTCACGGTCACGGTCAACAAGGATATTTTGCTATGCGACCGAAGGTATAGCAACAAGAGAATTCGCACTACTACGTGCAAAGCAATAAGCGAAGCAATAAGCGAAGCATTCAGCGCAACAATAACAAAACTCAATAATTTTTTATGACCTTATTTGATCACTTAAAGGAAATACGAGAAAGGTTTCTCTATTTAGTTTTCTCGTTAACTCTTACTTTTACTATTTATCTATTTAAATCTAAAGAATCCCTCTTCCTATTTGTGTACCCTTTTTTACAGAGCAAACGAGAATTTGTTTTCATAGAAGTAACAGAAGGGGTTTTAAGCACTTTGAAAGTTTGTTTTTTGTTTTCTATTTTGTCTATTATACCTTTTCTTCTCTATCATTTCTATACTTTTCTGTCTCCTACTTTTCATAAATCTGAAGATTATAAGGCAAGAGGTTGGCTTTTTTACTCTTTTTTTTTGTTTGTTTTTGCTGGATTTTTCACTTTTGTTTTTGTGTTGCCTTTCTTGTCTAAATTCCTTCTTCTTTTTGAAATTCAAATGAATGGTTTTACAATGGAGCTGCAGCCAAGGATGGTTTCATATGTAAATTGGTTGCAGAGTGTGCTTCTTTTCACTGTACTTTTTTTCCAACTTCCTCTTGTCTTTTCTCTTCTTTTTTACTATTCAGCGTTAAAAAGCTCTGCTCTTTGTAAAAATAGAAAGGTAATCTTTTTTGTTCTTTTGCTATTAGCAGCTTTTGTGTCTCCTCCTGATCTTGTTATAGAATCCCTAATCTTCAGCCTTTTTTTCTTGTTTGCCGAGATTATTATCTGGATAGGCTTTTTATTTGAGAAGAATTTTTAAGAGAGTGTAACGCAAGCAACTTGTTGCTGGTGTTGCTTCGCTTACAATTGCTTTGCTTATTGCTTTGCTTATTACTTTGCTTATTGCTTCGCACGTAGTAGTAGAAGACCCTTCTTGCTACGGGTCACCAAGTGTTTGCTAAAAGAAAACACAAGTTTGTGCTGAATGCTTCGCGACTACGTGACCGTGACCCTTCGCACGGTCACGGTCACGTGGTGCGAGCAAAGGTTTTAATTGCTTTGCATCACGCAATCTTTTCAGAACAGGAGGAAGTGTTACCTTTGCTCTGCTACGTGTTGCTTCGCTTACAAGTCGCGTACCACGCAAGAAGGTAGTAGCGTAGCACAGGCTACAAGTGTAACAACGAGCTTGTGCGTACCGTCACGAAGATTGACGCGTCTTGTTGAAACTCCGTAGAAATTGCGTTGTGCCTATGGCAAGTAACAACGATGTTAACAGCAACCGTGCACTTGTCCTTGCTTTGCACACAAAAGTGTTTTTGTTCTTTGCTTTAAATTGCTTTTTGCTCTGCATCACTCTTGCCCGTGCGAAGCAATTCCGCCCTTTGCTGTGCTGACCGCAGGTAGTGTTGCTTGGCTTACAATAAGCGTACCACGCAAGAAGGTAGCACAACACTACCAAGTGCTACCTACTTGCTTGACTTGGTGCGAAGGGTCACGTAGCACAAGCAAGTGTTCTGATTTACAAGCAAGTGTTGCTTCTTGCTCTGGGTCACAATTGCTTTACTACGTGCGAAGCAAGTCGACCCAATTCTCTTGTTGCTAGTAGGATGCACTACCTTCTTGCGTGGTACGCTTATTGTAAGCCAAGCAACACTACCTGCGGTCAGCACAGCGAAGCATTCAGCGCAGCACAAGGGTTGTGGTCGGTAGTAAAAAGCAAGACTACCTTCTTCCGCCCTTCGCTTATTGTAAGCCAAGCAACACTACCTGCGGTCAGCACTTGCTTCGCATGTGCGAAGCAAGGACGCAAGGACGAGTTTCAACAAAAACAAGGTCAAAAGGCGCAGAAAGTGGAGTATTGGCACCCAACAAGAAGTTGTACGCCTGGCAATCTTGCATTTTCAAGAATAAAAAGAAATAAGTCCCATTCCCCCGGCTTTTTAAATTCAAGAAACAGCGTCATTTTGCTTTGTTTCCATTGAAAATGCTCTCTGGATTTTTTATCAATATGTGGTGATCTTAGCACAGTAAACATTTTTCGCTTTGTAGGGAATGAAAAGTATTTCTCAATTCTCTTGTTGCTAGTGTTCTCATTTACCAGCAAGCCCTTGATATACCTGTTAATTGCCAATATGGCGGCCTTGCTTTTGTTTATAGAAAGAGAATCGTATGATCTTATTTCAACACTAATCAATATTGGTATCCACATAAATCTATTTTGAGAGTCCTCTTTTGTGATGGTGAAAGGTTGTGGTACGGGTCACAAACATTGGTACGCGAATGTTTTGCACGTGCATCCGTTTGTACCCTATGCATAGGGTGCAAGTGGAGCAAAATATCCTTGTTGACCATGACCCTTCGCACGGTCACGGTCACACCCTTACGCACAAGCAGGCGTTGCTTAAAGGTTGTGACCCGTACCACAACCTTTCACCATCACGTGCATCTGTTAGCAAGTCCGTACCCTTGGGTGCCGTTCTTCTCACGTGAAGCCTAAGCAACTCGTTGGTGTTGCTTGCAACTCGCTAAGGACAACCTTTTGAACACTTTTGTGTGTATCCTGATGCGCAGCACAGGACGCAACACTTGTGTTTTTTTTAGCAACAACCTTTGAATAGGCACGCAGTTGTTGCCATACGGTTGCTTAAAGCTTTGCGTGCAAAGCAATCCCTAGCAACAAGTGAATTATGCGTAGCAAGACGGGTGCTGTGCTTATTGCTTTGCACCTATAGCAACAAGTTGCTTCACCATCAAGAAAAATGCAAGTATTGGTACGCTGAATGCTTCGCGACCCAAGGTAGTGCATCCTACGGACGGGTCACGTAGTGCATCCTACGGACCGGTCACGTGTGTTCAAAGCAATTGCGTGCGAATTCTCTTCTTGCTATACGTACTTCTTGCGCCCTTCTAACCGAAGGTAGCACAGCCAAGCAATAAGCAGAGCAAAATATCCTTGTTGACCGTGACCCTTCGCACGGTCACGGTCACGTAATGTTTGTGATCCGTAGCACAACCTTTCACCATCACCCTTTATCTTGTTTTTTTATTATTTCACAATTTCTTTTTTTCTTCTTGTTGCTTGTCGTTGGTGATCCTACGGACGCAACACTTGGTGACCCGTAGCAAGAAGGGTTTTCTACCTTTGGTCGCAAAGGGATTGTGACCCGTAGCAAGAAGCAACACTAGCAACAAGTTGCTTGAACAAGAATACTAGCAATTGCTGTGCTACCTTCGGTTAGAAGGGCGCAAGTAGTTGCTTCGCGACTTGCTTCGCACGTATAGCAACAAGTTGCTTTTGCTTGCCAATTATTTTATATTTTCAAAAAAAAAGTTGGCATAGTTCTTGCTTCGCACAAGGCCTATCCCTTGATAAGGTTAATAAATTCGACAGCTATTGTTCCCCGCACCCTATAGTAGATCACTAAAAGTGCTAGCCCTATTGCTGACTCGGCAGCTGCAACAGTTAACACAAAAAGTGCAAAAAGTTGACCTATCATGTCATCAAGGTAAACCGAGAATAGAAGAAAGTTAAGGTTGACGGCAAGAAGCATAAGCTCTATTGACATCAACATAATGATAATGTTTTTCCTATTTAGGAAGATGCCCCAAATCCCAAGCAAAAACAATATCATGGATACAAAAATATACTTTACTAAATCCATACTTGGTAGTTTTATTGGAGTTTAATTCACTTGTTGCTAGTTACCTTCAATTCACTTGTTGCTAGTGATGCAGAGCAAGTGCGAAGCAAGGTCGTGCTGTGCCTATGGCAAGAAGCACGCAAAGAGCAAAACCAATTCCTCCTGTTTTTTTTCTTAGCAAATGAAAGGGCGTGTTTGCTAAAAAAAACGCGCGTGTTCTACTTGAAGCTTACCATGTGGCATGTGTTGCCTTTGCTCTGCACTAGCAACAAGAGAATTCGCACAGGGTACAAGTGCAAAGCAAGACGACAGCACTTGCTGGTGCTGCTGTGCTTGCTTGTGCTGTGCTACCTTCGGTTAGAAGGGCGCAAGAAGCACGCAAGTAGTTTGCACAAGGGCGCAATTGTGTGCATCCTGACCGTGCGAAGGGTCACAGGACGCAACACGCGCAATTGCTTTGCATCACAAGGTTTAAAGAATAAGAATACAAAACAATTGGGTTGTGGTTGTGGTTGTGGTTGCTTTGCCACAACCACAACCACAACCACAACCACAATACGCTTCCTAAGACACTTTCCCTACTGTTTTGCCAAATTCTCTAGTGTTTTGTTCAAAAACCTGTTGGCGTTTCACATAAACCCCTTTGTGCTGTGTCAACACAATGGCGCCAATCATAGCAACTAGCAAAATTAAGCTTGCCACTAGAAAGTAATAGAAGTAGTAGGTATAGACTAAGATTCCTACGCTTTCGATGTTGCTTAGATTCTCTACCAATAGAGAGTATTGTGTAAAGGCAGTTGCTGATAAAGGTTCATCATCTCTCCATAAAAGGGGAATCAAATCATTGTCCACTATCAGAAAAACTTCAAACAAAAAAATTAACCCTAGCAGGCCACCAATAGGCAAATATCTAAGTTTCTTTTCGTTGATCTCTGCAAGCTTGATGTTTAACATCATAACAACGAATAAGAAAAGGACTGCAATGGCCCCCACATAAACCACTAAGAAAACCATTGCAAAGAAATCTAACCCTAGAAGTATCAAAAGTCCGGCTACATTAAAGAAAACAAGTATTAGAAAGAGTACTGAATAAACAGGGTTTCGTGCTTGTATCACCATCAACCCAGAAATTAAAGCGAGACTTGCAAAAAAATAAAAAAGTGTGTTCATAAATCTCAAACTCTTGATAAGGAAACAACCTTATTGTTGCTTAACCAACTTGTTGCTAGTGATGCGTGACCGTGCGAAGGGTCACAGGGTGCAAAGTAAATGAAAACACTTGCGTCCTGTGACCCTTCGCACGGTCAGGATGCACAATTCTCTTGTTGCTATTGCATGATTCTTGCTACGTGACCGTGACCGTGACCGTGACCCTTCGCACGGTCACGGTCAACAAGGATATTTTGCTTGGCTTATTGCTTGGCTTATTGTAAGCCAAGCAATAAGCAGAGATCCTTCGGACGCAACATATGGTGAAAGCTTTACGTGCAATCCCTAGCAACAAGTTGCTTATGCAAAGCAAGGGCGCACCCTGTGCCAAGGGTCACCATCACACGTGACCGTGACCCTTCGCACGGTCACGGTCACGGTCACCAAGTGGTACGGGTCACGTGTGTTGCCTTTGGCTACAAGTGCAAAGCAAGTGTTGCCTTTGCTCTGCACGCGTAGAACAGGGTACAAGTGCAAAGCAAGTGTTGCCTGACCCTATGCACAGGGTACAAGTGTTGCCTGACCCTATGCACAGGGTACAAGTGCAAAGCAAGGCACAGAATTAGGGATTATATTTATTCTTCTTGCTTTACGTACTTCTTCCGCCCTTTGCTTATTGTAAGCCAAGCAACACTACCTGCGGTCAGCACAGATCCTTCGGACACAATAAGCGTAAGGGTCCCTGCCCTTCCGTTTGCTAAAAAAAACACAAGCAAACAGAAGAAGGCAAAAAGCTGATAAGGCTTTGTGTTCATCCTACGGACGCAACACCTGGTACTTACTTGCTGTGCATCCTACTAGCAACAAGAGAATTGGGTCACGTAGTTGCTTTGTACCACAAGCAATTGCTGTGCTACGTACTTCGGTCGACCGTGCATCCTTTGCTCTGCTTATTGCTTTGCGACCGAAGGTAGTAGCGCAGCACAGGACGGGTCAACAAGGATATTTTGCTATGCACTACCAACAAGTTGCTTTGCACGTAGTAGTTGCTTAAACCATTTAGTGAAGATTTATGGCATCATTCAAGTAAATGCAAATTAGAATGGTAAATACATAAGCTTGTAAACAAGCTACCCCGATCTCAAGACCTGTCAGAGCGAAAACAACTCCAAAAGGAATTACAGAAGCAAAAGCTAAAACGCCTCCTACAGACAACATAGTCCATGCAAAACCACTCAAAATCTTAACTAAGGTGTGGCCTGCCATCATGTTTGCAAATAGACGGACCCCTAAACTTACGGCACGGAAACAATATGACACAAGCTCTAATACAACAAGCAACGGAGCCAGGGCTAGAGGAGCTCCTTTTGGCAGCAGGAAGCTAAAAAAATGTAATCCGTGTTGCTGAAACCCAACGCATGTAACCCCTATAAACAAGGACAAGGAAAGACCAAAAGTAACAACTAGATGACTTGTCGTAGTGAAGCTGTAAGGTATCATTCCAATTAAATTGGAGAAAAGTAAAAACACAAAAATTGTAAAAATCAAAGGAAAAAATCTTTTTCCTTGGCCACCTATCTGCTCTTCAACTAAACTCACGACAAATTCCGTGATCATTTCCACTAGAGACTGCCAACGGGATGGCACTAAGAAGCCACCATTTTGTGTGACCATTTGAAACAGAGTTAACACTAGCCCTATAGTTAGCAATAGGAATAGAGAGGAGTTAGTGAATGACAGATAAAAATGACCTATTCGTATAGGCACTAAGCTAATAATAGAGAATTGCTCTAAAGGTGTAAACAACATAAAAAGAGAGATTTTTCGTGTTTTGTGTCTCTTAATGAAAGAGTTTATGCTTTTTCTTGATGGTGAAAGCTTGTGCTACGCTGAATGCTTTGCGACTTGCTTCGCACGTAGTGCGAAGGGTCACATAGTGCGTACCATCACTTGCTACGTGACCGTGCATCCTACTAGCAACAAGAGAATTGGGTCACGGGTCACGTAGCACGCTACAAGCAACTTGCTTCTGGCTACTTGCGTGCTTCTTGCCTGTGGCACGACCTTGCTTCGCACTTGCTCTGCATCACTAGCAACAAGTGAATTGAAGGTCAGTACCAACAAGTAAATTGTGCATCCTGATGCGCAGCACAGGACGGATGTGTTTCTCAGAGTGACAGGATTCGAACCTACGACCTTCTGTTAGGATAGGTAAGCTTTTCCAAGCGTTCCCCCCTTTAGAACCGTACATGCAAGTTTCCTTGCATACGGCTCAAGCAGTTTGTCTTATCTTAATAAAAAAGTGCTTTCCTTGCTTTACGTGACCCTTCTTGCTACGGGTCACCAAGTCGCGTACCATCACCCTTTAAGGCGAGAAAAACACAAGCCCTGTTTGTGTAGAAACGGCTTGTTTGGCCTTGTGTTCCTATAAAAGAGAAACAAGTGTTGCGTATTTTTCTATGAGTTGTGCTGAATGCTTCGCGACTACGTGACCGTGACCGTGACCCTTCGCACGGTCACGGTCACGGTCACGTAGTGCGAGCGTAGCACGCAAGAAGGTAGTAGCACAAGCAAAGCTTGTGCTACTTATATTAGGGGAAAAATACGCAAAAAAAGGGATTGCATTGCTGACCGTAGGTAGCACAAGCAATCCCTTTTTTTTCACCAACAAGAGACTTGCTTCTTGCTTTGTTTTATTGGTGAATTCTCTTGTTGCTAGTGACCCTTCGCACGAGAAGGGTCGACCGAAGGTAGTAGTGCATCCTACGGACGGGTCACTCTTTGTGAATTGAATTGATAACAAACTACCCATGCTCAAGTAAGCGGTTTTTAAACCTAGACCAAAAGGCCTTATCCCTCCTGTTACTGGAAGGCTTTTGCTTTTTGAGCTGTCCTTTGCCCTTATAGCGGTGCATGGCGTTGCCGCCATGTCTCCAGGAAAAATAGAAAAAGATGTGGTACTGTTGCTTTACAAGAATTCTTTGTACTACTACTTTCTTGCGTGGTACGCTTATTGCTTTGCTTATTGCGTCCTTGCTTCGCACAAGCAACTTGTTGCTAGTGCGAGCGAAGCACGCAAGAAGGTAGTAGTAGCACAGCAAAGCAGTAAGTCCCTATGGCAAGTAGCAAACAGGTGACCCGTGACCCAATTCTCTTGTTGCTAGTAGGGTGCACGGTCACGCAACACAACCTTTCTATTGAAAACATACTTTTTCTCGACGGAGCCATAAGGGTTTACCGTGTCCCAAACAGTGAACTAGTACATGCATTCCTTAGAACCAATCTATACTGCGATGGAGGTAATATAACCTGCGATGCTGTATGGGAACGTAACAGCATCCTCTCCATTTTTCAAAACCTCCTACCTGCAAGGAACTTGTTGCTAGTTACGTGCGAAGCAAGGTCAGCGTAGCAAGTGCAATGCAATAAAGAATACCAAGAGCAAAGCACGCAAGTAGCAAAGGATGCTACGTGACCCGTCCTGTGACCCTTCGCACGGTCAGGATGCACGCGAAAACTTTAGGCAACAACAACGCTGGTGCTGTGCTACGTGACCGTGCATCCTACTAGCAACAAGAGAATTGGGTCGCCAAGTCGCGAAGGGCGGAAGAAGGTATAGCTCTTGCTTTGTTCGTAGTGCTGTGCTGACCGCAGGTAGTGTTGCTTGGCTTACAATAAGCGAAGCACGCAAAGAACATAAGCAAATACGCAGCCTAAACAATTGTTCACTCTCGTTGTTCATAGATGCATGGTAAAAAGCAGGTTTTTATCTAAGCCCTTTTAAATTGTACCCTTAGTCTTGCAATTGTTACTTTTTCAAACAAACGATTGAAACAGTAAACATTTTCTTATCTTACCCTGCTTTCTCTTAAACTCTCGCCCTACTTCAAGGTTTACGTGACGGTGACCGTGACCCTTCGCACGGTCACGGTCAACAAGGATATTTTGCTACCCTTATTGCGTCCTTGCTTCGCACATGCGAAGCAAGTGCTGACCGCAGGTAGTGTTGCTTCCCTTACAATAAGCAAACCACAATTCTCTTGTTGCTATACTCTCTTCTTGCGTGCTTCGCGACCGAAGGTAGCACAGCGAAGCAATAAGCAAAGCAAGGACAAGGTAGTATAGCAACAAGAGAATTCGCACGTGACCCGTAGCAAGAAGGGTTCCACGTAAAGTAGGTAAAAAACAAGAAAGCCAAATGCAAGGACTAGAGGGTGTGAAAAAATACTCAAGCTTCACACCCCTTTATTGCTAAAGACGCATGTTGAGTTGGACTAGGATGGAGGTTACATCCTGTGGCTTTCCATCCACATTTCACTGTTTGGTTTTCACGTCGCACGTTCCCAAAACAGACGCGCTACCGACTGCGCTACACTCTGGCTTTTTCACTCTAATCAACAATCTTACAGCTATATATTTGACTAACCAGCCCATTAGCAATAAGTTTTGCCGTCTATTACATGCAAAGCAATCTCATCCTACGGGTCAAACCCGTACCAAGAAGCAACACGTGCGGACAAAGGGAATCGAACCCGTATCCTCTGCTTGGAAGGCAGACAATTTGCCATTAATCCATATCCGCTAATGTTTGCTTGTGTTTCAGTTTATGGTTACGTGACGTGCTACCTACTTGTACCCTTACGTGTTGCTTCGCTTACAAGGTCAGCATAGGGTGCAACACAAGCAATTGCTTGTCGTTGCTTAAAGCTAGTGACCCTTCTCGTGCCAAGGGTCACTAGCAACAAGAGAATTCACCAAAACCAAGTGTTGCTTTTGCTAGGCACGCAAAGGTTGTTTTTCTTTTTTAGCAAACACAAGTGCGTTTCTATAAAAGAAAAACAAGTGCTAAGCAAAATATCCTTGTTGCTATACTACCTTGTCCTTGCTTTGCTTATTGCTTCGCTGTGCCACCTTCGGTCGCGAAGCACGCAAGAAGAGAGTATAGCAACAAGAGAATTGTGGTACGTTTATTGCTTTGCTTTGCTGTGCTGACCGCAGGTAGTGTTGCTTGGCTTACAATAAGCGAAGGGCGGAAGAAGTACGTAGCACAAGCAACTTGTTGCTAGTGCGAAGCAAGGACGCAATAAAAAAAGCAACTACTTGCTTTTATTGGTGACCGTGCATCCTACTAGCAACAAGAGAATTGGGTCACGGGTCGACCGAAGTACGTACCACAAGCTTTAAGCAACACGTGCTTTGCTCATAGAAAGTTATTGTCCTTTTTCCAGTTGTTCCCACGGACTAGAGAAATCAAAGTAACGCAGTTCTTGAGTTACTTCAACTGGCTCTTGAATCACTCTTTTTTCAGAGTCATCATAACGAACTTCAACATAACCGGTCAGAGGAAAGTCTTTTCTCAGTGGATGGCCTTGAAACCCATAATCAGTTAAGATTCTTCGTAAATCGGGATGGTTGGAAAAGAAAACTCCAAACATGTCCCAGACTTCCCGTTCCCACCAGGCGGCAGAAGAGTACAAAGGGGTTACCGAAGAGATTGGAGTGATCTCATCAACAAGAGTTTTTACCCTTACTCTCGAGTTATATTGCACGCTTAAAAGATTGTAAACCAGCTCAAAACGTACCTCCCTTGATGGGTAGTCGACAGCAGTTAAGTCAACTAAAACTTTGTATTGGGTATTGATATGTTTCTTCAATACACTTAAAAAAGGCACAACAAACTGAGGCTTAATATAGAAAGTTTCTTCACCTTTGCTAGAAACGTGATAATTGATCCATTTGGGTACGATTCTTATAAGAGAGGTTGAAAATTTGGATAACATTTTATCTAACTTGAAATCTTTTTGTGTTTGCTAAATGCTTTGCGACCCAAGGTAGTGCCGGGTTAACCGGTAGTTGGACCGTAGGTAGCACAAGAGTTTTGTGTGAAACAAAACTTGTTGTAGCCAAAGGCAACACACGTGACCGTGCGAAGGGTCACAAGGGTGTGATGGTGAAGCAACTTGTTGCTATACCTTCGGTCGCACAGCACAGATGTAGGGAAAGCAACTTGTTGCTAGGGATTGCTTTGCTGTGCCATAGGCAAGAAGGTAGTAAAGCTCACCATGTGTTGCACCCTATGCTGACCGAAGGTAAGTCTACAATCCCGTGTTTTTTTTTTAGCAAACACGCAATATGTTGTTACGCTGACCTGCGTGACCCTTCGCACGGTCACGGGTCACCTAGCAAAACAAGTTGCTTGTGCATCCTACAAACGCAAAACCCTCTTTCTTTCTTTTTTACCTACAGTTGCTGATCTTGCTTTGCTGTGCAAACTTGGGTTAGAAGGGCGGAAGAAGGTAGAAGTGACGGTGACCCGTCCTGTGCTGCGCTACGTACTTCTTCCGCCCTTCTAACCCAAGTTTGCACGAGCAACTTGTTGCTAGTGCAAAGCAAGGACGCAATAAGCAGAGCAAAGGATGCACGGTCACCAAGTCAACAATTGCCTGTTTGTACAAAGTAAGTTTTATTACCACTTGCGTGCATCTTACGGACGCAACACGTACCGCATTGGAACCCTGTGCTGTGCTGTGCGAGCGAAGCACGCAAGAAGGGTGTAAGTCTCGCACTAGCAACAAGTTGCTTGCGTGACCCTTCGCACAAACAACTTGTTGGTACACGCAAGCAACTTGTTGCTAGTGCTTACCCTTATGCAAAGCAAAGGGTAAGGGTGACCCGTAGCAAAAAGCAATTTGTGGCTACTACCTTGGGTCGCAAAGAAATAAATTGCGTTTTTGCTACGCAGAAGCATTGCTACGTGACTTGGTGACCCGTAGCAAGAAGGGTCACACCCTTTTATTGCTTTGCACCTAGCACGTGACCGTGACCCTTCGCACGGTCACGGTCAAGTGTTTTTTTTTAGGAAAGGCAAATTAATTCCTAGCTCCAATCTAGAGCTCCTTTTCGCCATTCATAAACGAAACCAACTGTTAAAATTAGTAGGAAAACCATCATAGACCAAAACCCAAAAAAACCCACCCTATTAAGCGTTAAAGCCCAAGGAAACAAGAAGGTTACTTCCAAATCAAAGATTATAAAAAGAATGGCTACTAGATAGAATTGCACGTCAAATCGGCTTCGAGCATCATCGAAAGGGTCGAAACCACACTCGTAAGCTGATATCTTTTCTGGGTCTGCTTTTCGTGTGGCAAAAACAAAAGAAAGTCCTAATATCACTAGAGCCAAAGCGGAAGCTATTAAGAAGTAAATAAATATTGAAACGTATTCTACCATTGTTGAAACACTTTGTTATTTGTTGGTTCAAGAGTTTGTACCCTCAGCGGCACAAAAGAAAAGAACACGTGATAAAAGGAAAACAAGTGCTTGTTGCTCGTAAATCAAAACACAAGCAACAAGCACTTGTTTTCCTTTTATAGGAACGCACAGAATTAAAGCAATCCTTACGCTTTATTGCGTGCATCCTACTAGCAACAAGAGAATTGGGTCACGTAAGGCACTTGCTACTTGCTACTTGTCACAGGCACTTATTGCTTTGCGACCGAAGAGAGTAAAGCTGTAAGTGCATCCGTTTGTACCCTTACGTGTTGCTTCGCTTACAAGGTCAGCATAGGGTGCAAGTAAAGCAAAATATCCTTGTTGACCGTGACGGTGCGAAGGGTCACGGTCACGGTCACGTAAAGCTTTTCGCATGTACTGTGCAAAGCAATTTAAAAGCAATATATTGGTTAAAGCTAGTGACTCTTCTTGCTACGGGTCACCAAAACCAATTGCTTAAAGCTTGTGCTACTACGTACTTCTTCCGCCCTTCTAACCGAAGTTTGCACAATTCTCTTGTTGCTATACCTTCGGTTAGAAGCAAGGACGCAATAAGCAAAGCAATAAAGCAAAACAGGCGTGCCAATTGCTTCTTGCTCTGCTTTATTGCGTGCCAAGGGTCTTCGTGCAAAGCAAGATCAGCAACAAGTTGTTTTACCTTGGGTCGCAAGACACTTGTTTTTAACAGTTGCTTGTGCTACTGGTCACGCAACTCGTGACCCGTAGCAAGAAGCAACACTAGCATGTGTTGCACCCTATGCTGACCTTGTAAGCGAAGCAACACGTAAGGGTACTACCTGCGGTCAGCAAGTCTTGCTTTGCTGACCGCAGGTAGTACCCTTACGTGTTGCTTCGCTTACAATAAGCGTAGCACGCAATTGCTTCGCACGCGCAAGTTTCCTTGCTTACGCGGCATTTCCTACCAACTGCTCTTGCTCAGCACGAGTTTCTGGAGTGTTTTTATAATGGATCAAAAAGTGTTCTACCTTTCCTAAAAGTGGTATGAAGACCAAAAAATAAAGGAAAAAGTAAACAGAAGCCAGTTGACCTATTAACACGTAAGGGTCTTCTACAGGTTTCAGCCCTATCCAAACCAGAACTACACAATCAGCCACTAAGAGCCAAAACAACTTTTTGTGTATTGGTCGAAATGTAGAACTTCTAGTTTGTGCTGTGTTGATGAAAGGCAATGCAAGAAGAGCTATAAAAACTAAAGCAATAGCCGCAACACCCCCTAGCTTGTTAGGTATGCTACGTAATATAGCATAAACCCATAGAAAATACCATTCTGGCACAATGTGTGCTGGTGTAGACATCGGGTTAGCCGGTATGTAGTTGTCTGGGTGACCTAGAAAATTAGGGTAAAAGTAAACAAAGAAAGAGAAAAAGATAAAAAAAAAGATCCAACCCACAAGGTCCTTTACGTAAAAGTAGGGATAGAAAGGCACTTTGTCTACAGCCGAGTTAGTACCTAAAGGGTTGTTGCTTCCATACTGGTGCAACGCCGCTATGTGAACTATAGAAGCACCTGCAATTAGGAAAGGCAAAAGGTAATGCAAGCTATAAAAGCGATTAAGGGTAGCATTGTCTACTGAAAAACCTCCCCACAACCATGTTACTATGCTATCACCTACAACTGGGATTGCACTCGCCAAACTTGTAATTACCGTTGCTCCCCAAAAGCTCATTTGGCCCCAAGGAAGTACGTACCCGATAAAGGCAGTGATAATCATTAAAAGAAGGATTATAACTCCAATACACCATACCACCTCTCGAGGAGAAGAATAACTCGCGAAGTAAAGGTTTCGAAAAATATGCATGTAAACAACAACGAAAAACATACTTGCCCCATTAGCATGCATGTAACGAAGTAGCCATCCACCCTCCACATCTCGCATAATGTGCTCTACGCTCAAAAAGGCAAGGTCTACATGTGGTGTGTAATGCATCGCTAGAAAGATACCTGTAGCTATTTGAATCATTAAGCAAAGGCCAGCAAGGCTTCCAAAGCCCCACAGGTAATTAATGTTACTTGGAGTTGGGTAATCTATTAAATGAGCGTTGACAACCGATAAGGCAGGTTGTTTAAGAATTGATAGTCTTTTCATAAATAATTAAAATGTTTTTGTTGAGTGCTTTGCGACCCAAGGTAGTACCCTGTGGTACGCTGAATGCTTCGCACGTGATGCAGAGCAAGAAGGGTCGACTTGCTTCGCACGTAGTAAGGCAACACATGCTGCCGTTGTTTTGCGTCCGTAGGATGGACGTGCTACGGGTCAAGTGTCGCTTCTTGGTACTCTTTATTGCTTTGCACTTGCTACGCTGACCTTGCTTCGCACGTAACTAGCAATAAGAGAATTTTGACCCGTAGCACGTGTTTTGAAAAAATTGCGCATGTTGCGTCCTGTGCCTACCATTAGGATGCACACAATTGCGCGTGTTGCGTTCTTGTTTTACTTATTGCTTTGCGACCAAAGGTAGTATAGCAACAAGAGAATTTGCACACAATTGCGTCCAAGCAAAATTCTCTTGTTGCTAGTGCAAAGCAACTACTTGCTTGGACGCAATTGCGTTTGTAGGATGCACGGGCGTGATTGTACGCACTTGGTGACCGTGACCGTGCGAAGGGTCACGGTCACGGTCACGTGTGTTCTTTGCTTTAAGCAAAAACACCCTTCTTGGTACTTGCCACAGGCACTTATTGCGTGCGAAGCATCACGTAACGCGCAATTTTTTCAAAACACACAAGTCACTAAAAATGTTGCTGCGCGACTTGGTGACCGTGACGGTGCGAAGGGTCACGGTCACGGTCACTTCTACCTTCTTGCGTGCTTGGCTCGCACAGTAAAGCAAGATCAGCAACAAATTGGTTGATGTCAAAGGTTTCAAGTAGGTGATGGTAAAAGCTTGTGCTACGGGTCACTTGCTTTGCAAGTCACGGCTCTTAAAGCTTTACGTGCAAAGCGAGTGCATCCTACAAACGCACCCTGTGCTACGGGTCACCATCACGTGATGGTGAAAGCTTTACGTGCAAAGCAAGTACTATCACAAGCTTTAAGCAAGTGACCGGTAGCAACTGTTCTTTGCTTTTAGCGTGCTACGTGCAAAGCAAGTCAGCAAAGCAATTGCTACGCTTATTGGTGACCGTGACCGTGACCCTTCGCACGGTCACGGTCACGTAAAGCAAAATATCCTTGTTGCTAGTGGTGGTATTACTTTGTAATGGCAAGTTTAGCTTTGCTATTACAAAGTAATACTTTTCTTATTCCACATCACGATGATTCCAACTAAGTGGGTGTTATTAGGTACGGCAGGGGTTGAACCTGCGGCCATCAGGTTAAAAGCCCGATGCTCTACCACTGAGCTACGTACCCGTGCTACGTGACCCGTGTGAAGGGTCACGCAATAAAGGGTGCAGTTTACAGTTTAAGAGTTGTGTGACCCATCTTGACCCTATGCACAGGACGCAAGAAGCAACACACCCTTGTGACCCTTCGCACGGTCACGTGTGTTGCCTTTGGCTACAAGTGCAAAACAAGACTTGCTTGTGTTGCTTCTTGAGCTTAGCAGGGGTTGAACCTGCAGCAACGACGTTATGAGCGTCGTGTTCTAACCATTGAACTATAAGCCCTTTTTTTAATCTTAAGGCAAAATATCCTTGTTGCTATACTCTCTTCTTGCGTGCTTCGCGACCGAAGGTAGCACAGCAAAGCAATAAGCAAAGCAAAAAGTGATAAATCTAAAAAAGTAACTTATTAAAAAAAGGGGTTAGAAACAAAATCTTAAAAACAAGAACGATTAAAACACTTTTTGTTTGTTTTGCTCTGCACGTGACCCTTCGCACGGTCACGGTCACCAAGTCCGTAGGATGGGATTGCTTTGCGACCGAAGAGAGTAAAGCTTTACTCTCTTCGGTCGCAAAGCAAGTGACCCGTAGCAGGTGCCTAGCAATGCAAGCAGTTGGTCCTTGCTTTTTGCTCTGCATCACCCTCGCCCTTCTTGCGCCCTTCTTGCGCTTTTCGCTCGCACAGCACGACGGGTCACGTGGGTGTCTTTGTTTTTGTCCAAAGCAATTGCTCCACTTGCCTTACGTGCTGTGCGAGCGAAAAGCGCAAAAGTCGGTATGCACAGGGTACAAGTGACTTGTCCTTGCTTCGCTTATTGCTTTGCTGTGCTACCTTCGGTCGCGAAGCACGCAAGAAGTACGTAGCACAATTCACTTGTTGCTAGTGCGAAGCAAGGACGCAATAAGGAAAGCAATCCCTAAGGGTTTACTGGTGGAAGAGTATCTTTTATTGCCGGAATCTCTTCAAACGTGTGAAAGGCGGGGGGTGAAGGCACCATCCATTCTAAAGTGGGTGAGATTCCAGGTACTGTTTCCCAAGGGTTATTACCACATTTCTCTTCTCCAGTTAAAGTTTTGTAAACTACGTAGAAAAAGAAAACAGCACCTAAAACTGACAAGTAGCTACCGTAAGAAGCTACGGCATTCCAACCAGCAAAGGCATCTGGATAGTCCGGTATACGTCGTGGCATTCCAGCAAGTCCTAAGAAATGCATAGGGAAAAAGGTGATGTTGACACCAATAAAAAAGATCCAGAAATGAATTTGCCCTAGAGTTTCTGGGTATTGCAAGCCACTAATCTTTCCAATCCAGTAGTAGAAACCAGCAAAAAGAGCAAAAACGGCTCCCATTGAAAGAACATAGTGGAAATGGGCTACTACGTAGTAAGTATCGTGCAGAGCAATATCGATACCAGAGTTGGCTAATACTACTCCAGTTAGTCCACCTACAGTGAAAAGAAAGATGAAACCTATAGCAAAAAGCATAGGAGTCTTCAATTCAATACTTCCACCCCACATTGTAGCAATCCAACTAAATATCTTAATACCAGTAGGGACAGCAATAATCATTGTAGCTGCTGTGAAATAGGCGCGAGTGTCAATGTCAAGACCCACAGTGTACATGTGATGTAGTAAACATATTACCTTTCGTATAATATCTGGACTCTATCTTCAAGTTTTATATTAACGCAATACCAACTTGTTGGTATTGCTAAAGGATTGCTTCAACAATATTAATGGCCTAATAACATCAAAGGATTGCGTTTTTGCTTGGCACTACCAACAAGTGAATTGTGCAAACTTCTTTCGCCCTTCGCTTATTGTAAGCCAAGCAACACTACCTGCGGTCAGCACAGCGTAGCACAATTCACTTGTTGGTAGTGCAAAGCAAGGACAAGGTAGTACCAAGTCAAGCAATTTACTTTTTTGTATTTGTTATCAATCTTTCAACCCTTTTTAAAACTTTACCTTCCCAAGGAAGAGATTCCCTGTTTTTTAGATATCTGTTTATTGCACAGAATCGCAAAAAGGAAACCTTTTTTAAAGTTTTTAAGGGATGTTTTTGTAAATAAGAAATCAAAATCTCATGACTTTTCTGATCTGTACAAACAAATCTATACATATAAATCTCTTTATCTTCGTTCGCACAGCAAACAACTGTTTCCATTTGTTTAGATTTGTTCTCTTCCTTTCCTTTCAACGGATTTGGAAAAGGATTTTGTTTTATTATAGAACCGGTTTTTAAAAACTGTTTAATTTTTTCTAAAACAAACAGTTCATCTTTTTGATCTAAAATAAAACGAAGACAAACTTTAAAACCAACTTTAGAACTTTTGTCTGTAATACGTACCGAATTAAAGGGTTCGACCGAAGGTAAAGCATCTATAAAACCAGTTAACCAATTATTGTCATTCAACCGTTTTATATTGTTTTTGCCTCTATAATCTATATTATGTAATGAATAACTGTTTCTAACTTGTAGCCAATCGATAAAACGTTTGTTTGTTTTATCTAACAGTAAATTACCGTTAAAAATAGAAACGAGTCTATCGACTCCTTTTCTATCGGCTACAACGTACCTTCCATACCCATTGTAAATAGAAACTTTTCCAAATCCTAAATGGGTACGTATTGTATTGAGGATTTTGATTTCTTTTTGATTGATAATAAAAAAAAGCCGATTGCCACTAACAACAAAGCTTTTATCCCCTTCACTAAATCCAATAAACCATTCTAAGAAACTGATATTTATCTTGTTTTTATGTAAAGGTTTAATATTGTTATATGGATTAAAATTAAAACTTGTTTCGCGTATAGTCTCTGAGGATCCTAAGTGGTTATTTGTCATATTTAAAATCTCACGACATTAGTTTCCTGCTGATTGACCAATCTTTAAGATTTTACCAGTTAATTAATAATATAATTAAAGGACTTAAAGCTTTAAGGTGTTTCCAGCATACAGCGAAATATATTACCTTTTATTCACACAAAAGGGGACCCATCAAGAAGTAAGCCCAAACTATGAAACCTAGAACACCAATACTCAGCATAGCATAAACCATCCCTAAGTAACCAAAAATAGGTTTTTTTGAGAAGGTTGATACAACATGACTTATGATCCCGAAACCAGGAAGAATCAAGATGTAAACCTCGGGGTGACCAAAGAACCAAAACAAATGTTGAAATAGAACAGGGTCCCCTCCGCCAGCCGGGTCAAAGAAAGTGGTGTTAAAGTTTCTGTCTGTCAAAAGCATTGTAATAGCACCTGCAAGAACTGGCAGTGACAGGAGAAGAAGAAAGGCAGTGATCAAGACGGCCCAAACAAAGAGAGGTAGTCTGTGCATAGTCATACCAGGTCCTCGCATGTTGAATATAGTAGTGATAAAGTTGATAGCTCCAAGAATGCTACTAATACCGGACAAGTGCAAGCTAAAGATAGCTAAATCAACTGAACCTCCGGAATGACTAGCAATGCTACTCAAAGGTGGATACATTGTCCATCCAGTTCCAGCACCCACTTCGACCAAGCTGCTGCTTAAAAGAAGAAGAAGGGAAGGTGGAAGAAGCCAAAAGCTTATGTTGTTTAGTCGTGGAAAGGCCATGTCAGGGGCACCTATCAAAACCGGGACCAACCAGTTACCAAACCCCCCAATCATTGCAGGCATTACCATAAAGAAAATCATCAAAAGGGCATGCGCTGTTATAATCACATTGTAAAGCTGATGGTTTCCCCCTAATATCTGGTTACCTGGCTGCGCTAACTCCAAACGTATTAGCATTGAGAAACAAGTCCCTAATACACCAGAGAAGGCACCAAAGATCAAATAAAGGGTACCAATATCTTTGTGATTTGTAGAAAACAACCATCTGTTAATCATATAGATTATTGTGTGTTTTTGTTTTTTATAATGTAAACCTAGCAATTGATGAAGCAACTTGTTGCTAGTAGGACCCAACTTGTTGCTAGTAGGGAGAAGGTTTACTTGCTTCACGTGGTACGTGTTGCTTGGCTTACAATAAGCAAACCACAATTCACTTGTTGCTATACTCTCTTCTTGCGTGCTTCGCGACCGAAGGTAGCACAGCGAAGCAATAAGCAAAGCAAGGACAAGGTAAACAAGAGAACTGTACCATCATTTGTTTCCCCCTATAAGAACGCACTAAGGCAATTGCTTATCTTGCTTTGCTGTGCAAACTTGGGTTAGAAGGGCGGAAGAAGGTAGAAGTGACGGTGACCCAATTCTCTTGTTGCTAGTAGGATGCACGGTCAACAAGGATATTTTGCTTTACTTGCACCCTATGCTGACCTTGTAAGCGAAGCAACACGTAAGGGTACAAACGGATGAGCGCAATCCCTTTGCATGCACAATTGCTTTGTATGTAAAGCTGTTCTAATTTGTACCGCTATTACTATCCCTCAATGCCGGGTCCACAGGATCTCCAACTCCAAGTTCTTGTTTTATCTCTTTTATTGTTCTTTGTTTTATCTATTCCTCACCTTCTTGTTTTATCCTTTCTTCATCTTGAACGTTAAAGATACCTCTATCCATTAAATCTCTACCTTTTATTTGGTCTAAACTCGATCTGTTGTAAGCCATACTGCTTTTGACATCTTTATGTCCTATTATGCCCACTTACTTGATTAATAGGTGCAAACTTTAACAAGCTTGTAATAAAGTTTATTCTAAAGGAATGACAGCTTATATTCAACTTGTGCTTTGCGTCTTGCTACGCTTATTGGTGACCGTGACCGTGACCGTGCGAAGGGTCACGGTCACGGTCACCGTCACTTCTACCTTCTTGCGCCCTTCTAACCGAAGTTTGCACAGCAAAGCAAGATCAGCAACAAGTTGCGTCCTGTGCTGCGCTACGTACTTCTTCCGCCCTTCTAACCCAAGTTTGCACAGATCCTTCGGACGCAATAAGCGTACCAAAGAATGCACAAGGTACGTCTTTTAGTTTATTATTTATAAAGGTAATCCAGCTATTGCGTCCTTGCTTTGCGACCGAAGGTATAGCAACAAGTGAATTGTGGTACGTGTTGCTTGGCTTACAATAAGCAAACCACAATTCACTTGTTGCTATACCTTCGGTCGCAAAGCAAGGACAAGGTAGTGAAGGACCACCTGCAAGAGTTTCTCTTTTATAGAAAACATTCATACCTTCCATTTTAAGTTCATTTAAAGGGTTGCTTGCAGAAGCAAGATTGTACAAACCTTGTTTTGCTTACTTGGATACATTTGAATCTCTCCTTTTTCTAAAAGGTGTAGGAATTGTTCTTTATTGAAAGTTCTTATATCATTAATTCTAAGCCCGGTGAGTCCTAAAAGTGTAATAGCAGTGCCTATGGCAAGAAAGACGGAGTACTCGACCATTCTCATTCCTTTACGTCTGGGCTGGTTCATTAACTGGAAACAAATGGTATTAGTGGCAACGTCTCTTGTCCCTTAATGGTAGGCCCTTTCTAAACACTCTTTCATTGGGAGTAACCTTCTCTTCTATCCTTTCAAGTGTGTCTTTAACTTCTTTTCTAAACTCTGTAATAACCTGTTGAGTTTAAATAGTGCGTTGTTCGACAGATCTTAAAACGTTAAAAGGGTCTCTATTTCTAAACTGTA
Organism: Asterochloris sp. CNOR1; assembly: GCA_963969365.1. NCBI lineage: Eukaryota > Viridiplantae > Chlorophyta > Trebouxiophyceae > Trebouxiales > Trebouxiaceae > Asterochloris > Asterochloris sp. CNOR1. The sequence goes on along the minus strand of OZ017764.1, from coordinate 25,329 downwards.
GGAAAGGTTTTTTCCTATAATCTTGTATTTGAATCGGGTTGGCGTCATCTTTTCTATTAAAAGTTATTGCGTCCCTGCTTCGCACTAGCAACAAGTTGCTCGTGCAAACTTCTTCCGCCCTTCGCTTATTGTAAGCCAAGCAACACTACCTGCGGTCAGCACAGCGTAGCACGCAAGAAGGTAAGGCTCGTCCTTCTTCACTTCTATCAAACCTTTATGACTCGCAACTGGAGTACCCTTAAGACTCTTTATAGGCTTTACGTAATCGTTATAACCCTTTTTCTTCTTGTTAAAGAACTGTTGAATTTCTTTTACAGATTGAACACTTTTAATCTCTCCACAGTCTACCATCAACTGTCTCGTTAAATCCCTAACCATTTTTTCAGGTACGGCATTCTGTTTAGGCGTAACAGTTTGATTCACCCCTCCTATTAGAATAAAGTTTCCTTTTATGAGATTGTAAAACTCTTTAGAAGGGTGACCCGTAGCACAGCAGTTCTTGCTTGGCACAATTCAGAATTTGAAGCTTTTCTTTGATTTGTCTCTGTTTAACTAACTCTTTAAAGACCCTACAGATAAGCTTACTTTTTATAGACCCTCCAAAAAAGCTTTTTAGAAACGCTTTAACGGTTAAAAGCTCGTTCGTGGCAATATCAACAACAAATACAATGGCACTCTTGTAATTCTTATTCTTGTATAAGACAGGTAATTCAAAGATATCGGTAACCCGAACAGGACTGGGTTTTAGAACAATATTCTGTGAATTGAGTTTGTTCGGAAAGAAACAATTCATACACTTTGTTCGCAAGATATTGTTTCTTGTTCAAAAGAACAAAAACAGTTTGCTTTATTGTTCTGTGACAAAAACAATTAGTAAACCAATATCCTTTTTGCTAGTAGGATGCAAAAAGGAGAGATTGACCCGTACCACACTTGGCAGTACCAACAAGTTGGTTAAACGCAATTGCACCCTGTGTATCCTACGGACGCGTGCTAGCAACAAGGATATTGAATTCACTTGTTGCTAGTGATGCAGAGCAAGTGCGAAGCAAGGTCGTGCCACAGGCAAAGAGCAAGTGCGAAGCAAGGTCCTGCCACAGGCAAAGAGCAAGTGCAAAGCAATAAAGGTTCCCAAGAGCAAGAAGGGGTTGGTACGCACAAGCACGTATCCATTATTGCTAAAGGTAATGCGTACCACAACCTCCATTTATTGAATGTTTTCTAAAGAAAACCCTTCTTTTTTTTTAACAAAAGGGCATCTGGCCATCTTTTTTTACATAAAAGATCTTTGTTTGCATTGCTTGAATTAACTTGTTGCTAGTGTTCCTTCTTGCTCTGGGTCACAAGTGTTGGTTTGCTTATTGCATGACCCATCACGTACCTGCTTGCTTGACCGTAGGTAGCACGTGCTTAAGGGTCACGTAGCAATTGCGTGCATCGGTGCTTGCTTTTATTGCGTCCTTACTTCGCACATGCGAAGCAAGTGCTGACCGCAGGTAGTGTTGCTTGGCTTACAATAAGCGAAGGGCGGAAGAAGTACGTAGCACAAGCAAGTTGTTAAGCAAACTCCTCTCAAAGAGGATAAATCAAAGAGGTACAAAACCCGATACTGGAAAGGGCTATTAAACAAAGGTTAAGATAATATACAAATCTTGTTTCATTGTTAGTGTGGTCAGGAAGATAGAAAGCTTGTAGGTATGTAAAATAAATCACACCCATTAGAAAGAATGTGGGGTAGAAATACACAAAATGTGTAAGGTACTGGATGTAAAAAAGAGAAACCGCTACAGCGAAAGCCAAACAATGGTAAAAAAGGGGCATAAATTATTGAATAAGTTTTTGTTTTTTAACACAGGGAGTACAAAAAACAGGAACACGTGTTCCTGTTTTTGTTTACCTTCTTCCGCCCTTCTAACCGAAGTTTGCACAATTCACTTGTTGCTATACCTTCGGTTAGAAGCAAGGACGCAATTATCACAGAAATATCATAAGGTATGCAACAAGTGTTGCTTATTGCTCTGCTGACCTTGCGTAAATATCCTTGTTGCTAGTGCATCGTGGCCCGTGACCGTGACCGTGACCCTTCGCACGGTCACGGTCACGGTCACGCAAGACGGGTCAACTTGTTGCTTTTGTACCCTGTGCATAGCTACTACTACCTTCGGTCGACCGTGACCCCTCTTGTGCTGCGCTACGTGCAAAGCAATAAGCGTAGCAAAGGATGCACGGTTACCAATAAGCAAAGCAAGCCCTTTGCTGACCGCAGGTAGTGTTGCTTGGCTTACAATAAGCGTAGCAAGCAACAGTAGCAACAACTATAGTTTTGCGTGACCGTGACCCTTCGCACGGGTCACGGGTCACGGGTCACGATGCACTAGCAACAAGTGAATTGTCACGTAACTACCGAATATCCTTGTTGCTTGTGCGAAGCAATTGCTTTGCTTATTGCTTTGCACGTAGAAGACCCTTCGCACCAATAAGCAAAGCAATAAATTGCTTGTGTTCTTTGCGTTGCTTGCTACGCTTATTGTAAGCCAAGCAACACTACCTGCGGTCAGCAAAGCACAATTCACTTGTTTGCATACTACTAGCAATTGTGACCCAGAGCAAGAAGCAACACTTGACCCGTCCTGTGCTGCGCTACTACCTTCGGTCGCAAAGCAATAAGCAGAGCAAAGGATGCACTACCTTCTTCCGCCCTTTGCTTATTGTAAGCCAAGCAACACTACCTGCGGTCAGCACAGCGTAGCAAAACAAGGATATTTACGTAGCTATGCACAGGGTACAATACGGTAGTTGGTACGGGTCACCATCAGCAACGCTTTGAACAGTGTAAAGCTTGTTGCTTTACAAGAACGAAAACAATTTTCACCACGTATAAAGATTGTGAGGGGTGTTCGTAGGCGACCTAGGTGATTCTGGACGATCATCTGTTTCAAAGTGATTGGAGTTATCAGAGGGAGATATATCTTTCACCGCCACACAAATCAACTTATCGTGACCCGCTATTTTACCACCCATAGCAAACACCTCTCGTTCCGCCAAATTAAAGTTTGGTTTAGCATTTGCTATCCTATCACACTCATTGTATACTTCCAACCCTTTTACTGAATTAGCACAATAATATGGAACGGTCGAACCATCTGGCATTTTACGGCGATAAGTAATTACGATTTGTTCAACCCCCTGTTGTTCGAGGTTAGGGACACCTATTGCCGAAGCTGGAAGTGCCTTTGTAGGATCGCAAAGGTTGTCTATTATCATCAAAGCAATTTTCTCGTTTCCAGGTTCCATTGTGCTTTTTACAACTGCTTGTTTTACAAGATCGGTACCTTCAGAGTTTACTCTTTGCTGAGCCGCTTGACGAATATCACCAAAAAAACTATTGGTAACATTCCTCAAAAATGATTTCTTGTTTTCGATAGGTGAATGTGGCTCTTGTTTACCAGTTGAATGATTATAACCTTTTTGTGTGCCTGGCTCGCACGAACTTTCGCCCTTAGCCGTTGTAGTTGGACTGTTGATTTTGCCCTCCAAATGATCAATCGAAGAACCTTTTTGCTTAGCCAGGGTGACCCATTCTCCTAAAGCAGGATAATCTTGTGTTTCATTAACAGCTTTTAGTTTCTCAAAGTCCAGTTCATTAATTACGTACCAAGCCAGAGCCTCACTCGTTAGGCTTGCGCTATGAAAAGCAATACTGATCGCCAAAGACAATCCAAAAGCTCCAAAAAAGAAGGAGATAATTGGTAAAATTAGTGGTCACCTTTGTAACAAAATCTACATATTTTGGGAAATAAAAAAATCGCAGATACACCAAATAAGAGAGGGTTAAAAACAAAAAGAAGGTGTAAAGGTAGAAAAATGAAAAGTGAGTGCTGTTCATGTTTTATCTCTTTTATTCTATTGGTTGTGCGTGACCTGAATTTACTTGTTGATGCAAAGCACGTGTTGTGCTTGCCCGTGCAAAGCAATTGAAACCTTTTTTCGCAAGAAGGTTTCAATTGCTTTGCACGGGCAAATGATTGCTGAAGCAACTTGTTGCTAGTGCCACGTGTTGTGTCTTGCTACGCTTATTGGTGACCGTGACCGTGCGAAGGGTCACGGTCACGGTCACTTCTACCTTCTTCCGCCCTTCTAACCGAAGTTTGCACAGCAAAGCAAGATCAGCAACAAGAGAATTCGGGCGCAAAAGCTCTAAGCAAGTGAAGAGTTTTTGTTTACAAGGGAGAGGCCAATAGCCTTTACCTTGTGCTACGGGTCACGCAATAAAGCAGAGGCAAGTTTCTCAAATTTTTGTGTGATGGTGAAGCAACTTGTTGCTATACGTACTTCTTGCGTGCTTCGCGACCGAAGGTAGCACAGCAAAGCAATAAGCACAGCACGTGACCGTGACCGTGACCGTGCGAAGGGTCACGGTCACGGTCACCAATGAATTGCTTCGCACAATTCTCTTGTTGCTAGGGATTGCTTTGCTCACCGTTTGTGACCCGTAGCACAGGGTGTCCCTTCTTGCTCTGGGCCACAAACGGTGAGCAAAGCAAAAAGTAATCTATAATGGCTTAAATTTTTTTCTTCATACTAAGAACGCGATTGCTTTGCACGTAAAGAAAAGAGAAAGAAAACACGCGTCTTCTTTGCGCTTATTGCTTTGCTTATTGCGTTTTTGCTTTGCACTAGCAACAAGTTGCTCGTGCAAACTTGGGTTAGAAGGGCGGAAGAAGGTAGTACCGTACCACAGGGTACAAGGGCGGCACAGAACGCAAAGCAGGTAGCAAATTACTATAATGCAGTTGTTGTAGTTGTTGTTGTTGTTGTTGTTGTTTGTTTTTACAACAACAACAACAACAACAACTACAGGCACAAGGTTGTGCTTTGCTATCGTGATGCACAGCACGTGCTGTGCGACCGAAGGTATAGCAACAAGTTGCTTCACCATCACCTTTTTTAAAGCAACTGAGTCACACGCTTGTTCTTCTTGTTCTTTGTGCGAAAAAAGCAATACCAACAAGTAAATTGTACTGCCTGCGGCAAAGAACACTTGTGACCCAGAGCAAGAAGGGACACACCTTTGTTTTGCTTTGCATACGGTCACGCGCTTTTTGGTTTACAAGCAATTGAGTACGTACCAAAGCAACTGACAAGGGTCACAGTTTGTTTTAATCTGAATGTTTTCTCTTCTCTCTAGAGTAAAGGAAAGCGGGTAACGTGATTCGAACACGCGATCTTCTCATTGGCAACGAGACGCTCTACCGCTGAGCTACACCCGCGTTCCTTTCTTCCTTCTTCTGTATACTTGGATTGTTTTGTGCAAAACAATTGCTTGTATCTCAAGCAATAAGTTGCTTCGCACGAATGCTAGTGCAAAGGTTTTTCCTTGGTTTGCTGCGCAAATTGCTTTGCACACCCTTTTATTGCTTTGCTTATTGCGTTTTTGCTATGCTTATTGCTTTGCTGTGCTACCTTCGGTCGCGAAGCACGCAAGAAGTACGTATAGCAACAAGTGAATTGTGCAAACTTCGGTTAGAAGGGCGGAAGAAGTACTTGGTGCAAAGCAATTGTAAGCCAAGCAACACAAGCAACAAGAGAATTCGCACACAATTCCGCTTTTCTTCCGCTTTTTGCTTATTGTAAGCCAAGCAACACTACCTGCGGTCAGCACAGCACTTGCTACGCACAAGCTTACACACCACCTGTCGCTTAAAGGTTTAAACAAGCGGTATCTTCTTTTGGTACGGGTGCGTCCTTGCTTCGCATAATTCTCTTGTTGCTAGGGATTGCTTGGCACGTAACACGCGACCCGTGTCTAACAAGATATCTCTACCAACAGTTTTTCGAAGAAAAAATTAATTATTTTATTTGTTCTCTCCTTCATTCCACGCTTCCTACAATCAGCGGTTCTTGTGTTACTCGTTGATTATAGACGTAACCTTTGAGTTAACTATTAAGAAAGACCTTTCTTTTTACTCTCTTTTTTCAGAATCTCTAACTTTGAATTCTTACGTTATCTCTTTTATTATCCTTTGCTTTATCTCTTCCTCCCCTTCTTTTTCTCTCCCTTCTTGATCTTTAACGTTATAGATAGCTCTATCCATTAAATCCCTGGCTTTCGTCTGATCCAATGTATATCTGTTGTAAGCCATAGTGCTCTTAACATCTTGATGTCCCACTAAGCCGCTTACTTGCTGAATAGGTGCGAACTTTAACAAGCTTGTGATAAAGTTTATTCTAAAAGAATGAGACTTTATGAATAACCTGTGTTGCTTGGCAACATCTTTTAATTTATTATTTACAAACGTAATCCAGTTGTTCGGTGAAGCCCCGCCTGCAAGAGTCTCTCTTTTACGAAAAACACTCATGGCTTCTGCTTTAAGCTCGTTTAAAGCTTTAGTTGCACCATTACTGAGCAAGATTGTACGATATTTGTTTTGCTTACTTTGATATACTTGAATTCTTCCTTCTTCTATAAGCTGTAGGTATTGTTCTTTATTAAAAGTTCTTATCTCATTAATTCTAAGTTCGGTGAATGCCAACAGTGTAATGGCAGTGCCTGTGGCAAGAAAAACAGAGTACTCGATAATCCTCATTCCTCTCTGTCTAGCCTCTTTCATTAATTGGGAATAAATAGTATTTGTACCGGGGTCTCTTAAGGGCAAACCCTTTCTAAATACTCTTTCATTAGGCGTAACTTTCCCTTCAATCCTTTCAAGTGTGTTTTTAACTTGCTCATTATATTCTTTAAATTGCTCTCTAAACTCTTTAATGTTTGCCTGGGTTTGAACAACGTTAAGTAAGTGCTGTGACCGTGCATCCTGACCGTGCGAAGGGTCACAGGACGGGTCACGGTCACCAATTAAAGAGTTTTTGTTTACAAGGGAGAGGCCAACATTTTTTACCTTATGGTGCAAAGCAACTGCGGTCAGTAAAGAAGAGTGCCCCAAGTCTTTGTGTGCATCCTACAAACGCGGTATAGATATAAAACCAAAATATCGGGTGGTAGATTAGTACGAATAAGCTTTAACATTGCTGTTTTTACACCTTTCGCCTATTGCGTGGTAGTTTTCCACGATCTTAGAAACTTGTTTTGAGACGCAAATTCCTGCTTGAGATGCTTTCAGCAGTTATTTGCTCTAAACGTAGCTACCTAGCTATGCTGCTGGCGCAACAACTAGTAAACCAGAGGTTTATCATTCCCGGTCCTCTCGTACAAAGGAATGATTCTCTCAATTTGTAAACACCCAAAAAAGATAGGATCCGTACTGTTTCTCAACGCACTAAACCCAACTCACGTACCCCTTTAATCGGCGAACAGCCGAACCCTTGGAACCGCCTGCAGCTCCAGGATGGGATGAGTCGACATCGCATAATGTTAATTAGACTTGTGTGGGTTTTCTTTTCAAATCCTCCTTCTTTCTCTAAACACTTATGTTTTCCCATTAGAAAAGGTTTACCCGTCCTGTGCCAAGGGTTAGGATGGGCGAGAAGGGTATACTAAAATTCCTTTTACTAAAAGTTCACGTTGAATTTGCGTAAGTTTTGGTGACCCTTAATTCACTTGTTGCTAGTTACCTTCAATTCACTTGTTGCTAGTGATGCAGAGCAAGTGCGAAGCAAGGTCCTGCCACAGGCAAAGAGCAAGTGCGAGCGAAGGGCGCAAGAAGGGCGCAAAGAGCAAGTGCAAAGCAATAAAGGTTCCCAAGAGCGAAGGGCAGAAAGAGAAAGATTTATATTTTTCACAAATCTAATGCAAAGGGCCAAATCTTGATAGAAATATACCAAGTCTTAATCTGGCTTTGCCTTTTAGTTGCCTAAAAGATCAGACTATATCACCATCCATTCAAATTTAATAAGAACTAGGATGTTCAGCATGTAGTCGTTGAGGGGTTATGGTTTGTAAAATAAAACAAAGCAAACTTCCCTGCTGATTGTCCGCACTCCCTTAGTTTTACGGGCAGGATAGCTTCGTCAAGGGAGATACTCGGGTTTCCCAGCATATAGCTAAATTTTCAACACGTGTTCCCTACGTGTAGACCCCGATTTGAGGTGCCAAACGACTCCGTCGATAAGAGCTCTTGGGAGTCATCAGCCTGTTCATTTGTGTTACCGTAATAGCTCTTTATCCATTACTTCTTGTAGTTTCCTACAAGTTCAGACTATTTCATCAACTCTAAAAACACCCAACAAAATCCTTTGCTTCACTTGCCTGACCGTGCGGAATTAGATTGTTTTAGAGTTGCCGGGCGCTCGTGGGAAGATTATTGGCTGGAGTTGCCTCACCTCCTAGTCGTTGAACGTTCCTGCTTACACCTACCTTTTGTCTTGCTACTGCTAATAGCAAGACAGATTAAGGAATCCGTTTGCAGGCTTCGCTGCAGATTAGCACCTTTACTCTCTTGAAACCTTCTTGCGCTTATTGCATCCTTGCTTCTAACCGAAAGTATAGCAACAAGAGAATTGTGCTAACTTGGGTTAGAAGGGCGGAAGAAGTTTGTAAAGCAACTCGTTGCTATTGAAAGTTTGTGCGTGTTGCTTCTTGCTCTTTGCTTGTGGCACGACCGAAGGCAACAAGTGTTGCTTGGCACCCAATAAAAGCAAGCACGGCACAGCAAGAGGAAAAGGACAGCCTTCCTGTCAGTTCACCCGGTTACCCATCTTGTTTTTACAGTGTTGTAAACAATACTGTTATTGTTGAAGAGAATTGTTGCTAGTGATGGGTTTTCGCTTGCCCCAGTATCGCCACTGGGCGGGACAACATGCTATGTTGAGCTTATCCCTAGCGTACCTTTGATCCGTTGATCGAGAGCCCTTCCACACGGTGCTCCCGGGTCACTATGGCCGACTTTCGTCCCTGCTCGACTTGTAAGTCTCGCAGTCAGGCAAGCTTTTACCATTACGCTCTACTACAGGTTTCCGACCAGTATGAGCTTACCTTCGCGCATTTCCGATACTCTTTAGGAAACGACCGCCCCAGTCAAACTACCCACCAGCCAATGTCTCCCGTTTTTAAGGGAAAGGGATTAGAGAGACGGAAAAGAAAGGGTGGTATTTCAAGGATGAGTTTGTCACTCTCCCACCTATCCTCTACATTCATCTCCCTCTCTCAATGGCAAGTTATAGTAAAGGTGCATAGGGTCTTACCGTCTTTTTTCGGGGACTCCGCATCTGCACGGAGAATTCAATTTCACTGAGACCATCTTGGAGACAGTGGGGAAGTCGTGACGCCATTCATGCGGGACACTAATTAGGTGCCAATGAATTTCGCTACCTGAGGACCGTCCTTGCATTGTTAACTAATGTTGGTACGTACTTCGGTCGACCCTTCTTGCTCTGGGTCACCAATAAGTGTACCTGTTTCTTTTTCTAACATTTTTAAAAATAGAAACAATTATTAGCAAAAACAAATAGAGCAAATTTGTTTTCTCTTTACTTTTCAGCAAAGATCGGACTATATCATCATAATAACCAAAGGATACTATGTTTGGCGTGTAGTCTCTGAGGATTCTAAAGAGAGTGTGTTTAATTGTTCAATCTTTTTTATTTCTTTTCCAAAAAAGAGAACCCCTTTCTTTTATCTCACATAAATTGTATTTACTTATGTTTTGAATTTCTACTTGGGTTAAGAGTTGCAAGAGAATTTCAAGATCGTTATAAGTTAAGCTTTTTTTCTCCTTGTGATGGGTACTTGCTTTTATTGCTTCGCGACTTGGTGACCCTTCGCACGGTCACGTAGTAGCACAAGCAACTCTATGATTCTCTTAAATCTTGCAAAATCTTTTTTCTGAAAGAAAACCAAATTTGTTAAAAAATGGGATAATAATCTCTTTGATACTTTTTATATTATCTACTTGATAGACCCATACATTGTCTTTTCGATAACGAATGGTACCGCATCCTAAATGATGTTTTATTAAAGCAAGAATAGTTCTTTCTTTCTGGCTGATATTAAAAACAGAAATTATTTTCCATCATCACAATTCACTTGTTGCTAGGAATGTGCAAGAAAAGAAAGATTAAAGCTTGTGCTTGACGCATCACCATCTGCAAACCCGGTTATATAATAAGCTATCCTTATTGGAATAGATTTAGATTCTTGATTATTCACACTTTTACACTTTAGTCTTTCCTGCTGATTGTCTCTACTTTTACATTGTTACGCCTTTTCCTTTTTGTTCTTTTTTTAGCAACACTAGTTGCTTGTGACCGTGACCCTTCGCACGGTCACGGTCACGGTCACGTGTGATCGTGCGAAGGGTCACCAATGAATTGCTTCGCACGGATGGGATTGTAGCCTGTGCATAGCGTGCAAAGCAAAGGCAACACTTGTACCCTGTGCGAATTCTCTTGTTGCTATACTACCTTTGGTCGCAAAGCAATAAGCAGAGCAAAGGCAAATGGAGCTTTAAGCAACACGTGACCGTGACCGTGACCGTGCGAAGGGTCACGGTCACGGTCACGGTCACAATTCACTTGTTGGTACACGCAAGTAGTGTTTTTAGAACCAAGTGGTGTAAAGGTCGTAGTAAAAGCTCAAACAAGAGTTTCCAGCATTTAGCCAAATTTTATAACTCCAACGGTCTATTTTTTTTTAGAGTTACGGCCGCCGTTTACTAGGCTTTCAGTTCCAAGCTTGTGCTTCCTGACCTTTGGCACAGGATGCAATTACCTGTCCCCTTAAGTTTCTAGCACTGGGCAGGCGTCAGACCCTATACGTCGTGTTGCCACTTTGCAGAGTCCTGTGTTTTTAATAAACAGTCGCCACCCCCTATTCTGTGCCACCCTTCTCTACCTTCGCACAAGCGTAGCTAGATAAGGGTCCTCCTTATCCCTAAGTTACGGAGGCAATTTGCCGAGTTCCTTCAAGATGGTTGTCTCAATCGCCTTGGTATTTAACCAGTTCACCTGTGTTGGTTTTGGGTACGGTTGATCCCTCGTAAATTGTTTTGCGTGTTTATACATTCTAAAGTTGTTTCCTGGAGGTTCCCAAATACAGGAAAAAGATCCGATTAATTCCATAAAATGGATAAACCCCGTTCCTTTAAAACAATTAACCACTTTACAAGAGAGTTTACTTGCTTGTGCTACACATCACATGTGTACCTGCGCATGCAAAACACTAGCTTTGCACGTACCAAGCACAAGACAGTTGCCTTCCATCGAATAGAGGTGTCCCTCTTTCCTTAGGAGCCGTTTCAATCTACACCGATTTCCGGTCTGTAGAAACCCTTTAACTTGCGGCGGTTTTGAATTTCACAAAACTTTACGTTACTCATGTCAGCATTCTCACTTCTGATATCTCCAATCTCCCTTTCGGTGAGTCTTCAACGATTTACAGAACGTTCTACTACCTAAGAAAACCATCCCCAAGCAATTTATTGCTTTGCACGAATGCTATTGCGCCCTACTTGCCTCCTTCTAACCGAAGTTCGCACAGCAGAGCAGAGCAAAGGGCGGATTTCTTACCACCGCTTCGGCGAGCAACTTGAGCCCCGTTACATTTTCGGTTTGGTTGAGCTAGACCAGTGAGCTGTTACGCTTTCTTCAAAGGATGGCTGCTTCCAAGCCCACCTCCTGGTTGTTATCGCCTAACCAATTCCTTTACCACTGAGTTGCTTCTTGGGGGCCTTAGCGTGTGATCTGGGCTTTTTCCCTCTTGACTTTGGACCTTAGCACCCAAAGTCTGTCTGCAAGGGGTGGTGTTTGTTTATGCAAAACAATCACGGGAAAGGTATTCGGAGTTTCCTTGAAATCAGTAAGGCTTTGGGCCCCCCTTTCTCATCGAGTGCTCTACCCCCTTTCCTTAATCTCCTTGCGGTCTACCTCAATAGATTTCGTAGAAAACCAGCTATCTCCGGGTTCGATTGGCTTTTCACCCCTTACCAGAAGTCATCCCCGCCTATTGCCACAGACGTGGGTTCAGCCCTCCAGAATGTATTACCACCCTTTCAGCTTGCTCCTGGTAAGATCACCCGGTTTCGGGTCAAATCTGTTTAACTCTATGTTAAAAAAACACACAACGCTCTTTTCAAACTTGCTTTCGCTTTGCCTCCACCTAACGGTTTAAGCATGCTAAACAGATTTACTCGCTGACCCATTATGCAAAAGGTACGCCGTTCCGGAGAATCAACAGTTGGGTGTGCGAACTTCGCACACCCAACTGGCAAAAACAACATAGTCTCCGGTTCAACTGCTTGTAAACTTTGGGTTTCAGGTCTATTTCACTCCCATTCCTGGGTTCTTTTCACCTTTCCCTCACGGTACTTGTTCACTATCGGTCAAAGCAAGTGTTTTAGGGTTAGAGGGTGGCCCCCCTTTCTTCAAACAATTCAAGAGAATCGTTTTACTCTCTAACTTCCTGATTCTTACGGTTGGTGGTTGCCTAATATACAAACATGTATACAAAACTAAAAAGCAAAAACACTTACAGGGCTTTCACCTTCTATGGCTCTTTGTTCCAAAAAGATTGAGTGTTGCTTTACAGTTTTTAAACTAAAGGTATTTTATTTTCAGACAAACACAACCCCTGGCAAGGTTGTGAAACAACTCGTCAAGGGTAAGCCGCAAAAAAATACAAGAAGTTGCCCTTTTCCGGTTTCGCTCGCCACTACTTACGGAATCTCGGTTGATTTCTGTTCCTTTAGCTACTAAGATGTTTCAATTCGCTAAGTGTTAGAATTTTGGTTTCCCAGCGGGAGATCTACGGATCTATGGAATTCGCCCCTTTCCGTAGCTTTTCGTTGCTTGATACGTCCCTTCAATGCTTTGCCTAGGCATCCACCCAAAGCTCTCTCTTACCACGCGATATTTTAAGTTTTTAAAAAAAGGTTTTGATGTCCTTGCTTGTGCTACGTGCGAAGCAGTAAAAGCAAGTACCCATCACAATTCACTTGTTGCTAGGGATTGCTACTACCTTGTTGCGTGCTGCGCTCGCACAGATCCTTCGGACGCAATAAGCAAAGCAACTTGTTGCTAGTTACCTTCAATTAACTTGTTGCTAGTGATGCAGAGCAAGTGCGAAGCAAGGTCGTGCTGACCGCAGGTAGTGTTGCTTGGCTTACAATAAGCGAAGCAGGCAAGAAGGGCGCAAAGAGCAAGAAGGGAGGACGGGTCACGTAAACCTTTACTCGATTAGATTTTCACAGAAACCCTGAAATCTCTAAAAGAGAGGGCGGGGGCAAGACTTGAACTTGCGATCTCCAGATTATGAGCCTGGCGAGATTACCAACTTCTCTACCCCGCTTGTGTTTTTTGCTTGCTTTACTCTTCACCCTACCCTTTATTGCTTTGCACGTAAGGCTACAAGTAGTTGCTTCGCGATTTGGTGACCCAGAGCAAGAAGGGTTGACTTGCTTCGCACGTAGTATAGCAACAAGGATATTTTGCTTTACTCTTTTTCTTGGTACAGTTTACAATTGCTTTCCACGTACCACAACACAAGCAGACCAAGTGCTTGTGGTACGTGATCCTTCGCTTATTGCGTCCTTGCTTCTAACCGAAGGTATAGCAACAAGAGAATTGTGCAAACTTCGGTTAGAAGGGCGGAAGAAGGTAGTACCAAGTCAACCGAGTAGTTGCTTTGCACGGGTTGTTTGGCACGTAATTCTTAATGGTTGGGTTGTACAAACTACTTGCTGTCCCAAGCAAGTAGTTGCTTTGCACGGGCAAGCAATTACCATCACTTGTTTCTCTCTATTAAGAGTGCACTAACGCAGAATTAAAGAAAAGAGAAAGAAGATACGTGTGTTGTTTTGATTAACAAGCAATCCGTGCTCTGCATCAATAAATTGCTTATTGGTGAATTCTCTTGTGTGCGAAGCAACGTGTTGCTTCGCTTACAATTGCTTTGCTTATTGCTTTGCACGTAGAAGACCCTTCGCTTATTGGCCCATCCGTTTGTACCCTGTGCTTTGCTACTACCTTCTTGCGTGCTTCGCTCGCACTAGCAACAAGAGAATTGTGCGAAGCAAGGACGCAATAAGCAGAGCAAAGGCAAATAAAGCAAGGATGCAATTGCTTGTGCTGTGTAGAGTGCATCAAGAGTAAGAAAAAGGTTGCGATTACGCCGTAGATTTTCCCTTTTTTTTGTCTTTACCTCCTTGTTTGTCTTTGCCGTCGTTCGCTTTTTTTCCTTTAACTGTCTCTTTGTTTTGTGACAAAGGAGTTGTAGATCCCGTGGGAACTGACTCTGCTTTAAGGGGTTGGCTGCTCTTTTTCTTTGAAGAAAAAGAGCGAAGAATTTGCTTTTGCGCCGATACAAGACTCTTTAACAAAAAAAAGGAAAGTGATGATGAAGAATCGTTTTGTCTTTCTTGCGTGTGCGAAGCAAGTGGAAGAGTATAGACTGGAATAAGAGCTAAATTTTGAGCAACCGCTCTTTCTCCTAGAGAAACAATGTATCTTTTATTAACCTGTTTCAATTTAGTTTGGTTAGTTTGAGAAAGGGTGTCTTTTAACCAACTTTCTATCTTTTTAAAGTTTACAGAAAGCACGTTCCTAGGAAGAGAAAGACCGTTCCCTACTAGCGTAGAATAGCTTTTCTCTACTTTTTCCTTTTCCCCACCCAGTTGAACCACCCCTTCTCCAGAGAAGCTCAGTCTCTTTTTTCGAAACTTTAAAATACGGCTCATTTTTGGTAAGAATTGCTTTAAAAGTATGATATAGAAGGCCAAAAAGAAGATTGAGAGCCAAAAGAATTGCGAAAGAAAGGTAACTTTATCTAATTGTGGCATCTTGATTTTATGTAACTTTTTGATGCAAAGCACGTGCTGTGTTCTGTGCTTGCTTGTGCTGTGTGAGCGAAGCACGCAAGTAGGGCGCAAGTAGTTTGCACAAGGGCAACCAAGTGTTGCTTCTTGCCTTTTTGCTTTGCACGCGCGTTGGTACAAGCAACCTGTTGCTGATCTTGCTTTGCTGTGCGAGCGAAGCACGCAAGAAGGTAGAAGTCACGGTGACCGTGACCGTGCGAAAAGTCACCGTCACCGTCACGTAAGGCAACACAACACTTGCTTGGCATGTACCAAGTGCATCCGTGGGACAAAATTGTTTGGCACGTAATTTTTAATGGTTGTGTTGTGCCAAGCAATTACCATCACTTGTTTCTCTCTATTAAGAGTGCACTAACGGAATTGCTGTTTGCTCTTCCTTGGAAAACAGGAACGCACAGTACTAGGGTCACAACATTTGCTTTACGTGTTGCTTAAAAGTGGTGCGTACCAATTGTTGCACAGCACTTGCTTCGCATGTAGGGTGAGTAGCAACAAGTTTGTGGTACCATCCGTTTGTACCCTGTGCTTTGCTACTACCTTGTCCGAAGGAAGTGCTACGCGACCTGTAAGCGAAGCAACACTACCTGCGGTCAGCACTTGCTTCGCATGTGCGAAGCAAGGACGCAATAAGCAGAGCAAAAGCAAGTGGAGCAAAATATCCTTGTTGCTAGGGTACGTACCAATGGTTTGAAGACCAATTTGTTGGTACTGCTCGTCGTCCCTTAAAGCTTTCAACACAAATGCTTTACTACCTTCTTGCGTGCTTCGCTTATTGCTTTGCTTATTGCTTTGCTGTGCAAACTTCGGTTAGAAGGGCGCAAGAAGGTAGTAGTAGCACAAGCAACTTGTTGCTAGTGCGAAGCAAGGACGCAATAAGCGTACCATCACGTATGTTTCTTTTAGAACAAGCAGAAAAGCATGAACAGGATCAAAAAATTGACAATCAGAATAGAGACCATTGAATGAAAGATGCGCTTTTCAGAAAGATGCTTCACATTAGAAGAGGTGATAAGAAAAAACAACCATCGAGGGTACCCTTTTTCTGTTAATTTCTTAACCCACATTTGAGTGAAGTTTAATTTACGCAAGATACCTAAAACGATTTGACTTATAACAACCAGTGCAGCCGCCAAGATTAGCCCAATACTTAGTTTTTTCGATAGAATAATGGCTTCCCTGTTCGGCAGGAGAAAAACAGACAGATAAATCATTGTTTAACAAATTGCAATCTATTGCTTTGAAACCTAATTGGTTTGAAGAAAATAACACACACTCTTGATCAACAAGAAGAAAAGTTTCAAAAACATAAAAAACAAACAACATTTAAAAAAAATGCTTATCAATGTGTTAAAACTCGAGCCCCTTAATGAGAGTTTCAGCAATCCCAACGTTAGTAGGATCGCAGATAGTAGATAAAAGTTTAACATAAATACTTGTGATTCTCATTTGGTTTTGGGTGTAAGTTTTAAATGAACTTTCTTTAAAGAAATTGTGCTTTTTGCGCTTTTTTTGCCCTTATTGCTTCGCTGTGCTACCTTCGGTCGCAAAGCACGCAAAAAGGTAGTAAAGCAAGACGTACCACAAGCAAGGACCAGTACGTGACCCTACGCATGCAAAGCACAACCTTAAAGATTCCCCTTCCTCCTTGCTTCGCTGTGCGAAAAAAGCAGGCAAGAAAGTAGTAAAGCAACTTGTTTTGCTTTGCACTTATTGAAGCCTTGTAAAATAGGAATGCACAGCACTTGCTTTGCATGTAGGTCTACTTGTTTCTCCCTATTAAGAGCCCACTAACGAGTCTTAAAGCTTTACTGTTGCGTGCTTTAAATTGCTTGTGGTACGTCTTGTGTGCGAATTCTCTTGTTGCTAGTGCAAAGCAAGACGCAACACGTGGTACGGTTTACTTGCTTGGGCAAGCAAACAGCAATTTAAAGCAATAGTAACAAGTTAATATTGCGTGATATTTCGCGAGGAAAAAGCTGTTTTTTGGAAGTGTTCAATGCAAGTGTTGCTAAAAGCTTCACTCTTTTTTGCTTTATTGCGTAAACCTACCCGTGCAAAGCAATTCATTGCTTCGCACAATTCTCTTGTTGCTAGGGATTGCTTCTAGCAACAAGTTGCTTCAGTAATTGTGTGTAGGATGGGATTGCTTGGGTAGAAGTGTTGCCTTTGCTCTGCTTATTGCGTCCTTGCTTTTTTTATTGCTTTGCTGTGCTGACCGCAGGTAGTGTTGCTTCCCTTACAATAAGCAAACCACAATTCACTTGTTGCTATACTCTCTTCTTGCGTGCTTCGCGACCGAAGGTAGCACAGCGAAGCAATAAGCAAATCAAGGACAAGGTAGTATAGCAACAAGTTGGTATGCACAGGGTACAATCCCTACCAACAAGAGAATTGTGATTGCTTCGCATGTACCAAGAAGCAATTCATTGGCCCATCCGTGCCAAGCAAGGACGGGTCACGTGCGTAGCAATCCCTTGCTACGCACGCAATCCCATCCGTTTGGTATGCTTGTGCGAAAAAAGGTTTCAATTGCGTGCGAATTCTCTTGTTGCTTGTGTTGCTTGGCTTACAATTGCTTTGCACCAAGTACTTCTTGCGTACTTCGCTGTGCGAGCGTAGCACGCAAGAAGGTAGCACAGCAAAGCAATAAGCGAAGCAAAAGCAACTTGTTGACCGTGACCGTGACCCTTCGCACGGTCACGGTCACGTAAAGCAATATATTGCGTCTTGCTCTGAGTCTTCTCCCTTCTTCCGCCCTTCGCTTATTGTAAGCCAAGCAACACTACCTGCGGTCAACACAGATCGTGCGAAGCAAGGACGCAATTGTGACCCAGAGCAAGAAGCAACACGTTGCTTCGCACACAAGAGAATTGTATCATCACCAAGCACAATGCAGTGTTTTATGGAACAAGAGAAAAAGAGCAGTTAATAGTTTTTATTGTTGTTCTTGGTTTTGGTAAGAACAACAAGAACAGAAAGAAGAAAACAACCTGTTTATACCTCCAAAGAGTAGGGCGGGAGCAGGACTTGAACCTGCGATCTCCAGATTATGAGCCTGGCGAGATTACCAACTTCTCCATCCCGCTAAAAGAGTCAATCCAACCGCAGGTTCCCCTACGGTTACCTTGTTACGACTTGACTCCAGTCACCAAGCAAGCTATCATGAGATTGGTTTTTTTTCTTTTAAGAAAACTAACTTCGATTTGCTAAAGAAGAGATTTTTTTTCTAAAAAAACTTTTAACACTCTCTCATTTCCAACTCACCCAATTCCCAGAGTGTGACGGGCGGTGAGTACAAGGCTCAGGTACAGATTCACCGTGGCGTGCTGATCCACGATTACTAGTGATTCCACCTTCATGCTCTCGAGTTGCAGAGAGCAATCTGAACTAAGACGGCTTTTAAGGATTCGCTCCAGCTCTCACCATTGCATCCCATTGTAACCGCCAATGTAACACGTGTGTAGCCCAGCTCATAAGGGTCATGACGACTTGACGTGATCCTCACCTTTCTCCAGTATATCACTGGCAGTATGAAAAGAGTGGTCTTCTCTTTGTACGTTGATTGATGCAAAGCAAGTGCTGTGCAAGAATTTACAAAGGGATTTACCAACATTTCAGGAGGGTTGCGCTCGTTAAAGGACTTAACCAAACACCTCACGGCACGAGCTGACGACAGC
Source organism: Asterochloris sp. CNOR1 (assembly GCA_963969365.1). Classification (NCBI taxonomy): domain Eukaryota; kingdom Viridiplantae; phylum Chlorophyta; class Trebouxiophyceae; order Trebouxiales; family Trebouxiaceae; genus Asterochloris; species Asterochloris sp. CNOR1. Next base: position 6,890 of record OZ017764.1, on the reverse strand, counting down.
CATGCAACACCTGTATCTCGATTACCTACCCTGTTTGAGGCAGGCTCAGAGATATGTCAAGAACTGGTAAGGTTTTGCGCGTTGTTTCGAATTAAACCACATGTTCCACCACTTGTGTGAGCCCCCGTCTATTCCTTTGAGTTTTAACCTTGCGGTCGTACTCCTCAGGCGGAGGATTTAACGCGTTAGCTGTTACTACCAAAAGAGCTTTAAACTGCTCTTCTAACAATTAATCCTCATCGTTGACGGCATGGACTACGGGGGTATCTAATCCCCTTCGATACCCATGCTTTCGCGCCTCAGCGTCAGTCAAGAGGTAGAGAGTTGCCTTTGCTTTCGGCCTTCCTCCTGATATCTACGAATTTAACCTCTCCTCCAGGAATTCCACTCTCCCCCGTCTCTCTCTAGTTTATCAGTTTAACAGGAATTCCCATGGTTTGGCCTTGGTCTTTCTCCTTCCTAAAAGAAACACAAGCAATTGCTCCCCCTACGGCAAGTAGGATGGGATTGTAAATGTTTCTCCATTAAAAACAAAAGTTAACTCGGAAAACCGCCTACGCGCGCTTTACGCCCAATCATTACGAATAACGCTTGCCCCCCCCGTATTACCGCGGCTGCTGGCACGAAGTTAGCCGGGACTGTTCCCTTGCCCTATGTCATAATCAAAAGCAAGGTTAGGGTTTTACAACCAAAATAGCCTTCTTTATTCACCCAGGCGACATGGCTGGATCAAGCTTGCGCTCATTGTCCAAAATTCCTCACTGCTGCCGCTCGAAAGCGTTTGGGCCGTGTCTCAGTCCCAATGTGGCTGATCATCCTCTCAGACCAGCTAAGGATCTTGGGCTTGGTGTAGCCTTTACCTCACCAACTACCTAATCCTACGCGAGCACATCTTGCAGCAACACTTTTGTCTTTCTATTTGCTAGGAATGAAAAGGCAAAGCACCTTGACCGTGCCAAGCATGGTAAAGGTTTCAATTGCTTCTTTTCACGCAAAAAGCACATAGTTATCCGGTATTTTAACCGAGCTGCAAGGCAGTATTCTCACGCGTTACTCACCCGTTTGCCACTCACACCATTCAATTGTATTAAGTTTTTTCCTGCAAAGCAGGTGCATCCTATGGACGCATAAACTAGAAAGCAATTAAAGGGTATTCGTTCGACTTGCATGTGTTAGGCCTGCCGCTAGCGTTCATTCTGAGCCAGGATCAAACTCATTTCCATTTTTTGTTGATTGTGTTCTTTTTTAGGTTTACTTGTTTTTCTCTATTAAGAAAGCACTAACGGAATTGCTTTACTCTCTTCGGTCGACCCTACCAATTGGTGAATTCTCTTGTGTGCGAAGCAACGTGTTGCTTCGCTTACAATTGCGTCCTTGCTTCGCACGATCTGTGCTGACCGCAGGTAGTGTTGCTTGGCTTACAATAAGCGAAGGGCGGAAGAAGGGTCGACCGAAGTACGTACCACAGCAAAAGTACTACCTTGTCCTTGCTTTGCACTAGCAACAAGAGAATTGTGGTTTGCTTATTGTAAGGGAAGCAACACTACCTGCGGTCAGCACAGCCAAGCAATAAGCCAAGCAACTACTTGCGCGTGTTGCGTCCTGTGACCCTTCGCACGGTCAGGATGCACACAATTCCGCCCTTCGCTTATTGTAAGCCAAGCAGCACTACCTGCGGTCAGCACAGCAAGTACCAACGCTTGTGTTCCTTTTTTAGGTTTACGTAAAGAAAAAAAAGATACGTGTCTTGTGTTCAAAGCGTTGGTACTTGCGCCCATCCGTTTGCTACTTGCCTGTACCACTTGTTACTTTCCACGTAAGGCAAGTAAAGCAATTAACATCACTTGTTTCTCTCTATTAAGAATGCACTAACGCAGAATTAAAGAAAAGAGAAAGAAGATACGCGTGTTTTTTTAAACACTTGACCGTGCATCCTTTGCTCTGCTTATTGCTTTGCGACCGAAGGTAGTAGCGCAGCACAGGACGGGTCACGTGTTGTGCGAAAAAAGGGCAAGCAAGTGGTACGTGGTACGTGCTGAGCAATTGCGTTTGTACCAAGTGCAAGCAATTGCTACTGTTCTGTGCTGTGCTGTGGTACGTACTTCGGTCGACCCTTCTTCCGCCCTTCGCTGTGCGAGCGTAGCACGCAAGAAGTTTGCACAGATCGTGCGAAGCAAGGACGCAATTGTAAGCGAAGCAACACGTTGCTTCGCACACAAGAGGATTCACCAATAAGCGTACTACGCAAGTAGGGCGCAAAAGTCGCGAAGGGTCACTAGCAATTGCTGTGCTGTGCTGTGCTACTACGTGACCGTGACCGTGCATCCTACGGACGGGTCACGGTCACCAATAAGCAAAGCAATAAGCGAAGGGCGGAAGAAGGGCGGAATTGTGTGCATCCTGACCGTGCGAAGGGTCACAGGACGCAACACGCGCAAGTAGTTGCTTCTTGGTACCCTTTATTGCTTTGCACGTAACTAGCAACAAGGCTATTTTGCTTGGGTACAAACGGATGGGCGCAATAAAGCGCAATAGCAATTGCTTGTGATGGTATTTGCCTGTGGCACGACCGTTGCTTTGCACGTAAAGCTTTCAGCAATTGCTGAACCAACTTGTTGCTAGAAGCAAGTAGTTGCTTCGCGACCCAAGGTAGGGCGTACCACTTGGTTGAGGGCAAGAAGGTAAAGCAATCCCTTTTCTTTCTATTAAAAGAGATCTTGTTATAAACAACAGACGAAAGAGGGATTTGAACCCTCGACTTGTGGATTATGATCCCACTATTCTAACCACTGAATTACTTCGCCCAAAAACAGACAAGCAATCGGTGCTCTGCATCAACTTGTTGCTAGTGATGCAGAGCAAGTGCTCTGCATCAACTTGTTGCTAGTTACCTTCAATTCACTTGTTGCTAGTGCTTGCTTTTATTGCTTTGCTGTGCTGACCGCAGGTAGTGTTGCTTGGCTTACAATAAGCGTACCACGCAATAAGGTAGCGATGCAGAGCAAGAAGGATCTGTGGTACGTGCTTGCTACGCACGCAATAAAAGGGTGTGCGAAGCAATAAAGCGCAAGAAGGACAAGCTTTAAGCAATTGCATTGCTTGTGTTGCACCCTATGCTGACTTTGTTTCGCACGTAAGGGTACAAGTAGTTTGCATTTGCTTGTGTTCTGATTTACAGCAAGTAGGTAGCAGGTGGTACGGGTCACGTGACCCTTTATTGCTGAAAGCTTTATGTGCAAAGCAATTGCTACCCATGCAAAGAGATTGCTACGTGTTGCTTCGCTTACAATAAGCAAAGGGTCACGTGGCGTACCATCACTAACACATGATTTACAAGCAATTGCATTGCTTGTGCTACGTACTTCGGCCGACGGTGACCCAATTCTCTTGTTGCTAGTAGGATGCACGGTCACCAATAAAAGCAAGTAGTTGCTTGGCTTATTGCTTCGCTGTGCGAGCGTAGCACGCAAGAAGTACGTATAGCAACAAGGATATTTTGCTTGTGATGGTGAAGCAACTTGTTGCTATACTACCTTCGGTCGCAAAGCAATAAGCACAGCACAAGCTTTCAGGGTCACGTGTTTAACATATTTGTTTAAAGCAATCCCTTCCTGACCCTTGGCACAGGATGGTTTACCTTGCTTTTGCTTTTTGGTACGCGTAAATCAGAACATACGCAGCACATCCATAAAGCCTTCTAATTACAATATCTTTACCCTTGGCCGGACTTGAACCGACAACCTTATTCAGGTACGGAGCCTAAATCCGCCGTGTCTGCCAATTCCACCACAAGGGCCAACGAATTTACTTAAAACGTAATAAACTTATTGCCTGCTTTACTACGTGACCGTGCGAAGGGTCACAAATAAGCAAAGCAATAAGCGTAAGGGTGTGCTGTGCTTGGTACGCACAAGGGGGCATTGCTTTATTGCTTTGCTTATTGCTACCTTGTCTTTGCTTTGCACTAGCAACAAGAGAATTGTGGTTTGCTTATTGTAAGCCAAGCAACACTACCTGCGGTCAGCACAGCGAATTCTCTTGTTGCTTGTGTTGCTTGGCTTACAATTGCTTTGCACCAAGTACTTCTTCCGCCCTTTTTTCGCACTAGCAACAAGTTGCTTGTGCAAAGCAAGGACGCAATATATTGCTTCTTGCTCTGCTTTATTGCGCCCGAAGCAACTTGTTGCTAGTGCAAAGCAACTACTTGCTTTTATTGGTGACGGTGCATCCTTTGCTACGCGACTTGCTTTGCGACCGAAGGTAGTAGCGCAGCACAGGACGGGTCACGGTCACGTAAGGGTACACAACCTTTAAGCAATTGCGCCCAACCAACTTGTTGCTATTGAAACCTTTGCTCGCACAGTACTGGGTGATAGTGGAATTGAACCACTAACCTACTCGTTGTAAGCGAGGTGCTCTACCAATTGAGCTAATCACCCGAAACCCTTAAAGGAAATTACATTAGTTGTCGGTGTAAGTACTTTGCAAAAACTGTTGCTTTACTCTCTTCGGTCGACCCTACCAATTGGTGAATTCTCTTGTTGCTACTAGCAAGAAGGTTTACTTGCTTTTGCGTGGTACGTACTTCGGTCGACCCTTCTTGCTCTAGGTCACCAATTGGTAGGGCGCAATCTCTAGCAACAAGAGAATTATGCAAAGCAAGGACGCACCCTGTGACCCTTCGCACGGTCACCAATGCTGGTATTTCTTTCGTGCAAAGGGTCATTTTCTTTTAGCAATTGTTTTACGTGACCCGTCCGTAGGATCTGTGCTACGTGTTGCTTTCCTTACAATAAGCGTACCACGCAAGAAGGTAGCAATAAGTGGTACAGGCAAGTAGCAAAAAGCAAAAGGTTTGAAAAAGCAAGAACGGCATAACACTCTAACTCGTACGGGTGAGGGAGGATTCGAACCCCCGATACCTTGAACAGCATGCCGGTTTTCAAAACCGGTACCTTAAACCACTCAGACACTCACCCGTGCTTTGCACGATTGTAAGCTCAAGTGAAGCAAGTCTTGCTTTACTACCTTCTTGCGTGCTTCGCTGTGCGAGCGTAGCACGCAAGAAGGTAGCACAGCGAAGCAAGTCGCGTAGCAAACCAATTGCTTCACGTAAGAAACGCGATTGCTAAAAGCAAAGAACAGGAACAAACTAAGTGCAAAGCAAAACAAGTTGCTTCACTTGAATTGGAGGCGAACGGAGTCGAACCGATGACTTCATGCTTGCAAAGCATGTGTTCTACCAACTAAACTACACCCCCCTTGTTTTGTTAGGCAAGCAATTGTACCCTTACGTGACCCTAGCAATTGGTGAATTCTCTTGTGTGCGAAGCAACGTGTTGCTTCGCTTACAATTGCTTTGCGGCCGAAGGTAGAAGACCCGTCCGTAGGATGCACGAGAAGGATCACTTGCTTTTGCTTTACTCTTTTTCGCTCTGCTTATTGCGTCCTTGCTTTGCACAAGCAACTTGTTGCTAGTGCGAAAAAAGGGCGGAAGAAGTACGTAGCAGTACGGCTACAAACGGATGGGCGCAATTCCATCCTACAAACGCATGGGTAGGTTTACGTAAACCTACCCATTATTGCTTCTAGCAACGAGTTGCTTCAGCAAGTGCGTTTGTAGGATGGGATTGCTTGGGTACACAGGTTGTAAAAAACCACGGAAGGAAAGGGATTCGAACCCATGGTACAATTTACTTGTACGCTGATTTAGCAAACCAGTGCCTTAGGCCACTCAGCCATCCTTCCCTGTTCTTGCAAAGCACAGGCCTAACGTTACCAGCCTGTGATGGTGACCCGTACCACAGGGTGCGTCCTTGCTCCACTTGCCTTCTGCTACAAACGGATGGGATTGGTACGTGCTGTGCTACTACGTACTTCTTCCGCCCTTTTTTCGCACTAGCAACAAGTTGCTTGTGCAAAGCAAGGACGCAATAAGCAAAGCAATAAGCGTACCACGCAAAAGTCGCGAAGGTTTACTTGTGACCCGTACCAAGAAGGCAAGTGGAGCTTTAAGGGTTACGTGAAGCAAGTGTTGCGTCCTTGCTGAACCAACTTGTTGCTGATCTTGCTTTGCACGAAGTACTTCTTCTGCCCTTTTTTTATTGCTTTGCTGTGCTACGTGCAAAGCAATAAGCGTACCACGCAAGAAGAGAGTACCACAGCAAAGCAATAAAAAAAGCAATAAGTGGTGCAGACAAGTAGCAAAGGGATGCACACAATTGGTATTGCGTTTTTGCTTGTTTTTTTTTTGCTTTAAGCAATTTAAAACAATTGTTTGTGCGTGTCCCTTCTTGCTTTGGGTCACAAGTGTTGGTTGTGGTACGCAAATTGCGTGACCCATCCTTAGAAAATAGGAACGGGATTGCTTTTTTTATTGCTTTGCTGTGCTACGTGCAAAGCAATAAGCGTACCACGCAAAAAGGTAGTAGTAGGGCAAGCAATTACCATCACTTGTTTTTCCCTATTAAGAACGCACTAAGGCAATTGCCTAAAGCTTGCCCGTGCAAATTACTTGCTTTTATTGCTTTGCTTTGCACGTAGTAGCTTTTTTTATTGCTGTGGTACTCTCTTCTTGCGTGGTACGCTTATTGCTTTGCACGTAGCACAGCAAAGCAATAAAAAAAGGGCGGAAGAAGTACTTCGTGCAAAGCAAGATCAGCAAGTGTCCCTTGTTGCGTCCTTGCTCGTGTTGCACCCTATGCTGACCTTGTAAGCGAAGCAACACGTAAGGGTACAAACCGATGCACAAGAGCAAGAAGCAACCACGTACAAATCTTAAGCAGATTAATCGAATAAAATGTGCTAAAAAAAGTCTGTCTGGAGGTAGATTTGAACTACCGACACAAGGATTTTCAGTCCTTTGCTCTAACCAACTGAGCTACCCAGAC